>CANJKZ010000497.1:202500-585000 GCA_947471745.1 Closterium sp. Naga37s-1 | reverse complement strand
GGGGGAGAAGGTCTGGAAGTACTAACCCTAATTGGGTTGTACCCCTTATGGGCTACCCCACTCTATCCTACACAAAGTAAGCTATATATACTATTTGACAGTAACCGCATTGTCTGCGCCTGCAACTCACGCCCCTCGTCACCACTCCTGGAGTATCGTGTAGTATCTTTCTCGTACGACAAACAAACGCTGCACTCCACACAAACGTACCCTTTCAAACTTATATATAGCTTATATTGCGTAGGCTATAGTGGGGTAGCCCATAAGGGGTACAACCCAATTAGGGTTAGTACATGTACCCAACTCTTTGATAGTTCATTCATTCTCGTTCATTATTCTGACATGGTTTCAGAGCAGGTCCTCCGCTAGGACTGTTTTTTTTTCCTTGGGCCCACTACAGCGCTACCCGGCTAGCAGCCCTCTGCAGCCCTCGTGCTGCCCCTACTTCCTGTCGCGATCCGTAGGCCCCTAGGCCCCGGCCCGTCGCCACCCATAGTCCGGCCCATCGCCCCGCGGCCCCTCTCGTCGCCCTAGGCCCCTAGCCCGGCCCCCGTCGCCCGTCGCCCGTCGCGACCCCCGTCGCCCGTCGTCCGTCACGACCCCTGTCGCCTGTCGCGCCCTGTCGCCCGTTGCGACCTGTCGCCCCGGCCCGATGCCCTGGCGCATCGACCCCCAACCCGTCGCCCTAGGCCCGTCGCCCGTCGCAACCCGTCGCCTCAAGCCTAGGCCCAGGCCCCGCGGCCCGTCGCCCGTCGCCCCTCGCCTAGGCCCTAGCCCCACGGCCCCTCGCGACCCATGTCCCCTAGCCTAGGCCCAGGCCCCGCGGCCCGTCGCCCGTCGCCCCTAGCCTAGGCCCCTCGGCCCCACAGCCCCTCGCGACCCGTTGCCCCTAGCCTAGGCCCAGGCCCCGCGGCCCGTCGCCCGGTCGCCCCTAGCCTAGGCCCCGCGGCCCCCCATCGTCCCTAGGCCCTGTCGCCCCGCGGCCCCTCTCGTCGCCCTAGGCCCCCGGCCCCTTGGCCCCCGGCCCCTTCGTTTCTGGCCTCGCGGCCCGACGCACCTAGGCCCCCGGCCCCTCGACCCCTTCACCCCTGGCCCCTCGGCCCCGTCGCCCTAGGCCCCCGTCCCCTCGGCCCCCGGCCCCTTCGTTCCTGGCCCCGCGGCTCGACGCACCTAGGCCCCTGGCCCCTCGGCCCCTTCGCCCCTGGCCCCTTGGCCCCGTCGCCCTAGGACCCCGGCCCCTCGGCCCCCAGCCCCTTCATTCCTGGCCCCGCGGCCCGACCCCCCCCCTAGGCCCCCGGCACCTCGGCCCCTTGGCCCCTTGGCCCCTCGGCCCCTCGGCCCCTTCGTTCTCGGCCCCGCGGCCCGACCCCCCCCCTAGGCCCCAGGCCCCTCGGCCCCTTGGCCCCTTGGCCCCTTCGTTCTCGGCCCCGCGGCCCGTCACCCCTAGGCCCTTCGTTGCTCCTGACCCCCCGGCCCCTCGACCCCTGCTGCTGCTCTTGCTACTGCTGCTACTGCTGTTACTACTGCTGCTACTGCTACTGCTGCCACTGCTGCCCCTGCGTGCTGCGCCACTATGGCTTCGCTTCGAGTTCTCACATTCGATCATAAGGGCAGACCGATTCAGTTTGACACGTGGTTTGCCGATTTGCAGCTGTACCTTCTGAGCGATTCTAAGGACAGTGTTTCGCTGTTTGGCCTAGCGTGAGGCGCCGCTACTGCCCCTCCCGCCACAGCTGACAGTGCGACTTGCTCACAGTGGCTTACTCACGACGCTGCTGCTCGCCTAGCCATTCGCAACCACCTGCCGTTAGCCGAATGCGCTCACTTCGGACAGCACAGGACAGCACATGCACTCTACGACGCTGTAGTCGCTTGCTACTCCTCGCCTGCCACTGCTGCTCTAGGCCGCCTGCTTCTGCCCTACCTGTTTCCCGAGCTGTCAGCCTTTGCCACGGTAGAGGACCTTGTTTCCCACCTGCGCGCTAGTGACGCTCGCTACTGCGCTACCGTCCCTGCTGAGTTCCTTGACAGGAACCAGCCCCCGATGTTCATCACCCTCGACTTCATAGTCACTCGCCTCCTTGACTCTCTTCGCTCTGTCAGGGACCACTTTCTCTCACTCGACCCCACCTCCGTTACTGTTGACCTACTCGAGGATCACCTCCTCGCAGCTGAGACTAGTGCAGTTGCTGTAGATGCTGCTCGTGGCACTCCGCGCACGCCCTTCTTTGAGGGGTGCTCCCCCTCCCCCCTTGCCCCCTCCTACGCCTCTGCTGCTGCTGCAGACGTCCCTGGTGCTGAGGACGTTGGAGCTGCTTCTGCTAGTGTGAAGCGCCGCAACATCAAGGGCAAGGGTGGCAGGGGTGGTGCAGGGGGCAGCGGGAGTGGTGGTGGGGGCAGCAGTGTTGGTAGTGGAGGCGGTGGAGGTGGTGGCGGTGGTGGGACTGGTGGCAGGGGTGGGGGCTCTGGTGGCAGCGGTGGAGGCAGCGGTGGGAATGGCGGCAGTGGCGGTGGTGGGACTGGTGGCGGTAGGACTAGAGCTTGGCGTGGAGGTTCCAGAGGTGGCCAGTGGTAGCGGTAGTAGCGTCGGAGCGAGACCCAGTCGCCCCAGCAGCTGCGTGAGTGGTTGTTTTAGCGTGGGACGTCCGGGGGTAGTGATAGCTGCCCGTATGTCATTCGCACGGGTGACCGTGCTGGTCAGACATGCGGGAGGCTTCACACTCAGCACCGCTGCTTCTCCAGCCTTGACGAAGCTTGGCGTGCTGAGTTTGGTGACGAGGTCGAGCGCCCTCGCTGGGCAGATCTGCTTAGGTCTGGAGTTGCTGTCTTTGACCTAGACTTTGATGTTATCCTTTCTGCTATGTATGCTTTGCCTGTTAGTGCTGAGGGTGACTGTTACCGGTGTGTGCCACCTAACCCAGGTATAGCGGCTGCTGCTCTAGGTGCTAGTGAGTCTGATACTCTCCCTAGTACTGTGCCTGCTGAGGCCTTGACCCAGGCGGTGGTGCCACAGAAGAGTCTGGTGCGACAAGAGGCGACAGGAGCAAGGGGGTGCTACCTGACCTGACGCGGACAACTAAGCAGACGCAGCTACCCGAGGAGGCTCGGTAGCCAGTGTGTACAGACTAGACCCTGGCCGTCAAGTGAACGTGGCCAGGTGACGACCCGTCTGTGTACACGTGCAGATCGACACACGCTGACCCCCAGGAGTGGTGGTAGTGACCATCGCATCCTGGAGGGCAGCGGTACTCACCAAGTTCGTAGAGAACGAGGGGAGGTGAAGACCTGACAGTGAGCCGGACGGAACCGCCGGACACGGGAGGACACTGGAGGAACTGGCAACGACCGGGCCCCCAGAGGGGTCAGCCAGTCGGACCGGGACAGGTGCAGGGAGAGGAGTGAGAGTGGTGCTGTCACGAAAGAAACAGCGTGAGGCACCTGAGTCCAGCGTAAAGGTGTGCAAGGCCTCAGCAAGCGCAGTACCAGTGAGAGTACCAGACTCACTAGCACCTAGAGCAGCAGCCGCTATAGCTGGGTCAGGTGGCACACACCGGTAACAGTCACCCTCAGCACTAAAAGACAAAACATACATGGCAGAGATAATAGCATCATAGTCTAGGTCAAAGATAGCAACTCCAGACCTAAGCAGATCTGCCCAGCGAGGGCGCTCGACCTCGTCACCAAACTCAGCACGCCAAGCGTCGTCGAGGCGGGAGAAGCAGCGGTGCTGAGTGTGAAGCCTCCCGCATGTCTGACCAGCACAGTCACCCGTGCGAATAACATACGGGCAGCTATCACTACCCCAGACGTCCCACGCCGAAAAAACCACTCACGAAGCTGCTGGGGCGACCGGGTCTCGCTCTGGCCACCTCCGGAACCTCCACGCCGAGCTCCAGTTCTGCCCCTCTCCCTCCCCCGCCGCTCTTCCTTGCTCCAGGTCCCCCTCCGGTAGACCCCCTCCCCCCTCAGGGTCTGGCTCCCTCAAGTGTCTCTCAGGTAGACCCATCCCCTGGTGCTATGCCTGGTGAGGTAGCTGTAGACTCAGGTGCTGGTAGAGGTACTGCGCCTGGGGGTGCTGAGCTTGGGGGTGCTGAGCCTGGGAGTGCTGAGCCTGGGGGTGCTGAGCCTGGGGGTGCTGAGACTGGGGGTGCTGAGCCTGGGGGTGCTGAGACTGGGGGTGCTGAGCCTGAGGGTGTTGAGCCTGGGGGTGCCGAGTCGGAGGGTGCGGAGTCTGGGGGTGCTGAGCCTCAGGGTGCTGCTTCGTACGGAGGTTCTGCTGGTGCTTCGTCGAGACTGTCTCCGCAGCAGCTGCGTGAGTGGCTTGTTCGGCGCGCACGCCTTCGGAGGGGAGCTACCGGAGCTAGAGGTGCAGGAGCCGCTGGAGCTGGAGGTGCTGGCATTACTGCTGGAGCTGGTATTCCTAGAGGTACTGCGGCTACTAGTCCTGTAGGTGCTCGTACCCGGGGTACTGGAGATGTCGGGACTAGTGGTGTTGGGGGCGCTGGAGCTGGAGACCCTACGGAGTCTGGAGCTTCTGGAGCTGGAGGCTCTGGCGCAGGTGGCGCTGTTGCTGAATGCGCTTGAGTTGGAGGCACTGGCGCAGGAGGCGTTGGAGCTAGAGGTGCTGGAGCTGCTGACCCTGGCGGCACTGGGCGGCCGTGACCGCACTTCGTTCCCCTGCTTTAGCAAGTTCTTGGTGTCTCGTCTTCTACTAGCCTTACTCCTCCCTTACTGTGTCCACCGCTTGACAATTCGCAGCCGTCGTTACAGCCGGCCTCCCCACTACCTGCTCCCTCTCCTTACAGTGAGCGGTACTGCGGTCTTACATAGCGTCGTGCGCCTTCGTCTTGTCCTGCCTCCCCTGTTCGCACTGGTCCTCGCGTGCCTCGTCTGCGTCCTCCTCCTTACCTGGGCACACACGTTATGACACTTCGTCCTTCCTCTGTTCCACTACGTGTTCCTCTGCCTGCTCCTCCTGAGTCCTCTCTTCCTGCCGTCCTTGACCCTGAGTCTGACCGCGTTCGTGCTGCCAGTCCCTCTGTCTCTCGTCTCCTTGCCAGTGCTGTCATTGACCCTTCCTTTGAGTCCACTGTTGCGTCTGCCCTCGTTGCTGAGCTGCTTGACTTTGCTGCTGCCTGTCGTCTAGACTACACCACTGCTCTTGTTGCTGAGTCTGCGTCTGCCAGTCCTCCGTCCGTCGGGGGTGAGTGTGCTCTTAACAAGGATGTCCTTGACGACAGGCAGGAGGAATTTGAGTGTCTTGCAGCTGCTGTACCTCGTTTCGCGTCCATGCTGCTTGCCCCTGAGGGAGACCCGGATGCACCAGACATTCCGACCCCGCGCTCTTACGCAGAGGCGATTACGGGAACCTAATCCTCTCAGTGGCAGGCAGCCATGGATGCCGAGATGGCATCTTGGAAGTCCATAGGCACCTACGTCGACGAGGTTCCCATCACCTGGGGCGAACATAGTCAATGGCATGTCGATTTTCAGGGTGAAGCGGCCGTCGGGTTCCCCGCCTGCCTTCAAGGCACGTTACGATGGTCGAGGCTTCAGTCATCGACAGGGGGTTGACTACTTCCAGACCTTCTCCCCCACCCCGAAGATGACTACTCTTCGGGTGTTGCTGCACGTCGCTGCTCAGCCTGACTATGAGTTGCACTCTCTGGACTTCGGCACAGCTTTCCTGCAGGGCAGCCTGCACGAGGAGATCTAGCTGCGTCGCCCACCAAGATTCAGTGGGTCGTTTCCTGCAGGTACCCAGTGGAGCCTCCGTCGGCCAGTCTACGGTCTCCGCCAGGCGCCTCGTGAGTGGCACGACACACTGAGGACTACACTTGCGGCTCTTGGGTTCGCTCCTTCTACTGCTGACCCATCGCTGTTTCTACGCACCGACACCTCGCTGCCGCCGTTCTATGTCCTCATGTACGTCGACGACCTCGTCTTTGCCACTGCTGACACTGAGGCACTGACCCTTGTGAAGTCAGAGCTACAGAAGAGACACACTTGCACTGACCTGGGTGAACTGCACAGCTATCTTGGCTTGCAGATCACCCGGGACAGAGCACGGCGCACCATCACCCTGACCCAGTCACACATGGTGCACCAGGTCTTTCAGCGCTTCGGCTTCCAGTTCTCCTCGCCACTCCTCTGCCTACCAGCCACCCGCTCTCAGCTCCACCTTCGGACGAGTCCGTAGAGCCGAGTGGTCCGTACCCAGAGCTTGTTGGTTGCCTCATGTACCTGATGACGTGCACACGACCTGAACTCGCGTACCCTCTCAGCCTTCTGGCTTGCTACGTGGCTCCCGGTAGGCACCGAAAGGTGCACTGGGATGCTGCGAAGAGGGTACTGCGTTACCTATGCAGTACGTTGGGCATGGGGCTCGTGCTTGGAGGACGGGGTCCAGTTGTCCACACCGGTCACGTAGACGCTTCTTGGGCTGACGACTCAGCTACGCTGCGGTCGTCACAGGGTTACACCTTCAGCCTTGGTTCCGGCTCGGTTTCCTGGCGGTCTACCCGCTCGTCTTTGGTTCTCAGCTCCAGTTGTGAGGCTGAGATCTACGCAGGGGCCATGGCTGCACAGGAGCTACGCTGACTCACCTACCTGTTGAATGACTTGGGAGAGCAGCCTTGTTCGTCTCCAGTCCTCTACGTAGACAACAAGGCCATGATTGCCATGTGTCAGGAGCACAAACTGGAGCACAGAACGAAGCACATCGCACTGCGATACTTCCTTGCTCGAGAGTTGTAGCAGCGTGGCCAGCTTCGTCTTGCGTACGTGGCCACTAGGGCCAACACTGTTGATATATTCACCAAGGCACTTCCGCCTGGTGATCATCCGCGCTTCTCTACTGTGTTAGGTCTTGTGCCTACTCTGCCTCACTTGCTTACTGCGTGACTTTGCTTGTACTGTGATCTCTATATATACCTGCATGCTTGCACTTGCTAGGGTATGATCACAATATTGTTTGTCCTCTTTTATATAACTCTGCATGTAAACTGGCCTTGTGGCCCTTTGCTTGTGCTCGGACTGTGTGGTGACTTTGTGATCCACCATGAGCTTGCTTTACTTTTCTTGACTGGTCTTGTGACCACTTTTTCTCCCCCACTTTGCCTATGGGGGTGTGTCAAACTTATATATAGCTTATATGTTAGAATGTGAGAGAATGGAATGAATGAACTAGGCGTCAGGTGGGTACAAGTATGAAAACCTAAAAGTGTTGTACCCTATAAGAACTACCCCACTACAGCCTAAACAGACTATAGCATATAAGTTTGACACACCCCCATAGGCAAAGTGGGGGAGAACAAGAGGTCACAAGACCAGTCAAGAAAGGCAAAGCAAGCTCAGGGTGGATCACAAAGTCACCACGCAGTCTGAGCACAAGCAAAGGGCCACAAGGCCAGTTCACATGCAGAGTTATATAAAGGAAAGCAAACAATACAGTGAACACAACCTAGCAAGTGTAAGCATGCAGGTATATGTATATAGAGTACAGTACAAGCAGAGTCAAGAAGTAAGCAAGTGAGGCACAATAGGTACAAGGCCTAGAACAGTACAGAAACGCTGATGATCACAAGGCTGAAGTGCCTTGTTGAAA
Organism: Closterium sp. Naga37s-1; assembly: GCA_947471745.1. NCBI lineage: Eukaryota > Viridiplantae > Streptophyta > Zygnematophyceae > Desmidiales > Closteriaceae > Closterium > Closterium sp. Naga37s-1. The sequence continues at coordinate 577,394 of CANJKZ010000497.1, read as the reverse complement.
ACATCAGCAGTGTTGGCCTGTGAGGCCACGTAATCGAGACGAAGCTGGCCACGCTGCTGCAACTCTCGAGCAAGGAAGTAGCGCAGAGCAATGTGCTTCGTTCTGTGCTCCAGTCTGTGCTCCTGACACAAGGCCAGCATGGCCTTGTTGTCGACGTACAGAACTGGAGGAGAACGAGGCGCCTCTCCCAAGTCGGTCAGCAGGTAGGTGAGCCAGCGTAGCTCCTGTGCAGCCATGGCCCCAGCGTAGATCTCAGCCTCACAACTGGAGCTGAGAACAGAAGAAGAGCGGGTAGACCGCCAAGAGATAGAACCGGAGCCAAGACTGAAGGTGTAACCCTGTGACGACCGCTGCGTAGCCAAGTCGTCAACCCAGGAGGCGTCAGCGTGACCAGTGAGGACAACTCGAGCCCGTCCTCCAAGCACGAGCCCCATGCCCGATGTATTGCACAAGTAGCGCAAAACCCTCTTTGCAGCATCCCTGTGCACCTTTCGGTGCCTACCGGGAGCCACGTAGCGAGCCAGAAGGCTGAGAGGGTATGCGAGGTCAGGTCGTGTGCAAGTCATCAGGTACATGAGGCAGCCCACAAGCTCTGGATACGGGCCACTCGGCTCTACGGACTCGTCCAAAGGTGGAGCTGAGAGCGAGTGACCGGTAGGCAGAGGAGTGCAATGTGGCGAGGAGTACGTGAAGCCGAAGCGCTGAAGGACCTGCTGCACCATGTGTGACTGAGTCAAGGTAATGGTGCGCTGTGCTCTGTCCCGGGTGATCCGCAAGCCAAGATAGCTTGTCAGCTCCCGCAGGTCGGTCCACGTGTGTCTCTTCTGCAGCTCGGACTTCACGTGGGCGAGTGCCTCAGTGTCAGCAGTAGTAAGGACAAAGTTGTCTACGTACACGAGAACGTAGAACGGCGGCAGAGTGGTGTCAGTGCGTAAAAACAGAAAAGGGTCAGCAGTGGAAGGAGCAAAACCAAGAGTAGCAAGAGTGGTCCTCAGTGTGTCGTGCCACTCACGGGGTGCCTTTCGGAGACCGTAGACTGGCCGGCGGAGGCTCCACTGGGTACCAGCAGGAAACGACCCAGTGAAGCCAGGTGGGCGGCGCAGCCAGATCTCCTCGTGCAGGCTGCCCTGTAGGAAGGCTGTGCTGAAGTCAAGCGAGTGGAGCTCGTAGTCACGCTGAGCAGCTACGTGCAGCAGTACCCGAAGAGTGGTCATCTTCGGGGTAGGGGAGAAGGTCTGGAAGAAGTCAACTCCCTGTCGCTGACTGAAGCCACGTGCAACGTAACGCGCCTTGAAGGCAGGCGGAGAACCCGGCGGCCGCTTCACCCTGAAGATCCACATGCCACTGACCATGTTCGCCCCAGGTGGGGGAACCTCGTCTACGTAGGTGCTTGTGGACTTCCAGGAAGCCATCTCGGCGTCCATGGCTGCCTGCCACTGAGAGGAGTAGGGAACCTCTATCGCCTCTGCGTAAGAGCATGGGGTCGGGATGTCTGGTGCATCCGGGTCTCCCTCAGGGGCAAGCAGCATGGACACGAGATGAGGTAAAGCAGCGGCAAAGCACTCAAAATCCTCCTGTCTGTCCTCAAGGACGTCTGTGCCAAGAGCACACTCACCCTCGACGGACGGAGGACAGACAGACGCAGACTTAGCAACAAGACTAGTGGCGTAGTCTAGGCGACAGGCTGCAGCAAAGGCAACAAGCTCAGCAACAAGAGTAGACGCAGCAGAGGACTCAAACAGAGGTTCAATGACAGCAGTGGCCAGGAAGCGCGTGACAGTAGGACTAGCAACACAAAGGGAGTCAGACTCCGGGTCCGGACCGTCAGGAAGAGAGGACGCAGGAGGAGAGGGCAGAGGAACACGCTGTGGAGCAATGGAAGGACGCAGTGTCATAGAGTGAGTGCCAGGGACAGGAGGGGGACGCGGACGCAAAACACGACCAGCGCGAGAAGTGCGGACAGGTGACGCAGCACGAGACACAGGCGACACAGGACGCGACTCAGGCTCACGACGCTCCGTAAGACCTCTAGTCGGTCCAGAGTAAGGAGAAGGACCAGGCAGTGGAGAGGACGGCTGTAACGGCGACTGTGATTGGACAGGCGGTGGACTCAGTATCGAAGGAGAAGGACCAGGAGAAGGCGGTAGACCAAGAACCTGCTGAAGGAGCGGAACGTAGTACGGCCGCGGCCGCGCACCGCCTCCAGAAACAGCAGAGAAAGCACCAGTAGCTCCTCCAGTAGCACCAGCACCAGCAGCACCTCCAGTAGCTCCAGCACCAGCAGCACCTCCAGCAGCTCCAGCACCAGCAGCACCTCCAGCAGCACCAGCACCAGCTGCACCTCCAGCAGCTCCAGCACCAGCAGCACCTCCAGCAGCACCAGCACCAGCAGCTCCAGTACTGCCAGTACGAACGCCTCCAGGACCAGCGGCTCCAGCACCAGTAGCACTAGTAGCACGGCGACAGCGTCGAGCGTACCACTCACAAAGCCGCTGCGGAGAGAGGGGCTCCCGCCGTAACGGGACACCCGGAGAACCTCCAGACTCAGCACACGCAGGCTCAGCACCCCAAGACGCAGCACCCCCAGAGTCAGCACCCCCAGGCTCCACATGCTCAGGCTCAGCACCCCCAGTCCCCGCACCCGCAGGCTCAGCACCCCTAGCAGCACCTGAGTCGACAGCTACCTCGACCGGCTCGGCAGGGTCTACCTGAGACACACCTGAGGGGGCAGGACCCTGAGAGGGGAGGGGGTCTACGTGAGGAGTACCTGGTACTAGGAAGAGTGGCGGGGGGGGGAGAGAGGCAGCGCGGTAGGGAAAGAGACGGTAGTAAGACACCGACTTGTCAAACGTGACGTCCTGAGAGGACAGAACACGACGCGAAGTGGGGTGGTAGAACTGCCACCCGGGTGCGTCAGGGGGGAAGCCAAGGAAGACACAGGGAACGGCACGGGAGGACAGCTTGTCTGCTGAAGTATCGCGGACAAAAGCTCTAGATCCCCGGACACGGAACGCAGACGCATCGCCAACCTTCCCCGTCCACCTCAGAGTAGGTGTGGTCTCCGGCAAGGAGACACGAGGCTGAAGGTTGATCTGATGCGCAGCGTACTGAAACGCGGACGGCCACAGAAAATGGGGAGCAGCCGCATGGATCATGGACGTACGAGCGACGTCCATGACCATGCCAATGCGGCGCTCAGCAATCCTATTTTGCTGTGGGGAGGCCGGAAGCGTGAACGTCTGACGGATGCCCTCCACACGTCAGAAGGCCCTCAGGAGGTCGGAGGAAAACTCACCACCTCTGTCTGAGTGCAGACGCAGAACAGGAAGGTCCGAGCCGAAACGCTCGCTGAGCTGGCGACGAGCACCGCAGATCCAGTCGATCAACACCTCAGGGACCTCACCCTTGCTGCGCAAGGGGAAGACGGAGGTGTAACGCGAGTAGTCGTCAACGACCAGCAGGAAGTAACGCTCGTGACCCTGTCCACGGACGCGGGCTGGGCCCCACACGTCCATGTGAAGAGTCTGCAGGGGAGCCTCGGTCGGAGGGAACGAGGAGGAGTGAGGAGTGGCGCGCTGCCGGCCCTCGACACAGGGAACACAGGTAGGGGCAGGCCCCGGAGGAAGGGGAGGAAGGCACCAGGGGAGACCCGAGACAAGGGTACGAGAGGCCATGCCTCGAAGACGAGGCAGGGAGGGGTGACCAAGGCGGTGATGCCACAGGAGAGTCTCGTGTGTCAGAGGACGACACGAGCAGGGGGCAGACGCAGGACTAGACCTGGACGCAGCAGCAAACACCTGACCAGACGCGGCTACCTGACCAGACGCAGAGACCGGAGGGGGCGCAGTAGTCAGGGTGTAGAGTCTCGACCCAGGTCGACGGGTGAACGTGGCCAGGTGGCGGCCCGTCCGAGAGCAAGTGCAGTGGGTCACACGCTGACCTCCAGGGGTGAACTGGTCAACCCACGCGTCCTGGAGGTCAGCTCCACTCACCAGGTTTGTAGAGAACGAGGGGAGGTGGAGTCCCGACAGCAAGCCCGACGGGGCCGCAGGACAGGGTAGAATCGTGGAAGAGTGCGCAAGGACTGGGCCCCCAGAGGGGTCAGCCAGGGAGACTACTACAGGCCGACTGAGCGGCGTGAGCATGGTGCTGTCTCTAAAGAAAGAGAGCAACGCACCAGAGTCAAGTGTGAAAGTGTGCAAGGCCTCAGTAGGTGCAGTACCAGAGAGAGCAGACTCACCAGCACTTGGAGCAGCAGACTCACGAGCACCTAGAGCAGCAGCCGCAATGCCCGGGTCGGGCGGGACACTCAGGTAACAGTCACCCTCAGCACTATCAGTCAAAGCATACATGGCAGCAAGGATAGCATCGAAATCAAGATCAAAGATAACAACATTCTGCCTAAGCAGATCACCCCAGCGAGGGAGCTCAACAGCGTCAGGAAACTGGGCGCGCCAGGCATCAGTCAGGCGTCCAAAGCAGCACTGCGCAGTGTGTGACAGCCCGCACGTCTCCCCACGACGACTGCCGGTGCGAAGAACGTAAGTGCAGGGACCAGCACCCCCAGACCTCCCACGCCTAGCGTACCACTCACGAAGCTGCTGGGCCGACGGGGTCTCACGGGAACGCGGTTGGTGCTGGCGCTGGCTACCACCAAAGCCTCCACGCTGCGCGGCTGCACCTCGACCAGCACCACCGCCACCGCCACCTCCGCCACCGCTGCCGCTGCCTCCACCACCAGTGCCGCTGCCTCCACCACCTCCGCCGCTGCCTCCACCACCTCCACTGCCGCCACTGAAGCCCCCACTCCCGGCACCACCCCCACCTCCACCGCCACCCCCTCCGCCTCCTCCACCGCCTCCGCCGCCGCCCCCGCCGTCCCCTCCACCACCCTTGCTCCCCTTGCCCTTGCTGTTGCGGCGTCTGCCACTAGGGGCAGACGCAGCTCCGACCTCCTCAGTGCCAACGAGGTCGACAGCAGCAGCAGAAGCAACAGAGGGGAGAAGGGGGATAGGGGAACACCCCTCAAAGAAAGGGGTGTGCCGGTCGCCGCGAGAAGCACCTACAGCTAAGATACTCTTCTCAGCTGCAGCTAGGCGCTCCTCTAGCAGGTCGACAGTGAGCTCGGTGGGGCAAAGGGAGAGAAAGTGGTCCCTGACTGAAGAAAGGGAGTCAGGGAGGCGGGTGACTAGGTAGTAAAGGGCGATGTACATGGGGGGGGGGGGTTCTTGGCACAGAACTCAGTGGGAAGGGCAGCGCGGTAGCGGGCGTCACTAGTGCGGAGGTGAGAAACTAGGTCAGCGACTGTGGCAAAGGCGGCAAGGTCAGGGAAAAGGTACGGCAGCATGAGGAGGATGAGGGCAGCAGTGGCAGGGGAGGAGTAGCGCGCAACTACAGCGTCGTACAAAGACTGAGCAGTCTTGTACTGACCAAAATGCACACGCTCAGCAGGCGGCAGGTGACTACGAACAGCAAGACGAGCAACAGCGTCACGAGTGGTCCACTGCGAGCGAACCGTACTGTCAGCAGTGGCAGCAGGAGCAGTAGAGGCACCGGACGTGTGATCGAAAAGTGATACCCCATCTCTAGAGTCACACTGAAGAAAGACGTCAACCCACACGTCAAAGTCAACTGCACGCCCCTCAGCATCAAAGGTGAGAACAGTAGGGCTAGCCATAGCAGCAGCAGGAGCAGTAGCAGCAGTAGCAGCAATAGCAGCAGTAGCAGTAGTAGCAGCAGAGGCAGTAGGGCAGTGCAGGGCAGTGCGGCTCGGTAGGGCGGCGCGGCTCGGCAGAGCGGCGCGGCTCAGTGGGCAGCGCGGCTCGGCTGGGCGGCGCTGCTCGGCAGCGCAGCGCGGGTGCTTACCAGGGGCGGATGCAGGGCCGGGCCGTGACAGCAGGGGCCGCGCCAGTAGGGGTGGCGACATCATGGGGGGGGGCCGCGACTACCGGGGGGGGGGGGGGGGGGCGCGCCAGTAGGGGCCGCGTCAGCAGGGGCCGCGCCAGTAGGGGCCGCGCTAGCAGGGGAGCCGCGTCAGTCGGGGGCCGGGTCGTTACAGTAGGGGCCGCGCCAGTAGGGGTGGCGACAGCAAGGGGGGGGGGGGGGGGGGGGGGGCGCGACTGCAGGTGCCGCGCCAGTAGGGGCCACGCCAGGAGGGCTGGCGACAGCAGGGGGGGGGCCGCGACTGCAGGGGCCGTGCCAGTAGTGGCCGCGCCAGCAGGGGGCCGCGTCAGCACGGGACGGGCCGATAGGGGTGGCGAGTGCAGGGGGGCCGCGACTGCAGGGGGCCGCGTCAGGAGGGGCCGCAACTGCAGGGGACCGCGTCAGTAGGGGCCGCGCCAGCAGGGGGCCGCGTCAGCAGGGGGCCATGCCAGCAGGGGCCACGACGGTTTAGGGCCGCGACGGCAGTAGGGGCCGCGTCGGCAGTAGGGGCCGCGACGGCAGGCGGGGTCGCGACGGCAGTAGGGGCCGCGACAGGCAGTAGGGGCTGCGACTGCAGGGGACCGCGTCAGTAGGGGCCGCGCTAGCAGGGGGCCGCGTCAGCAGGGGGCCGTGCCAGCAGGGGCCACGACGGGTTAGGGCCGCGACGGCAGTAGGGGCCGCGTCGGCAGTAGGGGCCGCGACGGCAGGCGGGGTCGCGACGGCAGTAGGGGCCGCGACAGGCAGTAGGGGCCGCGACGGGCTAGGGGCCGCGACGGGCTAGGGGCCGCGACGGGCTAGGGGGCCGCGACGGGCTAGGGGCCGCGACGGGCTAGGGGCCGCGACAGGCTAGGGGCCGCGATGGGCTAGGGGCCGCGACGGGCTAGGGGGCCGTGACGGGCTAGGGGCCGCGACGGGCTAGGGGTCGCGACGAGCTAGGGGCCGCGACAGGCAGTAGGGGCCGCGACGGGCTAGGGGCCACGACAGGCAGTAGGGGCCGCGACGGGCGTTAAGGGGGGGCCACGACGGGCAGGGCGCGATGCGCGCTTTGGGCAGGAAAAAAAAATATTTAGTGGTGGGCCCTTAAAAAAACGTTCCCACTAGGGAACCTGCTCAGAATACCATGTTAGAATGTGAGAGAATGGAATGAATGAACTAAGCAGCAGGTGGGTACAAGTATGAAAACCTAAAAGTGTTGTACCCTATAAGAACTACCCCACTACAGCCTAAACAGACTATAGCATATAATTTTGACATTATATTGTGTAGGCTATAGTGGGGTAGCCCATAAGGGGTACAACCCAATTAGGGTTAGTACTTGTACCCAACTCTTTGCTAGTTCATTCATTCTCGTTCATTATTCTAACATACCCTTCTTTCATTTTGAAAATAATAAGCCATGGAATATAGGATAGCCACTTGGTTTTGTATTTGATACTTGCCCCCAAGCACTTATGCTCTATGAGCTCCTAGTCTGACAGGCTAGAGACCGGGTGTCCTCGCGAGCAGAATCTCTGATGGCTCAGGTGCAGGTCGCGGATCTGGCGGTAGAACACAGCGGCCTCCAAACAACATGGTACTCTGTAGAGTGTTGGAGTTCCATCAAGAACTACACTACAAAAACTACTGAAACAAAAATAAGTTTTGTGTATATAACCCAGAGTGACGAGTTTTTGTAGGTTTCGGCTGTAAATGTGGCTTGGCCCTGTAGGTTTCTGCGATGAAGGTGGCTCATCTGAGCCACCCGATAGAGATTTGTCATCGGCCTGATAGCCTTCCATAGTGGCGTCAATCTTAGCAAGCGCGAATACGAGAAACATGAATGAAACAACTGGGACACTGCTGCAACCGTCGCACGACAATAAGGGGGGGTGGACAGGTTCCAAGAAAGCATTTTAAGAAGCAGATGGGGTCATAATCAGGACAACCCGCATCGCCACGAAAACGGTGGCTCAACTTTTGAAGCTAAGTCGTCAATGAATTTGGCCCTCCATCTAAGGACTTATCCATTCACGACTGCCAACAGGAAATTTCGACACTTATACCACTCCAATGAGGGACATGCGTTGTTCCTTGCGCGCGTGACTGGGATAATGCTAATTTTCCGCTGCATCATCATTGTAATAGCTGCGTTGTCGTACAGTAATGATGTACAACACAGCTTGTTTTTGTGTCGGTATACGTCAGGTTCTACCGTAGAATGCCCGATCACAGGGGGGGGACCTCGCCATGCCTTATTTTATCAGTGTAAATTACTAATGATTTAGGCTACACTTGTGGCTCAGTGTATTTTTTTCGTTAACGAGATTTACATGGAACAACATATAGGGACCCCCCCCTAACTCTTCCCCCTCCCCCCCCCCCCCCCTTCTCCCCCCACTCCCCTCCTGTTTCTCGCGCTTGTCCTGTCGGTGTCTTATTTCCAAAATGTTCGCAAGTTACAAAAATGCATTGTAGGCAGCCCTAACATTGATTGGTTCGTGTGACAATTTATGTGTTGACGATTCGCGCCAGTCACTGGGGTTCCTTGTCCTTTGTTGGCAGAGCATGCTGTCCAGGCTGGAAACTTGGATGTATGCTGACAGTCAGTGCCCATTGGGCTTGGAGCCACGTTTGTGGGTACTTTTTGCTCGGTTGGCTCGCAGGTGCCTGCCGTGCAACATTGGCAACGTCACTCAGGTTCTCACGTAGATGCTTGGGCGACGATCCTGTGCTCCCCCTCACACCTTACACTGCTGCTTATGGTGCATCCGCTTTTTCGCTTTGCAGCCTCACTCCCCTCAGAAACTCTTAGACCATGGCTCCATCTGACAACAAGGATGGCGGTAACCCTGACGATGACCCGACACGCCGTCAAGATTTGAGGACTGGTTTATACTTTATGCGAGGAGTAGACACAAATGTTAGAATATTGAAGGAATGAATGAAACAGAGAAGAGAAGAAGAGAGGTTTCACTAGCAGGCAGTTGAGTACACATAGAAAACCCTAAATTGGGCTGTACTCGCTATTGAGTACCCCACTGCAGGCAAGACAAACATAACATTCTGACACACCCCCATAGCCAAAGTGGGGTGTAATCAGCACAAAAAGCAAAGCAAAACAAGCTCAGGGTGGATCACGACGTCACCACACATTCTGAGCACAAGTACAAGAGGCAGCAGTTTATAGTTCACAAATATAAGCAAAGCTAGAGGCAGTCACAGACGGTAGGTGAGGAGGAGGAGGGACTGTGAGAGGAGTGGAGATAGGAGGCGACTGGTGAAGCTGCAGAAACACGGGCAACAGGAGCGGCGCGCACTGTGGCTACCGGAGATTGTAGCCTCCGGACTAATGGAGTAACTGGCTCCGCGGCTAACTCTGAGCGGCAGGAGCAACGGACCCACGGGCGACTGGCGCAGCAGGCTTGCTGGGCTACCGGAGATTGTAGCCTCCGGACTACTGGCGCTGCTGGCGACACAACGGCTGCCTCCGCCCAACCTCCCTCTAACTGTCTCACCCCCCTTTCACACACCCCCTGCTGCACCTCTAACACTGCTCACATGCCACCCCCTAGTACCACTCCGTCGGCTCCCACACACCCACCCCCCTCAGCGGCAGCTGCAGCAGTGGGAGACGGAGGAGGAGGAGGAGCAGGGGAGGCCGCACATACCCATCACCCCATACTCGCCACCCCCAAACCCCAACACAGGGCAGGGCCGCAACGGGGGCAGCAGCAGGGCAGGGCCGCGACGAAAGGCGAAGGCAGGGCCGCGACTAGGGCGGCAGCAGGGCAGGGCCGCGACAGGGTGGCTGCAGGGCAGGGCCGCAACAAAGGACGGGAGGGGCCAACGCGCGGCCCCCCAGGTCGCCTCGACGTGCGACGGGGGGGGGGGGGGGGGCGACGCGCGGCCCCCCAGGTCGCCTCGACGGGCGACCGGGGGGGGGGGGGGGCGACGCGCGGCCCCCCAGGGCGCCGCGACGGGCGACGGGGGGTCGACGCGTGGCCCCCTAGGGCGCCGCGATGGGCGACGGGGGGGCGACGCGCAGCCCCCCAGGTCGCCTCGATTGGCGACGGGGAGGGGGGGGGGCGCGACGCGCGGCCCCCCAGGGCGCCGCGACGGGCGACGGGGGGGCGACGCGCAGCCCCCCAGGTCGCCTCGACGGGCGACGGGGGGGGGGGGGGGGCGACGCGCGGCCCCCCAGGGCGCCGCGACGGGCGACGGGGGGGCGACGCGCAGGTCCCCGGGGGCGCAGAAAACCGCCACGCGCCCAGCAGGGCGGCGCGACAGGCAGAAAACCGCCGCGCGCCCCGAGCGCGCGGCGGGAAGAAAAAATTGCCGCGCGCCAGGAGCACGCGGCAGGCAGGAAAACAGCGCGCGCCCGAGGCGCGCGATAGGCAGGACAGCAGCGGAAGCATTGGGTGGGCCCATCCACAGGATCGACCCGTGAGGGTCAACCTGCTCTGATTCCATGTTAGAATATTGAAGGAATGAATGAAACAGAGAAGAGAAGAAGAGAGGTTTCACTAGCAGGCAGTTAAGTACATATAGCAAACCCTAAACTGGGCTGTACTCGCTATTGAGTACCCCACTGCAGGCTAGACAAACATAACATTCTGACAACAAATCCCCCTAGCAATTAGCATGAGCCGTCCACTTCAAGCAAGTGATGGATGCGTCCTATTCGTAAAGATCTGGTTGTTTTGACTCCCGAGAGCGAACCATGGATGGTGATTGTTTCCAATGTGCCCGAGTCTTCTGCGTTCGTGTCCGCGAAGAAGCGACGTTACACCCAATTGGTGCTGCTATTTGGAACGCCAACCGCAAAACCACTGACGCCGTCACTGCACGTGCAAGCGCCTGCATCACCTCCCCGTAAACGCACCAAAGCTAAGAGAGCGGAGGCGGAGTTTGTAGAGGCTTAGCAAAAGTACACATCGAAATGGTTACCAATGTTTGACTGCTCATTCTTAACAAGACGACTGATGGCTTGCCTTGTCTGCGTTGCAGCATTTGCTCAGAGCATGACTTTTCGAAGCAGGGTTATGGGGCCTACATCACGCAGTAAGATTTTTTTTTTTTTTTTTTTTTTTTTTTTTTTTTTTTTTTTTGTCGGCTCTGCATTAGATGTTAGTCGGCCCCACTCCCGACCCCACAAGCTCCCAGGAGTCGACGGCTCCCCCCCATCCCTCTTCGTCACACCACCCGTCCTCAGGATCAAGAGCACCTAGAGGTAGACCAGGAGAGTCACATCAGTGTCGGGGAGGAGGGAAGCGGGCAACAGTGGGCGGGACACGGGGAACGAGAGGTTGTTGGCGTTGCGGGAGCTGATCAGAGAGGACAGCGGGAGGTGGAGCAGGGGCAACGGAGGATGGCGCAGGCAGTGGCTGAGAGGGAGGCACGAGAGGTGCCAACACAAGGGGCGCCGACTGCAGTGGTGGTGGCGGGGGAGGGGGAAGTTGCGTAGCCGGTTGGGGTTGTGTCAGAATCCGCTGCTGCTGCAGCTACAACTATTCCACCAACACCTGGGACCGTGGCAGGGGTGAACGGAACGACCCCTGCTGGCTATCCACCAAGCCCTAGGCCGACCACCAAGCAGCGGGACGACAGCTGCCAAACGCGGTGAGAGGGCCAAGGGGAGGACGGGGGGGAGGGCCCCGCTGGAGGAGAGGCCTAAGGGGACTGGTCAGAGCGGTGGCTAGAGAGAAAGCGAGATCGGGTCCGTGGCAGGAACGGCACAGAAGGCCGGAAATGTTAGTCATGAGACGGACTAACAACTTAATCAATGACGCTGAGGATGGGAGCGACGAGGACTATATGGGCTATGAGGAGGCTAATTCAGAGAATGTGTCGACGGAGGCGGAACAAGGAGTGCCCATTCCCGACGCAAATCGCCATGGCTGCAAATCTGGGCGAATCGCGTGAACAGCAGAACGACGAGGCAGCCAACGAGGCACGCTCGCCATCCTAAATTGCAGATGACGCGGACACATGGCGGTAGGTGGAGGAGTGGGATTTGGGACCACCCTACAGCAGCGCCCAACCGTTCCTATTTCGGAAGCTTCCTCACAAGATCCTGGATGTTTTATGCTATTGCCTAACCATACTGCTGCTGCGAATTACCAAGAACCCTACCTGCCCGGGGGCCTGGCATGTCCTGTTATTCCTCCCACGGCTGATGCTTGTAAGCCGTGACTGTCGCAACGGGGCCAGCACGGCAGAGGCCATGAGGAACACAGTGTCAAAACATATTTGTATGTTCTTAGTTATGCTAGGCTACAGTAAGGTGCTCAGTATAGAGTACAACCCCAGTTATAGTTTCATACTTATATCTCCCTGTTGCTAGTCATTCATCATTCCTGCACAGTTCTCTTGACATGGTATCAGAGCAGGTCCCTCCGTAGGACCGCTCCGTTAGGGTCCACCAACCGTATGTACTGCCCCAGGAGCTGCTGCCGTCGTGCGCTGCCCTGCTTGCCGCGCGCTGCCCTGCTTGCCGCGCGCTGCCCTGCTCGCAGCGCGCTGCCCTGCTCGCAGCGCGCTGCCCTGCTCGCAGCGCGCTGCCCTGCTCGCCGCGCGCTGCCCTGCTTGTTGCGCGCTGCCCTACCCTGCGCTCTGCCCGCTTGCTGCCCTGCCCTGCAGCCCGCGCGTCGCCCTGCCCTGCTGCCCATGCGCCACCCTGCCCTGCAGACCGCGCGTCGCCCTGCCCTGCAGCCCATGCGTCGCCCTGCCGTGCAGCCCGCGCGTCGCCCTGCCCTGCTGCCCGCGCGCCGCCCTGCCCTGCAGCCCGCGCGTCGCCCTGCCCTGCAGCCCGCGCATCACCCTGCCCTGCAGCCCGCGCGTCACACTGCCCTGCTGCCCGCGCACCGCCCTGCCCTGCAGCCCGCGCGTCGCCCTGCCCTGCAGCCCGCGCGTCGCCCTGCCCTACAGCCAGTGCGCTGTCCTGCCTTGCAGCTCGCGTGCCGCCCTGCTCTGCAGCCCGCACGCTGCCCTGCCCCGCAGCCCGTGCGTCACCCTGCCCTGCAGCCTGCGTGCTGCCCTGCCTTGCAGCTCGCGCGCTGCCCTGCCCTGCAGCCTGCACGCTGCCCTGCCCTGCATCCCATGCGCTGCACTGCCCTGACCTGCAGCCCGCGCGCTGCACTTCCTTGCCCTGCTGCCCACACGCCCTGCAGCCCGCGCGCTGCCCTGCCCTGCAGCGACTACAACGACTACCGCTACTGCTACAGCTGCAGCTACAGCAGTCGCTTCTGACGCCCTTGCGCCGCTGCTACTGACTGCCACTGCCTGTCATGTCCACTATCACGGCCGTAGCAGTGTCTGTCGTTAGACAATAGCAGCTGCCTCACCCGGACACTCTTTCGCCGTAGCAGCTTCTTGAGTGGGTTATTCAGCGAGGCTGACCTGGTGGTGGAGGATATGTTCCTGGAGGTACTCGACAGCAGCGGCTGTCAAATTATAGTTATATAGTTTGTATTGTTCTAGTCTAGGTGTGTTACTTTTGTCCTAGGTTTATGGTTAGGGCTGACCTATATCTTGCTTGTTTGTTCATTTGCTAGTCATTCATTCTCACATTGTAACATGGTATCAGAGCGAGGTTCCCCCAGGGCGATTTCTCTTCTAGGCGATTTTTCCTAGGCGAAATTTCACTCGATAGTCATGGGCCCATCACCCGCGCGCCTCTTACTAACGTGCGCCCTGTGATAACACACGCCTCGTAGCACGTCATCCGTCGCCCATCGCACGTCACCCGTCGCCCGTCGCGATTTTCCCATCGTCGCCCGTTCGACCCCCCCCCCCCCCCCCGTCCGTTTTTAGCGCGCGACCGTAGAACGCAGGCCCCGCAGCCTTCAGTAGCGGGCCCCGTGGCCCTTGCTCGACGACCCCCCCCCCCCCCGTCGGTTTTTTAGCGTGCGACTGTAGACCGCATGCCCCACGGCCCACGCGTTAGCAGGCCCCTCGGCCCACGCGTTAGCAGGCCCCGTGGCCCACGCGTTAGCAGACCCCGCGGCCTTCAGTAGCGGGCCCCCCAGACCCTTGCTCAACGGCTCCGTGGCCTGCATTTAGCTGGCCCCGCGGCCAAACCGTACGCCTGCCCAGAAACGACCGACCCACCCCTTAGCCGCCCGTTGCCACCCGCTGCCGCCCGTCCCGCCCGCCCAAATGTAAACCTAACGGATGTTTAACCTAAACCGCCGCCCCAATCGCACTCCACCCCTTTCAACCGCCCTCAACCGCTCCAGCACCGCTTTGAACACATTCAACCGCACCAGAACCGCTCTAGACCTACCAGAACTGCACTCCACCACATCAGACTGCTCCCCACCGCTCTAGCGCAGCCTAGACTGCCACCAGGCGCACCAGCAGCAGCTTAGGCTGCCACCAGTAGCACCAGTAGCGCCAGCAGCAGCCTAGACTGCCACCAATAGCACCAGCAACATCATAGGCTGTCCCTAGCGCACCAGCAGCAGCTTAGGCTGCCACCAGTAGTGCCAGCAGCAGCCTATACTGCCACCAATGGCACCAACAGCAGCATAGGCTGCCGCCAGCGCACCAGCAGCAGCATAGGCTGCCGCCAGCGCACCACCAGCAGCTTAGGCTGCCACCAGTAGCACTAGCAGCAGCCTAGACTGCCACCAGGGGCACCTACAGCAACCTCCACTGCCTCCAGCGCACTAGCAGCAGCCCAGACTGCCACCAGTACCATATCACCAGCAGCAGCATAGGCTGCCCAACCCCAGCGCATCAACAGCAGCTTAGGCTGTCCCCCGGCAGAACCATCAGCAGCTTAGGCCACTTCCAGTCACGCCAGCACCAGCTTAGGTAGTCCTACCACTAGTACTACCGCCTCGACTCGCCCCAACCCCCGTACTAATGTGCCATTTCGATGTGGCGACAGTGGCTGCAACATAAGCGGTGGCAACAGCACCAGTGCCCGCAGCAGTGGCAATGGCAGTGACAGCAGTGGCTGCAGCAGCAGCCGTGGCCGCGGCAGCAGCCGTGGCCGCAGCACCTGTGGCCATAGCAGCATTTGTGACCACCGCAGCAGCAGCAACTGCGGGTACAGCAGCAGCGCCAGCGGCAGCCTCCACCATGGGGCCCTGTCGGACCCAGCCAGTACACAAACTGGTACGTGGGAGCTGCAGCTGAGGTTGAGACTTGTGTCTCCAGTCTTGGTGCTTGTGTAATTTCCAGTGCAAGCGCCTCAGAGGTTCTTAGTGTAGGAGCTGCATCTACCACTAGTATAGTCCCCGCCTTTATAGCTGACTCGGGTGCGACCTCACCGACTGCACAGCTTTCCTTCACCCTAGACTCTGGAGCGTCCAGCTGTTTCTTTCGCGATTGCATCGACCTCACACCACTGCACACTCCAGTCACTATTGCCTTGGCTGACCCCTCCGTGGGATCTGTAGTTGCCCACAGCACCACCATTCTCCCGTGTCCGATGGCTCCCTTTGGGTTTCTCACAGGTTACTACACCCCCTCTTTCTCTAGGAACTTGGTGGGTGTCAGTCACCTCCACGACCTCGGAGTTGTCACCACTTTCCCTCTGGACGAGCCCGTTGCCTCCTGCACAATCGGTGCCACTGGAGTGCCTTTGGCCACTTTCCATAGGGAGTTGGGCTTTGGTCTGTACTCACCACACACTGGGTCCCACCACACTGGGCCAGGTTAGGTCAGATCAGGTAGCTGCTATGTCGTGTGACTGTCGGTCACTCACCCATCCGTCGGTCCTTTGGCACCACTGTCAGGGTCACCCTTCATTCCTGCGCCTCAGTAGGATGGTACGTCACCATCTAGTCTCAGGTCTCCCAGAGTCGCTTGCCCCGCTTCCTCGCTCGCCTGCGCCGCCGTGCACTCCTTGCGTCGAGGGTCGGCAGCGCGCTGCCTCTCACTCCTCGTCGTTCCCCCCCACCACGGCTCCCTTCCAGACACTGCACTTGGACGTCTGGGGCCCCTCCCTGGTCCGTGGCCCACGTCAGGAGCGCTACTTCCTGATTGTAGTGGACAACTACTCCCGCTACACCATGGTTTTACCTCTGCGATGGAAGGCTGACATGCCTACCGTCCTCGAGCCGTGGCTACTAGCGAGGGGTGACGCCCAGGCCCTTTGTGGGCTCCGCTTGCACTCGGACCGTGGTGGTGAGTTTTCTTCCACTCGCCTGGAGAAGTTTTGTCAGGGTCGGGGGATCATCCAGTCTTACACGCTACCAGACTCGCCGCAGCAGAACAGGGTAGCCGAGCGACGCATCGGCCTGGTCATGGAGGTTGCCCAGACCTCCATGTACCATGCCAGTGCCCCCCAGTTCTTGTGGCCTCAGGCAGTCCGCTACGCCGCACACCAGCTGAACCTGTGGCCTAGTGACACGCGGCCACGGGTGATGCCGGTCTCGCTTTGGATAGGTTCTCCGGGTGTAGCAGCTGACTACCGCGTCTGGGGTTCCCTGGCCCACGTTCGCGCCCCTAGCGTGAACAAGTTGTCTGCGCGCACCCGTGCTTGCGTTTTTCTTGGTTTCCCACTCGACACCTCCGGCTGGCAGTTCTACGACCCGGTTACCTGCCAGTTCTTTAGTTCCCAGGACGTCACTTTTGACGAGTCAGTCAGTTACTATAGGAGTCGCCCTCACAGAGGTTCCGAGACCTTCTCCCCCCCGCTCTTCCTCACCAGTGAGCCCCCCCCAGTCGCCCCGGTACCCCCCCCCCCCCCCCTCTCGCGTCATGCCCCATTAGGTGTGTCGCACGTCACTCCGCAGTCGTCCCCCCCGCAGCGTCCAGTCCCTGCCGTGTCTGGGGGTGCGGGAGGTGTAGTTGCGGAGGGTGAGGGTACTGGGGCTGCATTAGCTGGTAGTGTCAGCTCTGGGGGTGCAAGGGGTGTGGGCGTGGAGGTCACTCCCGTGGAGGACACGGCAGCCTCGAGTCGGCGGCCTCGCCCCGCGTCACCCTCTGACTTCCCGTCCGTCCCGCAGTTCCCTCCTCGTTCTTCTCCACGGCCGGTTGCTGCGGAGCCTGGGGGTGTTCCTGCGGGAGGTACTGGAGGCCCCAAGGGTGTCGGCGGTGGAGGTGCTGGTTCTGGGGGTGCTGGAGTTTGAGGCACCGGCACTGTGGTGCCTACACCGTGCATTGTATGTTTCCTGACCTGTGACCAGCGTCTCCTCCGGTTGGAGAGGGAGGAGCGTGAGTGGTTTGAGAGGGCATAGCAGCAGCAGCAGCAGCAACAGCAACAGCAGCAGCAGCAGCAGCATCAGCAGGAGCAGCCTTAGTCGCAGCAGCAGGAGAGAGTAGAGGAGTCACAACAGCAGCAGGAGAGAGCAGAGGAGGGGTCACGACTGCAGCAGCAAGTGCAGTTGCAGCCGTAGCAGGAGAGAGAGTAAAGGAGGAGTCACGAGTGCAGCCGCGGGTGCAGTTACAGTCGTAGCAGGAGAGAGTAGAGGAGTCATGGCCGCACCAGGAGAGGGTAGAGCAGGAGTCCCGCCCACAGCAGCAGGTGTAGTTACAGACACAACAGGAGAGATTAGATGAGTCATGACCGCAGCAGGAGAGGGTAGCGCAGGAGTCCTGGTCGCAGCAGCGGGTGCAGCTGCAGCCACAGCAGGAGAGGGCAGAGGAGGAGCCACAGGATCAGCAGCAGGGGCAGGTGTCAACATATATTTTATATGTGTTGTTTAGTTTAGCCTAGGTGTTACATTCACAATTCCTAGGGTTTGCATAGATCTCCTTGTACCTTGTTTCCTTAGTAAATTCTTACACTCGTTAGTTCTTGACATTGTATAGAGCTAAGCGATCCGATGGGCCCACTGCTCCGTGACCCAACCTAGCCCGTAGCGCCCTAATGTCCGAAGCGCCTCGCGCGCCCCGGGGCGTGCGGCGGTTTCGTCGCCCGTCGCGGTGCCCCGGGGGCTTGTGCGCGGCCCTCCCGTCGCCCGTCGTGGCGCCATCGGGGGCCCGCGCGGCCCCCCTCTTCCGTCGCCCGACGTGGCGCCCTCGGGGGCCCGCGCGCGGCCCCCTCCCGTCGCCCGTCGAGGCGCCCTCGGGGGCCAGCGCGCGGCCCCCTCCTGACGCCCGTCGTGGCGCCCTCGGGGGCCCGCGCGGCCCCCACCCTAGTCGCCCGTCGTGGCGTCCTCAGGGGCCAGCGCGCGCCCCCCCCCCCCCGTCCCGTCGCCCGTTGTGGCGCCCTCGGGGGCCCGCGCTACCCCTCCTGCAGCTCTTGAGCCGCCCCTGCAGCCCCTGTTCGGCCCCTCTGTCCCGCTCCCGCTCCCGCCCCGTGCTGCCTGTGTTAGGATTTGGGGGTGGTGCGTATGGGGGTGACTGGTGTCTGCGGCCTCCCCTGCTCCTCCTCCTCCTCAGTCTCCCACTGCTGCAGCTGCCGCTGAGGGGGGTGGATGTGTGGGAGCTGTCGGAGTAGTACTAAGGGGATGGCGTGTGAGCAGTGTTAGAGGTGCAGCAGGGGGTGTGTGAAAGGGGGGTGAGACAATTAGAGGGAGGTTGGGCGGAGGCAGCCGTCGTGTCGCCAGCACCGCCATTAGTCCGGAGGCTACAATCTCCGGTAGCCCAGTGAGCCTGCTGCGCCAGTCGCCCGTGGGTCCGTTGCTCCTGCCGCTCAGAGTTAGCCGCGGAGCCAGTTACTCCAGTAGTCCGGAGGCTACAATCTCCGGTAGCCACAGTGCGCGCCGCTCCTGTTGCCCGTGTTTCTACAGCTTCACCCGTCGTCTCCTATCTCCACTCGTCTCACAGTCCCTCCTCCTCCTCACTTACCGTCTGTGACTGCCTCTAGCTTTGCTTATATTTGTGAACTATTGCTCTGTTTGCTTATTGTGCTGATTACACCCCACTTTGGCTATGGGGGTGTGTCAGAATGTTATATTTGTCTAGCCTGCAGTGGGGTACTCAATAGCGAGTACAGCCCAATTTAGGGTTTTCTATATGTACTCAACTGCCTGCTAGTGAAACCTATCTTCTCTGTTTCATTCCTTCCCTTAGATTCTAACAGTCAAAGCTGGTTGGTCAACCCAGGTTGGTCTCATAGGCCCACGCTTTTAGGGCACCCAAGATAATCGCCACTTTGTCAACCCAACATGGCCATGATCATCCGCACAGAAGACTGTGCAAAGGAGTCGGACCGTGCATCTTTGTCTCGGGTGGTCAAAGCTTTTCGGATGTTGGTTGGTTGGACTGCACCTCGTGAGTTTGTCCAGAAGCCTTTTAAGGCGCCTCAAGACAACAGGTTGTTGAGGCTGGTCTATTGGTTGGTTAGATTGCATCTCATGAGTTTGTCAACAAGCGGCGCCAGGGCCTATGGAACCGAGGATCCTCCAAATAAAACGGGTTTGTGGCTGGAAATGGCGTTCCAGCTATGGCTTTCTGCACTGCGCTGGAGCAGGGAACCACTATGACCAGCCGGAAGCCCAGAGACCCCAGTTGTTGGGCATCTCAAGATGCACAATGTGGTGTACTGGTATGTACCGTATTATACGTGCGATGTAGTGTGGTATGTATGTGTTCTATGCATGTTTTGGTTGCTCATGTAGGATAACTCCTGAAGTTGTGGTGCGAGTCAGAGTAGTAGTACATGAGTTGTCCAGGTTGTTGTAGCTCGTTATTTAGCTTGTATGTCCCTAGTAGTTTACAGTTATTTTTCGAAGTGAAAATGGCCTGACGTCTTAAGGTACTGGGAAGGAAAAACCATGACAGGTGACTGATAAGGTATTGCCCTGCTTGTTTCTTGGGTGGAAGAGTTGGAGGGTCTGGATTCCCAAGGACTTCCCAGCCTGATCTACATAGTAAAACGCCCAAGGCAGGGTGTGACATCAGAATATTCGGAACACCTGCCCCTAAGGCTCAGCCTCTTAGGGTGTTTCTGTCAAATTGCATTTGTTGTCTCTAGGCTGTAGTGGGGCATACTCTAAGGAGTACAAAACTTTAGGGTTAGGTAGCACTTGTACTCATCCTTGCTACCTAGTCCATCATTCCCACGTTCTATTCTGACATGGTATTCAGAGCGGGTCTGTCCTTCGTAGGACCGCTCCGTTAGGGCCCACCGCTAGTTTAGACCTGCCCGAACTGCCCATACTACCCAGCCCGTACGGCCCTGCCTGTACTGTCCTGCCCTGCCTGCGCTGCCCCACACGCTCTGCCCTACCCGTCGCGCTGCCCGCTTGCTGCCTAGCGCGCGACCCCCACGTTGCCCTGCTCGCGCTGCCTGCACGTGCACTGCCTGGGCCTACGCGCGCCCTATTTGCACGCTGCCAGCGCTACCCGCGCGCTGCCTGCTGCTGCCTCCGCGCTGCGTTTCCTGCCCGCGCGCTGCCTGTCTCGCTCGTGCATTGCTTTCGCGCTGCCTGCACCGCCGGTACCCTACCCACGCACCGCCCGCCCTGCCCACGCACTGCCCGCACGCCGCTGGCGCCGTCCTCAAACTACCCTTACAGCCCGCCCTGCTTGCGCTCTGCCCGCACAGCCCGGCGGCGCCAAGCGTGCTGCCTGCACGCGCCCTGCACATGCTGCAACTGCTGCTAAGCTGCTGCTGCTGCCAGCGCCGCACTGCCCCGCCGTGCCCGAGCCGCGCCGCACTGCCCGTGTCGTGCCGCCCTGCCGAGCCGCGCCGCCCTGCCGAGCTGCGTCGCACTACCTAGCTGCCCGGCCGACCTGCCTTTGCTGCCGCACTGCTACTACTGCTGCTGCTGCTGCTGCTACTGCCTGCTGCTACTGCTGCTGCTGCTGCTGCTGCTGTTGCTGCTGCTGCTACTGTTGCTGCTCACGATGGCTACTCTTAATGTCCTTACCTTTGACGCAGAGGGTCGCCCGATTAGGTTTGACTACTGGCTCGAGGATCTTTAGCTGTACCTGCAGAGCATGGCTAGGGAGGACGTTTCACTGTTAGAGCACACATCCGGTACTTGCCTTGCCTCTGAGTGAAAGAAACTAGGAGCTATAGAAACTTGAGGAAGAATTGTTAACATTAGCTCAAGAGAGCACAAGGTTATACAAGGGAGAGAAGGTTGGAGAAGAACACCAAACCTAGCACATAAGACACCAAGACCAAGTAGGCTAGTGGGAGGAAGGACCATCCAACCAACCCTAGTGGGGTGGTGGCCAACCAACCTAAGTTGGTTGCCCCATTTGGCCAACAAGGTTGGAGCCAAGTATAAGCTAGGATATTTGGGTTCACCCCAATTAGGGTGTCTACCTGCAATACACCCAAAACTAGAGCCTGAACCAACACAACTGTACACCACCATTGGTGTACAGTCACAAGTGTTTGCATGCTATAATATATAAATTCTAACACAACCCCTTAGCATGCGAACACATGAAGAGAACAACCTCTGATTCAGGGGGCGCCTGGGCGAGCAAGGCCAAGGAGGCGAAGCAAGGCAGAGTGCGCAAGGCGAGAGAGAGCTTTGGTGAAGATGTCAGCCAAGTTTGCCTCAGCCGTAATTTTCCGAACGGCAAGAAGTCCCTGCTGGACGAGCTCGCGGATGAAGAAATAGCGCAACTCGATGTGCTTGGAACGGGCGTGGTAGACAGGGTCCTGGGTGAGATGGATGGTGCTGGCGTTGTCACACCAGAGGGTGGGGCAGCGCTGAGGAGCGCCCAGCTCAACAAGAAGATAGCAGAGCCAGCGGGACTCCTGAGCGGCCATGGTGCCAGCGTAGAGCTCAGCCTCGCACGAGGAGAGAGCAATGGTAGAACAACGCGTGGAGTGCCAACTGACAAGGCCGCTGCCAAGGGTGAAGCCATAGCCCTGAGAGGAGCGGCGGTCCGGCTGCGAGTCAGCCCAGGAGGAGTCGTTGAAGCCCGAGAGGAGAGGAGGGGAGGGGCCGCCAAGGGTGAGGACATGGTCCTTGGTCCGGCGAAGATAGCGGAGGACCCGCTTAGCAGCATGCCAGTGCTCAGTGGTGTGGCGGCCGGTGCCAACGAAGCGCGCAAGCATGCTGATGGGGTAGGCAAGGTCGGGACGGGTGCACATCATGGCACACATCAGCGACCCAACAAGCCCGGCATAAGGGTGAGAGGAGGAGGAGGGAGAGGAGGGTGGGGCGAGCTGGTGACCGAAAGGTAGAGGGGTGGACACGGGCTTGGCCTGCGCCATCTCGAACTTCTCCAAGACCTGGCCGATGTAGTGGGACTGGGAGAGGGTGATGGTGCGAGCAGGGCGGTTGCGCGTGATGGCCAAGCCCAGGTAGTGCGTGAGGTTGCCCAGGTCCTTGCATTTGAGACGCTGCTGCAGCGAAAGCTTCATCTGCTCCATGTTAGCCTTGGATTCAAAAAGCAGGATCATATCGTCCACATACACCAGAATGAAGAAGCGGCGAGGGGAGGAGCGAATGAAGAGGCTGGCGTCAGAGTGCGAAGCAGAGAAGCCGAAGGACCCCAAGGTGGCAGGCATCTTCGCATGCCACTCCCTTGGTGCCTGTTTCAAACCGTACACAGGGCGATGCAGCTGCCACACAGTGTTTTTAGGAAAGGCTGCGTGGAAACCAGGGGGCCGCCGGAGGAAAATGCGCTCGTGCAGGTCATCCTGTAGGAAAGCGTTGGAGACGTCCATGGAGCAGATCTCCATGTTGTCCCGCGCACCAATGTCGAGGAGGGTGCGAAGGGTGGGCGGCTTGGCGGTGGGGGCGAAGGTGAACCAGTAATCTTTGGCCCAAGTCTGCATGAAACCCTTGGCGCAGTAGCGTGCCTTGTAGACTGGCTCCTCACCCGGCAGCTGCTTCACCCGAAAGGCCCATTTGCCCTCGACGAGGTTGGCGTCGGCTGGGAGGGGGATATTGACAAAGGAGTCGTTGCGAATGAATGCCTCACACTCCTGGAAGATCGCCGCTATCCATTTGTCCGCGTCAGTGCAGGTGATGGCCTCTTGGAAGGTGGTGGGAGTGAAGATGGTGGGAGTGGAGGTGGCGCCAAGGACGGGAAAGCCGAGGAAGTCAAGGTAGAGGGAGGCAAGGAAAGGTGTGTGTTGCCGAATGTTGAGGAAATCCTCATGGGAGTCCTCGAGGAGCTGAATGGAGGCGGGGGGAGGGGCTCTAATGGGTTTGTCCAGGGAGCGGGTGTGCATGCGAGGGAGGAGGAAAGGGGAGGAGCGGGAAGTTGCGCGTCGCTGCTGCTGCTGCTGCCCCGGCTGTTGCTGCTGCACCGGCTGCTGCTGCAGCTACTGCCCCGACTGCTGCTGCTGCCCCTGCTGCCCCTGCGGCTGAGGGGGAGAGTGAGAAGAGGAGGGAGAGGGGGGAGGGGGTGCAGCTGAATGCGCTAGAGAGGCGGGTGCGGAAGGGTCGTAGATGTTGGCAGAGGAGGAAGGTGGGAGCGGAGCGGCGACCGGTGGAAGGAGGGGTGCGGGAGGGAGGAGGGGTGGGAGAACGGTATCGGTCCAAGCCAGGGGGCGGGAGGGAGGGGGAAGAGGGTCAGGAGGAGTGGAGTAGTAGGGAATGGACTCGTCGAAGACGACGTCAATGCTGCGGATGATGCAACCGGAGGGAGGGTGGAGGAACAGGTAGCCTGGGGAATCGCGATTGTGCCCGAGGTAGACGCACTCCAGGGCACGCGAGGCGAGCTTGCCAGCAGCGCGGGAGCGATCAGCCGGAGGGATGAGGACGAACGCCTTGCAGCCCCAAACGCGAAGGCCAGCTGCGTCAGGCTTGGCCTTAGACCAAAGTTCAGTGGGGGAGGAGGAGGAATGCTGAGGGTGGGAGCGGAGATTAAGGAGGAGGGCAGCATGGAGGAGGGCATAGCTCCAGAGGGAAGGAGGGGTGGAGGCGTGAGCAAGAAGGCAACGAGCAATCTTGGTGATCTCACGAATGCGACTCTCAGCAATGACGTTCTGCTGAGGGGAATGGGGGAGGGTGTGGGTCTGCTGAATGCCGCGGGTTTTGCAATAAGTGGCGAGGGTATGATTGAGGAACTCACCCCAAGGCGGAGGCTATGGGGCGGCGACTGGGGGTGCAGCTTGTGGCGGCGGAGGCACTGGGGGTGGACAGCAATAGCAGCCACGCCAGCAGGAGCCACGCACCCCTCAGGAGCTTCGTGAGTGGGTGGTCCAGCATGGCTCCACTGGGGCTAATGTTCGTTGCCCGTACATCAGGCGCACGGGTCTCGGGACTGGTGAGCCCTGTGGGAAGACTAGGCAAACTGAGTATTGTTGTTTCTGCCATCTCTAGGATGCCTGGCGCACCGAGTACGGAGATGAGTAGGGTATCCCCAACTGGTTAGCGTTGCTCGGGAAGGGGGTAGATGTGTTTGCTCTTGACTTTGACAAGATCAATGTTGGAATCTATGCTACGTATGCTGGTTCTGCTAGTGTTGAGGGTGACTGTTACTCGTGTGTGCCGCGCGCTGCTGATATAGAGGCTGCTGCTCTAGGTGCTTGTGAGTCTGCTGCCGAAGGTACTGCTTCTGCTGAGGCCTTGCACACCTTCACACTTGACTCAGGCGCGTCTCGCTGCTTCTTTTGCGATTGTACCATAGTCACACAGCTCACAGCACCAGTCTCAGTCTTTCTGGCTGACCCCTCTGGGGGCCCAATCATTGCACGAGCCTCCACTGTCCTCCCTTGTCCGGCAGTCCCCTCTAATTCTCTCTTAGGTCTCCACATCCCCTCGTTCTCTAAGAACTTGGTGAGTAACGCTGTCCTTCAGGACGAGTTGGTGAGTACCTTTACTCCTGGAGGTGAGTGTGTGGCGATCTGTTCGGACTCACGCACTGGCGAGCACCTCGCCACGTTCACTCGGAGGCCTGGGTCTAGCCTATACACACTGACCACTGAGTCTGCACAGGTGGCTACGTCAGGTCAGGTGGTTGCGTCTGTACCGCTGGCTGCGTCGGGTCAGTTAGCTGCGTCTTGTTCGTGCCGGCTACTCTTGCACCAGACTCTCCTCTAGCACCTCCATCTTGGTCATGCAAGGGTGCACCAGAGACGCGAGTGCATGCCTCGCAGACGCGGCCGGCTACTCTTGCACCAGAGACGTTAGCTCCTCTTGCACTGTCCTTGCCGCGTCTGCGAGGCATGCACTCGCGTCTCCTTGTCTCTGGCCTCCCCAGGTCTCTGCCCCCGCTCCCGCGCTCGCTTGCACCACCGTGCCTTCCCTGTGTTGAGGGGCGGCAACGCGCCGCTCCTCACTCCTCCTCGTTTTTGCCGACCACTGCTCCTCTGCAGACCCTCCACATGGACGTGTGGGGCCCACCCTACGTCCGTAGACAGGACCAAGAATGCTACTTTCTGCTGGTTGTTGACGACTACACGCGCTACACCACGGTCTTCCCCTTGCGGAGCAAAGCGGATGTCTGCGGTGTTTTGATCGACTGGATCATCGCTGTTTGTTGCCAGATACACGCTCCGTTTCAGCGGGACCTCCAGGTCCTTTCGACAGTACTCTGACAGAGGTGGTGGGTTTTCCTCCAGCCTCCTTCAGGTTTTTTGTCGTGCAGAGGGTATCGCCCAGTCGTTCACGCTTCCGGTCTCTCCACAGCAAAATGGGATTGCTGAGCGTCGCATTGGCCTGGTCATGGAGGTTGCTCGCACCTCCATGATCCATGCGGCTGCTCCCTATTTTCTGTGGCCGTTTGCGGACCGATACGCCGCGCATCAGCTCAGCCTCTGGCCCCATGTCTCTGTGCTAGAGACCTCGCCTACACTGCGTTGGACAGGGGAGGTTGGCAATGCGTCGGCGTTTCAGGTCTGGGGCACGCTCTCCCTTGTTTGCGATACCACCGCGGGCAAGTTCTCTCATCGCACTCTCCGCTGTGTCTTCCTTGGCTTCCTCACCGACGCCCCGCCCCGGAAAATTTACCACACTGCCTCGCGCAGCGTCCTGTCCCCACAGGACGTCACCTTTGACGAGTCGGTCTACTTCTACCGTCACCACCCGCACATGTCTTCCCCACTCTCCCCGCTGCCCCTCTTCCTAGTCCCAGGTCCCCCCCCCGGTAAACCCCCTCCCCCCACAAGGTCCTGCTCCCTCAGGTGTGTCTCAAGTCGACCCACCCCCCTTGGTTGAGCCTTTGGAGTTCTCCTCTGACACCTCTGGCCTAGCTGAGGGGGGTGACCCCGCTGCTGACGACACGGCGGCTACTCGCCGCTCCCTGCGCTTGGAGACCCCTCTTGGTTTTCTGCCTCGACCGTCTTCGCCGCCTCCGCAGCTTGTCGCTGTGGACTCTGGTGCTGCTGGGGGTGGTGACACAGGGGGTGCGGACTCTAGAGGTGCTAGTCCTGAGGTTGCTAGCTCTAGGGGTGCATAGTCAAGGGGTGCTAATCCTGGGAGTGCCGGTTCTGGGGATGCTGACACTGGGGGTGCTGCGAGTCCTAGTGGTGGTGGATTCGTGGGTGCTCCTGCTTGGGGATCTGGCGTTGGACAGCAGCAGCAGTCTCGTCGTCAAGAGACCCTCTTGCCGCAGCAACTTCGCGTCTGGGTTGTTCGGCGGGGCCGGGTTCCCGGAGCTTGGAGTACTGGTGCTGGAGGTGCTAAAGCTGGAGGTACAGGAGCTGCTGGTACTGGAGGTGCTAGAGCTGGAGGTGCTGGAGGTACTAGAGCTGTTGGTACTGGAGGTGCTAGAGCTGGAGGTGCTAGAGGTACTGGAGCTGCTGGTGCTGGAGGTGCTGGATCTGCTGGTGCTGGAGGTGCTAGAGCTGGAGGTGCTGGAGGTACAGGAGCTGCTGGTGTTGGAGGTGCTAGAGCTGCTGGTGCTGGAGGTACTGGAGCTGCTGGTGCTGGAGGTGCTGGAGCTAGAGGTATTGGAGGTGCTGGAGCTGGAGGTACTAGAGGTTCTGTAGCTGGTGGTAATGGAGGTACTAGATGTGCTAGAGCTAGAGTTGCTGGAGGTGCTTGAGCTGCTGACGGTACGGGTTCTGCGCCGCGCCGACCGTTTTTTCTACCCGCAGTCGCAGTCATCCCTAACACCGCTTGGCTCGGAAATTCGTCATGTTCTTAGTCTTCTGTCTTCCACTGGCCTTACTCCGCCTCTCCTCTGTCCTCCACTTGACCAATCACAGCCACCATTACAACCTGGCTCTCCACTGCCTGCTCCTTCTCCCTACCCTGCACAGACAGGCTCCCTGGCTGTCGTGAGCCTGAGTCTCGTCCTGCCTCCCCTGTTCGCACTATCAGTCGTGCTCCTCGTTCTCGTCCTCCACCTGTCCCTGGCATGCATGCTATGGCAATTCGTCCTTCCTCTGTTCCACAGCGTGTTGCTCTGCCGTCTCCTCTGGCGTCCCCTCTTCCTGACGTTCTTGACCCTGAGTCCGACCTTGCTTGTGCTGCCAGTCCTACTGTCACTCGTCTCCTCGCTACTGTCGTCAGTGACCCTGAATTTGAGTCTACTCCTGCGTTTGCCCTAGTCACTGAGCTAGTTGACTTTGCAGCTAGGAGTCGTCTCGACTACGTCGCGAGTCTTGTTACTGAGTCAGAGTTTGTCTGTCCTACGTCCGTCGGGGGTGAGCCTGCCCTTGGCTGTGACGTCCTTGAGGACAGACAGGTTGAGCTTGAGTGTCTTGCAACTGCTTTACCTTGTTTCGCATTTGTGCTGCTTTGCCTTGAGTGAGACCCGGATGCACCTGACATCCCTACCCCACGCTCTTACGCTGAGGCGATCGCGTGTGAGTACTCCTCTTAGTGGCAGACAGCCATGGACACAGAGATGGCTTCCTGGAAATACACAGGCACCTACGTCGACGAGGTTCCTCCTCCTGGGGCGAACATAGCCGATGGCATGTAGATTTTAAGAGTGAAGCGGCCGCCGGGTTCTCCGCCTGCCTTCAAGGCGCGTTACGTTGCTCAAGGCTTCAGATTGCGACAGGGGGTCAACTTCTTCCACACCTTCTCCCCACCCCTAAGATGACCACTCTTCGGGTGTTGCTGCACGTTGCAGCACAGCGTGACTACGAGCTGCACTCCCTCGACTTCTCCACAGCTTTCTTGCAGGGCAGCCTTCACGAGGAGATCTGGCTGCGCCGCCCACCTGTCTTCACTGGGTCGCTTCCTGAGGGTACCCAATGGAGTCTCCGGGGGCCAGTGTACGGTCTCCGCCAGGCGCCCCGCGAGTGGCTCGACACATTCAGGACAACACCTGCGGCTCTTGGGTTTGCTCCTTCCTCTGCTGACCCGTCTCTGTTTCTACGCACTGACCCTACTGTGCCGCCATTCTACATCCTCGTGTACGTCAACGACTTGGTCTTTGCTACTGCAGACAACGAGGCGCTGGCCCTTGTGAAGGAGGAGCTGCAGAAGAGACACACCTGCACTGACCTGGGTGAGCTGTGCAACTATCTTGGCTTGCAGATCTCCCGGGACAGAGCACAGCGCACCATCACTATGACTCAGTCACACATGGTGCATCAGGTCCTTCAGCGTTTCGACTTCGAGTTCTCCTCGCCACAGTCCACTCCTCTGCCTACAGGCCACTCGCTCTCAGCTCCACCTTCGGACGAGTCCATAGAGCCGAGTGGTCAGTATCCAAAGCTTGTGGGCAGCCTCATGTACCTAATGATGTGCACTCGACCTGACCTCACGTACCCTCTCACCATCATGGCGCGCTACATTGCGCCCGGAGACACCGACCAGAACACTGGCGGGCTGCTAAGAGGGTGTTGCGTTACTTGTGCAGTACATCGGGCATGGGGCTCGTGCTTGGAGGACGAGGTTCAGTGGTACTCACAGGACACTCCGACACTTCTTGGGCCGACGACCAGGCGACTCAGCGGTCGTCCCATGGCTACTATTTCAGTCTTGGCTCTAGTTCTGTCTCGTGGAGGTCCACTCGTTCGTCTTTTGTACTTGGTTCCAGCTGTGAGGCCGAGATCTATGCTGGGGCCATGACTGCACAAGAGTTACGCTGGCTGACCTACCTGCTGACCGACTTGGGTGAGCGGCCTCGTTCTCCTCCTGTTCTGTACGTCGACAACAATGCCATGATTGAATTGTGTCAGGAGCAAAGACTGGAGCACAGAACGAAGCACATTGCTCTTCGTTCCTTTCTTGCTTGGGAGCTGCAGCAGCGTGGTCAGCTGCGCCTTGCCTACGTGGCCTCTCGGGCCAACACTGCTGATGCCTTCACAAAGGCCCTTGGGTCTGGTGATCATCAGCGTTTTTGCACTACTCCAGGCCTTGTGCCTACTCTGCCTTACCTGTTGGTTGCTTTACTTTGTCTTGTACTGTGATCTATACCGTCATCACTCGGATAGAAGATAGTGTTGAATTGAAGACAGGGGTGTCTTTAATACGGATGTTTTCTTATAAACAGAACTTCCTATTATAGGAGACCATATTACCGATATGGGATAAGACATATATGTCTTATAAACGAAACATAAAATCTTTTTGTTGAATCATGTCATAGCGTGCATGTTTTCGCCTGAGCACGATCGAATTCATCCAAACGATGACTTGTCAGAATCAACTGTGCAGGAATGATTGGATTAGCAAGAGTTGGGGTACAAGTACTAACCCTAAAAGTGATGTACCCCATAAGGAGTGCCCCACTATAGCCTACAAGTGAGATTGTACTTTGACACACCCCCATAGGCTAAGTGGGGGACAACAAGACGGTCACAAGACCAGTCAAGCAAGACAACAGAGCAAAGCAAAGCAAAGCTCAGGGTGGATCTCAAGGACACCACACAATCCGAGCACAAGCAAGCGGCCATAAGGCCAGTTCACATGCAGAGGTATAATAGCAAGGCAGTACAATGAACACAACCTAGCAAGAGGAAACATGCAGGTATAAATATAGATATTAGTGTACAACAAGTGCAAGATCAAGAGACAAGCAGGAGAGGTAGAACGGGCAGAAGCCCAAGAGTAGTGCGAAAACGCTGAAGATCACCAGAACCGAGGGCCTTGGTGAAGACATCAATAGTGTTGGGCCGAGAAGCCATGTAAGAAAGGCAAAGCTGACCACGCTGATGCAGCTCTCGAGCAAGAAAGTAGCGAAGAGCAATGTGCTTCGTTCTGTGCTCCAGTCTCTGCTCGTGACACAAGGCAAGCATTGCCTTGTTGTCGACGTACAGAACTGGAGGAGAACGAGGCCGCTCCCCCAAGTCGGTCAGCAGGTAGGTCAGCCAGCGTAGCTCCTGTGCAGCCATGGCCCCTGCGTAGATCTCGGCCTCACAGCTGGAACCAAGCACAGAAGAAGAACAAGTGGACCTCCACGAAACAGAACCAGAGCCAAGGCTGAAGGTGTAACCTTGTGACGAATGCTGAGTCGCCTGGTCGTCGGCCCAAGAAGCGTCGGAGTGTCCCGTGAGTACCACTGAACCCCGTCCTCCAAGCACGAGCCCTATGCCCGATGTACTGCACAAGTAACGCAGTACCCTCTGTGCAACATCGCAGTGCATCTTTCGGTGTCTACCGGGAGCCACGTAGTGAGCCAAGAGGCTGAGAAGGTATGTGAGGTCAGGTCGTGTGCATGTCATCAAGTACATGAGGCAACCCACAAGCTCTGGGTACGAACCACTCGGCTCTACGGACTCGTCCGAAGGTGGAGCTGAGAGCGAGTGGCCGGTAGACAGAGGAGTGGGCTGTGGCGAGGAGAACTGGAAGCCGAAACGCTGAAGGACCTGGTGCACCATGTGTGACTGAGTCAGGGTGATGGTGCGCCGTGCTCTGTCCCGGGTGATCTGCAAGCCAAGATAGCTACGCAGCTCACCCAGGTCAGTGCAGGTGTGTCTCTCCTATAGCTTCACCTTCACTAGGGCCAGTGCCTCAGTGTCCGCAGCAGCAAAAACCAAGTCGTCGATGTACACGAGGAAACACAGAAGTGTCGGTGCGTAGAAACAGCGACGGGTCAGCAAAGGAAGGAGCAAACCCATGAGTCGCTCAGTGTGTCATGCCACTCGCGAGGCACCTGGCGGAGACCGTAGACTGGCCGCCGGAGGCTCCAATGGGTAACCGCAGGAAACGACCAAAGCCAGGTGGGCGGCGCAGCCAGATCTCCTCGTGAAGGCTGCCCTACAAGAAAGCTGTGGAGAAGTCGAGGGAGTGTAGCTCGTACTCACGCTGTGCTGCAACGTGCAGCAACACCCGAAGAGTAGTCATCTTTGGGGTGGGGGAGAAGGTCTGGAAGTAGTCGACCCCCTGTCGCTGACTGAAGCCTCGAGCAACATAACGAGCCTTGAAGGCAGGTGGAGAACCCAGCGGCCACTTCACTCTAAAAATCCACATGCCATCGACTATGTTCGCCCCAGGAGGAGGAACCTCGTCGACGTAGGTGCCTGTGGATTTCCAGGAAGCCATCTCTTTGTCCATGGCTATCTGCCACTGAGAGGAGTACTCACGCGCGATCGCCTCAGCGTAAGAGCACGGGGTAGGGATGTCAAGTGCATCCGGGTCTCCCTCAGGGCAAAGCAGCGTGGATGCAAAACGAGGTAAAGCGACCGCAAGACACTTAAGCTCAAACTGCCTGTCCTCAAGGACGTCACTTCTAAGGGCAGGCTCACCCTCGACGGACGGAGGACAGACAGACTCAGACTCAGTAACAAGACTCGCGACGTAGTTGAGACGACTCCTAGCTGCAAAGTCGACTAGCTCAGTGACTAGGGCAAATGCAGCAGTAGACTCAAAGTCAGGGTCAGTGACTACAGTAGCAAGGAGACGAGTGACAGTAGGACTGGCAGCACGAGCAAGGTCGGACTTAGGGTCAAGAACGTGCAGAAGAGAGGACGCGGGAGGCTCAGGCAGGACAACAGAGGAAGGACGAAGTGCTATACCGTGACTGCCTGGGACATCAGGAGGACGAGGACGGGCTACACGACGAGCACGAACAGGTGTGGAAGCACGATTCTCAGGCTCACGACGCTCAGTCAGGGACTCAGTCACCTCAGTGTGAGGAGTAGGAGCACACAGCAGGGAGCCAGGCAGTAGCTGTGGCTGAGACTGGTCTGTCGGTGGACACAGGAGAGGTGGAGTGAGGCCAGTGGAAGACGGGAGACTAAGAACCTGGTGAAGGACCGAGTCAGGCGGCGGAAGGGACGACTGCGGCTGCGGGTAGAGAAACGGTCGGCGCGGCGCAGTACCGGTACCGTCAGCAGCTCCATTACCTCCAGTACCTCTAGCTCCAGCGCCTCCAGTACTAGCAGCACCTCTAGCACCTCCAGCACGAGCAGCACCAGCAACTCCAGTGCCAGCAGCTCCAGTAGCATCTCCAGCACCAGCAGCACCACCAGCTCCGACAGCTTCAGTACCTCTAGTACGAGCACCTCCAGGACCAGCAGCTCCCGCAGCTCCAGCACCAGTAGCACCAGCACATCCAGTGCCAGCAGCTCCAGTACCCCCAGCAGCACCTCTAGCACCTTCAGCACCAACAGCACCACCAGCTCCGGCAGCTCCAGCACCTCCAGTACGAGCACCTCCAGGACCAGCAGCTCCAGCACCTCCATTACCTCCAGCTCCAGCGCCTCCAGCACCAGCAGCACCTTCAGCACCTCCAACACCAGCAGCACCAGTACCTCCAGTGCCAGCAGCTCCAGCACCTCCAGCACCAGCTGGACCTCCAGGACTAGCAGCTCCAGCACCTCCAGCACCAGTAGCACCTCCAAGAATAGTAGCTCCGGCAACTCCAGCTCCAGCAGCACCTCTAGTACCTCCAAGACTAGCAGCTCCAGTACCTCCAGCACCAGCATCACCTCTAGTACCTCCGGCACCAGCAGCACCTCCAGCAGTACCTCCAGCACCTCCAGCACCAGCAGTGCCTCCAGGACTAGCAGCTCCAGCACCAGCAGGACCGTACCCTCCACCACCAGGACTGCCTCGCCGAAAGATCCACACATGAATCGCTTGCGGCGAGAGCGTCTCAAGTATATCAGGGTGCGGTGGCTGTCCAGCTCCAGGACCTCCAGTAGGGTCACCCACAGCTCCACCGCCACTAGGACTCGCAGCACCCCCAAAGTCAGCACCCCCAGTCACAGTACCCCCAGAACCAGCACCCCCAGTCGCAGCACCCCCAGTCGCAGCACCCCCAGAACCCTCACTGGCTCTCTCAGCACCCCCAAGCTCAGCACCAGCAGTCTCAGCTCCAGAGTCCACAGCAGCAGGCTGCGGAGGTGGCGAAGACGGCTGAGGCGGAAGACCATGGGGGGTCTCCAAGCATGGAGAGCGGCGAGTGGCCACCGTGTCGTCAGCGGCGGGGTCACCCCCCTCAGCTGGGCTAGAGGAGTCAGAAAAGATCTCTAAAGGCTCAACCAAAGGGGGTGGGTCTACTTGAGACACACCTAAGAGAGCAGGACCCTGTGGGGGGAGGGGGTCTACCGGGGGGGGGACTGATACCAAGAAAAGAGGCGCTAGGGGGACCGGGTGGGACGTGTGCAGGTGTAGCCTGTAGAAACAGACAGACTCGTCAAAGGTGACGTCCTGGGAGGAGAAGACTCGACGCTCGCGCGGGTGGTAGAACTGCCACGGCGGGGCGTCGGTGGGGAAGCCAAGGAAGACGCGGCGGAGAGTGCGAGAGGAGAGCTTGCTCGCTTTGGCATCGCGAACAAGGGAGAGCGCGCCCCAGACCCAAAACACCGACGCATCGCCAACCTTCCCCGTCCACCGGAGTGTGGGCGAGGTTGAGCTGATGCGCTGCGTATCGGACCGCAAACGGCCACAGAAAACGGGGAGCAGGCGCATGGATCATGGAGGTATGAGCAACCTCCATGATCAAGCCAATGCGACGCTCAGCAATCCCATTTTGTTGAGGAGAGGCCAGAAGCGTGAACGACTCGCGGATGCCCTCGTCTCGACAGAACTCCACAAGGAAGTCTGAAGAGAACTCACCGCCCATGTCAGAGTGCAGACACAGGACTGGGAAGTCCCGACGAAACCGCTCGCGCAGCTGGCGACGAGTAGCACAGATCCAGGGGATCAAAACACCGCTGACGTCCACCTTGCGCCGCGAGGGGAAGACATTTGTGTAGCGTGTGTAGTCGTCAACAACCAGCAGGAAGTAGCACTCCTGGTCTGTTCCACCGACGGGGGCCGGGCCCCAAACGTCCATGTGGAGAGTCTGCAGAGGGGCAGTGGTCGGAGGAAACTCAGAGGAGTGAGGAGCGGCGCGCTGCCGCCCCTTGACGCAGAGAAGGCAGGGCAGTGCAGGCGAGCGCGGGAGGGAGGGCAGGGACCTGGGAAGCCCAGAGACAAGGAGACGGGAGTGCATGCTGCGGAGACGCGGCAGTGAGGGGTGACCGAGGCGGTGGTGCCAGAGGAGATTCTGGTGGGAGAGTACTCCAGACGTAGACACCCGACTCAACGCAGCCACCTGACTGACTTATCCACCTGTGCAGACACATTGGTCAGGGTGTACAGTGTTGTGCCAAAGCACTATAGTGGCACGGTCATCGCACTCCCATTCAGCCTACAAGCCTGCTCAGCTTTTGGAATTTTGTGGGGAGGTGCTTCAACATGTGTTCTTCAGACCCTCAAAGTTTCAGAATTGTTGAAGCAGTTTACAAGGCATGGCAACATTTTTAGTTTCAAGACTTATGGCATCCCGGAAGTGTGTGTTACTCTTTTTTTAGTAACACCCGAGTTCACCATTTTGGCTGCCGACTCATGTACGAAGCTCTGATTAGTCTGAAAATTGGTGTGGCAGTTCTTTGCTATGTTGTGCAGGTGTTCACCGAGTTTCAGGACAACCCAGCATCGGAGCAGCACGTGACAGCTGTCGAAAGTTACTGTTCCGTAGTCATGGTGCACTGTTGGCAGCATTTCCCTTGCCACCCTTTCATTGTTGTCATGCCAATGGTGCAGGGACAGAGAACGAGACAAAAAGTACAGGCGGTCGAGTGGGACTCTACCACCCTCCTTTTGAGAAGTGTGGTCTTCCTGGAAGCAGCTTGCAAGAGGGTGCAAGTGGGAAGACAAGCTGACTCATGGTTGGCTTGACTCACTATTGGTAGCCTTGAGTACAGCTCTGAACATCCAAGTGTGGTTGGCTTTGCTGACCTAGCTAGGACGTTTCCCATCCTTCTCTACCCTTTCTTCCCTAGGACTCAACCTTCTCTGAGTTCCCAGGATGGTCCCAACCGCTTAAGAGTCCCCTAGGCAATGTTGTACTTACCTCTTCCTTGCATCAATGAAACTACAC
Organism: Closterium sp. Naga37s-1; assembly: GCA_947471745.1. Classification (NCBI taxonomy): domain Eukaryota; kingdom Viridiplantae; phylum Streptophyta; class Zygnematophyceae; order Desmidiales; family Closteriaceae; genus Closterium; species Closterium sp. Naga37s-1. The sequence goes on along the minus strand of CANJKZ010000497.1, from coordinate 542,453 downwards.
GTTTTTCAGCCGAGCTTATGTCTTCGTTCACTGCGTAGCGCATACACCTCAGATGAAAGCAAGCAATACACCGTTGGAAAGCACACACTTGAAGCTAAATTTCCTCCAAGTTTCAGCCTCGTATGTTATTGGAGCTGATCGTGACGGCGTTTTGAACAGAGGCGGTTCGAAGTCATCAGATTCTGCTTAGGCAGTTTCAAGGGCATCCGCGACCCCTAAGTGGACTCTAGACTATAACATACAGACCCGACCTAGGCTGACGAGTGAACGTAGCAAGGTGACGGCCAGTCCGTGAGCACTTACAGATCGCCACACGCTTTCCTCCAGGAATGAAGGTGTCAACCCATTCATCCTTGAGAACTGCGTTGCTCAACAAGTTCGTCGAGAACGCGGGGAGGTGGAGACCTGAGAGAGACCCGGAGGGGACTGCGGGACACGGGAGGACAGTGGTGTCAGAATGTTATATTTGTCTAGCCTGCAGTGGGGTACTCAATAGTGAGTACAGCCCAATCTAGGGTTTCCTATATGTACTCAACTGCCTGCTAGTGCAAACCCTCTTTCTCGTTTCTAACTTTCAACTGCTGTTTCCAACATGGAATCAGAGCAGGTCGACCTTCACGGGTCGATCCTGTGGATGGGCCCACCCAATACTTCCGCTGCTGCTACTCTGTCTATCGCGCGCCTCGGGCGTGCGCTGCCTGCTTGCCTGCCGCGCGCCCATGGCGCGCGGCCATTTTTCTTCCCGCCGCGCGCTCGAGGCGCGCGGCGGTTTTCTGACCGTCGCGCCGCCCTGGGGGCCGCGCGACGCCCTACTCTGCCCGTCGTGCGCCCCGTGGCGCGCGGCGGTGCCCTGCCCGTCGCGCGCCCCGGGGCGCACGGCGGTTTCGTCGCCCGGGGGGCTCGTGCGCGGCCCCCCTCGTCGCCCGCCGCGGCGCCAACGGGAGCCCGCGCGGCCCCCATTCCCGTCGCCCGTCGCGGCGCCCTGGGGGGCGCCGCGCGCGCCCCCCCCCCCCCCGGGTCGCCTCGACAGGCGACGGGAGGGGCGACAGAAGGGGGCCGCGCGTCGGCCCCTCCCGTCTTCGTCGCGGCCCTGCCCGGCCCTGCCGTCCTACCCTGGCCCTGCCCGGCCCTGCCCTGCCCGTCCCTGCCCCTATCTTCGTCACGGCCCTGCCCATCTGCCGCCCCTGCTGCGGCCCTACCCTGTGTTGGGGTTTGGGGGTGGCGGGTATGGGGTGACGGATGTGTGCGGTCTCCCCTGCTCCTCCTCCTCCTCCGTCTCCCATTGCTGCAGCTGCCGCTGAGGGGGGTGGGTGTGTGGGAGACAATGGAGTGGCACTATGGGGGTGTGTCGTGTGGGAGTGAAACTAGGGGTGCAGCGGGGGGTGTGTGAAAGGGGGGTGCGACAGTGGGGGAGGTTGAAGGGAAGTAGCCGTCGTGCCAGATGGGTGCGCTTGAAGGGAAGTAGCCGTCGTCCCAGCAGTGCCAGTAGTCCGGAGGTGCGCTTCCGGTAGCCCAGTGATGCTGCTGCGCCAGTCGCCCGTGGGTCCGTTGCTCCTGCCGCTCGTCTTAGCCGCGGAGCCAGTTACTCCTGTAGTCCGGAGGTGCGCCTCCGGTAGCCACAGTGCGCGCCGCTCCTGTTGCCCGTGTGTCTGCAGCTTCCGCCGTTGCCTCCTCTCTCCTTTCCTATTAGTCCAGCCTTCTCCTCCTCACTTGCCCTCTGTGATAGCCTCTAGTTTTACTTGTATTTGTGAACTATAACCTGCTACTTCCTGTACTTGTGCTCAAAATGTGTGGTGACTTTGTGATCCACCCTGAGCTTGTTTTGCTTTGCTTGTTGTGCTGATTACACCCCACTTTGGCTATGGGGGTGTGTCAGAATGTTATATTTGTCTAGCCTGCAGTGGGGTACTCAATAGTGAGTACAGCCCAATCTAGGGTTTCCTATATGTACTCAACTGCCTGCTAGTGCAAACCCTCTTTCTCGTTTCTAACTTTCAACTGCTGTTTCCAACAAGTGGAGGCTCGCGCAACTACTGGGCCCCCAGTGGGGTCAGCCAGTGAGACTGGGACAGGTGCTGCGAGTGGTGTGACTGTGGTGCAATCACGAAAGAAGCAACGTGACGCGCCTGAGTCAAGCGTGGAAGTGTGCAAGGCCTCAGCTGAGGCAGGACCTGTGGCAGTAGATGCACTAGCACCTAGAGCGTCGGCAGACTCACGAGCACCTAGAGCTGCAGCAGACTCACCAGCACCTGGAGCAACAGCAGACTCACTAGAACCGAGAGCAGCAGCCTCTACACGACCAGGGAGGCATCGCTGAGAAGCACAGTGGCGAGGTCACTGAGGCCACATAAAACCAAAACCTCTACCACCAGGACTACCTCGCTGAATAACCCACTCACGAAGCTGCTGAGGGGTGGGGTCGTTTTGATAGGCAGTGACCGCTGCTCTCCACCCCTAGCCACTGCAACTGCCGTGATAGTGGCCATGACAGGCAGTGACGGGCAGTAGTAGGTCCAGCACCTCCAGCACCAGCAGCACCTCCAGTACTCCTATCCGCACCTCCACCTGCAGCAGCAGTAGTAGCAGCAGGGCGGCTCGGTGGGGCTGGGTGGCGGCTCGGTGGGGCTGGGCGGCGGCTCCTCCAGCACTCCCAGCAGCACCTCCACCAGCAGCAACAGTAGCACGAGCAGCAGCAGCAGCAGCAGTAGTAGCAGGAGGGCGGCTCGGGATGGGCGGCGCGGCTCGGCCTGGGCAGCGCTGCTCAGCAGGGCACAGTGCAGCACTAGCAGCGTGTGCAGCAGCAGCGCGCTGGGCAGCAGGGCGCGTTGGGTTATTATTATTATTATTATTATCATTTAGGGTTGCGGGGCGCGCTGGCGTACTTAGCAGTGGGGCGCGCTGGGCTGCGGGGCGCACTGGCGCGCTAGGCTGCAGGGCGCGCAGGGCAGGGGCTGCTCGCGGGCAGCAGGGACGCTTGGGTCAGGGGCTGCTCGCGGGCAGCAGTGGCGCGCGGTGCAGGGGCTGCTCTCGGGCAGCAAGGGCGCTCGGGGCAGGGGCTGCTCGCAGGCAGCAGTGGCGCGCGGGGCAGGGGCTGCTCGTGGGCAGCAGGGACGCGCGGGGCAGGGGCTGCTCGCTGGCAGCAGGGGCGCGCGGGGCAGGGGCTGCTCGCGGGCAGCAGGGGCGCGTGGGGCAGGAGCTGCTCGCGGGCAGCAGGGGCGCGCGTGACAGCAGGGCAGCGCGCTAGGGCAGGCTGTGCGAGTAGCTGCAGGGCAACGTGACACTGTGCGAGAGGGCCAGATAGCGCAAGGGCGCTTCGGGCAGGAACTAGCGGAACGATCGGTGGGCCCTAAAAACCTAACTGGTTTCCTGCTCTGAATACCATGTCAGAATCAACTGTGCAGGAATGGTTGACTAGCAAGCAAGGATGAGTACAAGTACCACTAGGTTTGACCTAAAGTGTTGTACTCAGTAGAGGCTACCCCATTACAGCCTACACATACAAATGTAATTTGACAGACGGTATATATATATATACACTTGCATGCTTGCTCTTGCTAGGTTGTGATCACTGTACTGCTTGTGTTTTCATAACTCTGCATGTGAACTCGCATTGTGGCCGCTTGCTTGTGCTCAGATTACGTGATGATCTTGAGATCCACCCTGAGCTTTGCTTTGCTTTGTTCTCTTGCTTGACTGGTCTTGTGACCGTCTGTGTTTTCTATCCCCCACTTTGCCTATGGGGGAGTGTCCAGTTGCATTTACAACACTTTAGGGTTAGGTAGTACTTGTACTCATCCTTGCTATCTAGTCCATCATTCCCACGTTCTATTCTGACAGTTTCTAAGCCATCACCAGGACCCGTGCATGAACTGTGAAGTTTCACTTAGCTGCTTGCATGATGGCTGGCAATGGGTCGGTTACTTAATCAAGAAAGGCTGGGTTGGGAGTGCAGTGCACATTCCATACCACGTGCTGCGGGCGCAAGCACATGCACAATAATTGCTAGCCAATGCCGATTAAACAGAGTTATACAGCGAGGAATGACTGCTTGCACAGCCACACCAAGTGCGTTACTAGCTAGTGCAAGCTATACTAGCACAATGACCCATCTGTACGAAGCTAATATATTCCCAAATCGCTGTCAGGCTGTCAGCCCCGGCCTTCGGATATGGTGTCCAACATGGTTCTATATTGCGCCAGATCCTGCAAGTGACAGAAGTTTGTGGGAGCAAGGGAGTAGAAGTGGGATTTGTGGGGAAGAACCCACAACAGGGGAACACAGCAAGAACGAAACATTTACTGCATGTGCGGTGTGTCAGAAGGGGAGGGTTGGGGGGGGGGGGGGGGGGGTGGAATAGAGTAGGCAGCAGCAAAGAGGAAGGGATGAGTAGGGGCACGTTATAACTACGTGTTCAAAGGCACTGACAAAACCTTGGCGAATTCGACTACCCTCTGCGAACAAATTCCCAGTGCCTCTCCCTGCAATTCTCTCCGAATCATCTGCGCGACAAAGGGTCTCACCTCTGTGAGTGCAAAGACGCCGATATCATTTGAGCGGAGGGGAGAGCCCCTGCGGAGGAACTTGCTTCCTTGGAAGATGTAGAGCATGGGGACTCCCGTAGAGAGCTCCAGCTCAATCACCTGCATGATCAGCAAGTCACATCAAAAGGCAATGGCAGTGAGATCAGGGGGATCAAACTGGTGAATTTGGTCTCCATTTGAAGATGGTTCCTTGGAAGATGTAGAGCATGGGGACGCCCGTGGAGAGCTCTAGCTCTATCACCTGCAGCGTTTCATGTCAAATTTGGACAAGACAATGGGGGTGAAAATCAGGGGGATCAAGGAGGTGAATTTGGACTCAGACTATAAACTGCTCCAGTGAAAGGTGTAGAGCATGGGGACACCTGTGGAGTGCACCAGCTATATCAAATGCAGAGTTTCACGTCAAAACGCAATGGCAGTAAGAAACAGGGGAATAAACTTTCGAAAGACATAAGCGAAACTAACATGCAAAACGATAAACGTAGTAATGCCACTTCCATCCCAGCCTTCACCCAATCCCAAAGCTTATCACTCTGTAAATATGCATTCACATGGCCCACTCACACTGATTTTGTTCAGAAAGTGCGCGGAACGAAATGTAACATGGCACTTCAGACGGACATGACCTACCTCCTTTGAGGTGACGCTGTCAAGGTACACAATGATGGCGCGAATCGAGTTGCCATGTGTTTCGAGATGTTCCAAAACACTGCACATGACATACCTCCTGCGATGAAGGCTGCGCAGGGAGTTGCCATGCGCAGCAATCATCACATTCTCGCCCGCCGTGAGTCTCGGCTCCGCGTGGTCCTTGAAATACGCCACAGCACGCTCGGCGCACATGGCGAGCTGATCATTCTAGCGCTCCCTTCTCTCAGAAGTTGCACAGAGCGGAACATTGCAGGTCACACGGCACGTGACATACCTCCTGCGACGTAAGGCTGTCAAGGTACATGATAATCGCGCGCAGGGAGTTGCCATGCGCAGCAATCATCACATTCTCGCCCGCCGTGAGTCTCGGCTCCACGTGTTCCTTGAAATACGCCACGGCGCGCTCAGCGCACATGGCGAGGGACTCGCCGTTGGGAGGCGGGACGTCGTAGGATCGGCGCCAGAGAACGACTTGCTCCATGCCGTATTTGTCTGCCGTTTCCTTCTTGTTAAGTCCCTGGAGATCTCCGTACCTGCACGCCAGGGTTGGGAAAGGTTGGATGGGGGGTTGCAAGGCCAAGGCATAAGGGGCGCCCACGTTCAGTCCCCAGACTCTAGTTTCAAAAGGGAAGGCTGATTTGTTTGAATGCTGACTCCTGGTTCAGTCCTTGGAGCTCGCCGCACCAAAACGTTGGAATACTTTGGGCATGTGAGGGTGGGATAGAGAGTTTTCAGGGAATCGTATCTGATATCCACGGTACACCGATACATAATTGCACAACTGTCGTGCGACTAAGAGCATGCACATTCGCGAATTTGCATGAGTAGTTGTACTTCGGCTCAAAGTAGGGAATTCGGACGAGTAGGAATACACACCAATGGATACTGTTTTAGCACCTGACATCACAGTGATGGAACCTGAAAAAACGAGCCATGCGACTCACGTGCATTCCTTCAGTTCCCACTCAGTGATGACGGGAATAATATTTTCGTCGCTTTTCTGGCTGAAGACTCGGCACTTGACACCATTGTGATAGAGCCATGCACAAAAAAAGATATTGCAAAGCGACTCACATGCGTTCGTTCAGCTCCCACGTGGTGATGAAGGGAATGATATCCTCGTCAGTGTTCTGGCAGAAGATTTCCGAGTCGAATAAAAACTCGATGGAACAAAAAACGAGAACCATGCGACTCACATGCGTTCGTTGAGCTCCCACGCAGTGATGACGGGAATGATCTCCTCGTCGGTGTTCTCGCTGAAGATTCGGCTCCAATCCTTGGCTCTCTGGCTCTCCTCATGCAAGATGACAGGAACCTGGATGGACACGCATTGGCACAGAGACCGGAAAAGCGAGGCGGATGGAGAGCGAAAAAAATCGCGGAGAGCTTGTCAGGGCTGGAATGTGGTCGTGGACCCTTAATTTGTTACCAGAACACTCCAGTACGCAGCGCAGGGGGTGTGTGATTTGTTCTGAAATAAACCTTTATTGGCTGTACTGTCGAGTCAAAACCACAGTTCATTTGAGCAAGGTCAGAACTAACAATGAGTGGGAAGAAACATTTACTCCTCGTTGTATCGTGATGTTGAATGCCGTTCTCACCTTGTTACGGCGATGCTGCGTCATGGCCAGCATGGCAGTCATTTGAGCACGGATCAACGCAGAGGTGAAAATGACATCCACGGGAATCTCGGAGATTCTCTTCCCTGCTTCGATGGCCTCGTTGACACCCTTCTCTGACAGAGGAACGTCCACGCAGCCTGTGAAGAGGTTCTTGGAGTTCCAGAGAGACTCTCCATGGCGGATGAGGATCAGTGCAGCGGCCTCTGCGCAACGGAAGTTTTGAAAAACACCAGGAGCTCTGAAGGCTGTCAGGCACTGCTGGCAATCGTATAAACTTTTCGCAGAAAACGAAATAATGCAACAAATACGTTATGCGATCACATACTTTCTGTCGCTGCTCCGTTTTGTTGAGCGTCCGAAGCTGCCTCAGCACGAATGGCTCTCCGAACCGAAGTTGATCCTCTGCATATTATTGAACAATGCGTTTTTCAGTCTTTCCGGGAACTGTGTTGAGCGCAATACTCACGCGAACATGTGTCAATCCTCCGTGGTGGTTGGCCAAACGAGCGAGACATACCTTGCAATCTTTGCGTGAGATTTAAGGTTGAAATGGAGGGATGTAGCTGATGCTGATCGGAAGAAGGCAGCATTTACGACAGACTTCTTTGAAGCTGGATCAGAAATGCTCTTCAGAGACAGATTGCAGTGAACCGCATTTCCAGTCTGAACGGCCGCCATGCTTTGAGGTTAGTGTGGATATATGGAGGTCAGCCTGAAGTTACCAAGCAGATCGAGCCGCGAACGCCTGGATCAACCAGCAGACACTAGCGTCTCAAGCCTAGTTACCCGTGTAGACTCAGCTGAGGACAGAAGGTCGTAAACTTGTGATTGATACAGATTGCTCAGACTCTTCAATGACTTAGTCAGAAGTCCAGATCGCAGACAACCACTCTCTGAATAATAGGAACCTCTCAGCCAGCTAAAGCCTGACTCCACCACCAGGCCAGGACGCAGCAAACTACTGCCTGTGATGCTGACAGGGAGGGAGAGATACACAACCTCCAGTGCGGGAACACCCATAAGCCAACCTCCACAGGACTCACTAAACCACACTCGCCCAGTATCATGGAACCACTCTCAAAACCTTCAACTCATGCGTGATGGTTTTTGTTCGGTTAACTGCGTTCCAGAGCGGTGATTGAATGCACCGTGTTAAAGCGCAAAGGACCTTTCTGAACCGACTTTTAGTAAGCCTGACAGCAACACTGGGCATTCGCCAAGCAAAGGCAGTCAGGATCCAAGGCTGAACCAGCAGCCGTTGAACCAACCAGAAAGGAATATACCAGACAGGCATGAGCCAATCATCAACCAGAATTTGAGAACCATTTGCCAGCAAAGCCTGAATTCTCCTGCTCCGTGCCTGTAACCGACGTTCGGCGGGGCCCAATCTGACGGGCTTGCAAAGGCCCATGCATGTCAGCATCGCCGAGCTGAAGATGCAGCTGGTCAGAACCTCGGAACAGATTCTTCTCGTGAATGTTCGTGAGACGTCGTTAGGCCATAGGCGACGCTCGTGACAGCTCTTGGAAATCGCGAACTCGTGCGAGGGAAGATTACCGCCGTTCGTCTTGACGATCTTGCAGCTGGGAGGCTTTGATCAGCCGCTCGCGCGCCATTGGCTGATAAACACGAGGCGATCAAGAAGTTCGAGGTTGTGGGATCCTCCGTGTCCAGTGCCAGCACGAATACTCCCGAACACGTGGCAAGGTGCTGTAGGTTATATGTTAGCCAATCGAGTTTCGCTTCTTAGCCTCCAATCTGGGATTGCCATGCAAAAAAGTAGCTCACCTGACCCAATACAATAACGATAATGGAGCGGGGAATGTCACGCGCGTCATTCCAGATCAGAAGGCTCTGCTGCCACCATAATTCCCCAAAGCTGCTGAACCTTGCTGCTGGACATTGTTCTTCTGGCAGTTCCGTGCCTCACGATGGGACCCATCTGACGAAAACATTATCCGATATCCAAGAAATTCGGAGGAAACATTAACGAATAGCTTTTAATTACAATACGGTTGTGCTCCAACTTTCATGTACTTATTTTCAGTAAATTATCGATAGGGTGACATCCATCTTTTGAGAACACATGATTAACTTTGGTGGAACGTCTCTACGAGTGCTAAAAAAACTGACCATATTACATACACACTGTATCGTTGCCTCCTTTCCTGGTTTACGTGCCAGTGCATTTGGTCTTATTTGGCAAAACCCAAGGTGCTCTTGGATCTCGATGCTCCCCATCTCATATGGCACTTTCAAGTTGCACATGGCACTGCTGTCTCTTGACACACCAAGCAGCCCGACCTGATGGCTGCTGCTGATGCTGCTGCTTTTGGTGAAGGTGGCGGTGGTACTGCTGCTGGGGTGGTGCTGCTACTCCAGACTCTCTAAACCAGAAACCTCCTCCAGACTCCTTATAATAAGCCCCACACCAGGCCGCTGGAATGGGTCCTCATTCATTTATTAGTCGACTCAAAAGTCACGTCAGTGCTGCTGCTCTAAGCAAAGAACCTCCTCCAGACTCTGTATTATGAACCCCAATTCGGGCCGCTGCAACGGGTCCTCATTCACGCATTGTCTCGCAAGCATAAGCAGCTTCGTCGCCCCTTCTCTACTGTACACTCCGCCCAGCCTCTTATCCATAACGGAGACCAAGTTAAAGGGAACAGACCCGTACACATCTTCCCGCTCCTGCTCCTCCCACTGATGAACCTGCTGCTGCTGCTCCTGCTGCTGACTTTGCTGCTTCTTCAGCTCCTTCTGACGGCCCTGCTGTTGCTGTTGCTGGTGCTGCTGTTGCTGCTGCTGTTGCTGTTGCTGCTGCTGTTGCTGCTGCTGTTGCTGCTGCTGCTGCACAGACTGTTCACAGTGATCCAGGTGTGTGAGAGCCCAGGGCAGGAGGCGGTGGGTGTTCTCAGCAGCACCGGGCGACCGGCCTGTTGCCAGCTCCAGCAGCACCACTCCCAGCGAGTAGACGTCACTGCGCGCGGTGAGGTGGCCTGGGCGGAGGGAGGGGATGGGGGAGAGGGGTGCCTACAGCCATGAGACGACCGGCCCGTTGCCAGCTCCAGCAGCACCACCCCGAGCGAGTAGACGTCACTGCGTGCTGTGAGGTGATCTGCAGACATGAGGGTGGGGATGGGGGGAGGAGTGCCTACAGCCATGAGGCGACCTGACTGTTGCCAGCTCCAGCAGCACCACCCCCAGCGAGTAGACGTCACTGCGTGCCGTCAGATGGCCTATGGGGGGTTGGGTGTGGATGTCACTGTGCGCTGTGAGGTGGCCTTGGGAGGAGGGAATAAGGATATGTCACTGCATGCTGTGAGGTGTCCTTCAAGAAGGGTGGTGGGGGAAGGGGGAAGGGGTGTGGAGGCATGGGAGAAGGGTGTGTGGACATCTCAGCTCCAGGAGGACCACTCCCAGCGAGTATATGTCACTGCGTGCTGTCAGATGGCCTGTGGGGGAAGGAGGTGGGGGGCGGAGGTTGGGGGTTGAGGAGGCATCAGCTCAACAGCAGCACCACACCCAGCGAGTACACTCCAATGCGGGCGGTCAGGTGGCCTGAGGGAAAGGGGGGCCTGTGGGATCGGGGGGCCTGTGGGATCGGGGGGCCTGTGGGATCGGGGGGCCGGTGGGATCGGGGGGCTTGTGGGATCGGGGGGCCTGTGGGATCGGGGGGCCTGTGGGATCGGGGGGCCTGTGGGATCGGGGAACCTGTGGGATCGGGGGGCCTGTGGGATCGGGGGGCCTGTGGGATCGGGGGGCCTGTGGGATCGGGGGGCCTGTGGGATCGGGGGGCCTGTGGGATCGGGGGGCCTGTGGGATCGGGGGGCCTGTGGGATCGGGGGGCCTGTGGGATCGGGGGGCCTGTGGGATCGGGAGGCCTGTGGGATCGGGGGGCCTGTGGGATCGGGGGGCCTGTGGGATCGGGGGGCCTGTGGGATCGGGGGGCCTGTGGGATCGGGGGGCCTGTGGGATCGGGGGGCCTGTGGGATCGGGGGGCCTGTGGGATCGGGGGGCCTGTGGGATCGGGGGGCCTGTGGGATCGGGGGGCCTGTGGGATCGGGGGGCCTGTGGGATCGGGGGACACTTCAAGTGGAATAACGTGTACTAGTACCTCACTGCACCCATCTTTACCACACTGCACCCACCCATCTCCACCACAACGAACCGCAGTGAACCCCTCCTCACCTGAGTCGATGTACAAAGGGCCCAGGTAATCCAGGGTGCCGACGATGCGAGTCGAAACATGCGACTTGCCCACCCACCCACCATCCCACAACCCAACTCATGTTAATCCCCATTCAACACCCATCTTCACCGCACTGAACCACACTGAACCGCACTGAACCGCTCTAAACCCCTCCGCACTTGTGGCGATGTATGCAGGGTCCAAGTACCCCAAGGTCCCCGTGACGCGTGTTGATACGTGCGACTCGCCCAACCCACCCACAGCCCCACCCACAACACACTCATGCTGTCCGCATTGAGCACCCATCTCCACCGCACCAAACCGCACTGCACTGCACTGAACCTCACAGAAGTGGTCCTCACCTGTGTCTATATACAAAGGGTTTGAGTACCCATTGTCCCCATGATGCGAGTAGACACGTGTGACTTGCCCACCCACTGCCGCACAGCATAACTAGAGTTTGTCCAGTGTGGGCACTCATCTCCACCGCACTGAACCGCACTGAATTGCAGTGAACCCATTTATACCTGTGTCAATATACGAAGGGTCCAAGTACCCCATTGTCCCCATGATGCGAGTGGACACGTGTGACTTGCCCGCCTCAGGCCCTGCTGTGGCCATGCCAAAATCCGTGAGCTTCGCACTCATGTGCTGTAGAGGGTGGAGAAAGGTTGAGAGGGGTGAGAGTGGGTGAGAGGGGGTGAGAGTATCAGGCACTGCGACTTGCCTTCCCGAAATCCGTCAGCTTCGCATGCATGTGCTGTGGGGGGAGGGTGAGAGGGGGTGAGAGAGAGGGGCTGAGAGGGGCTGAGAGGGATTGAGAGGCCTCCGAGCATCAAGCACTGCACTTGTGCTTTAGTCGACCCATGATGTGCGTCGACACGACACGTGCGACTTGCCCGCCTCAGGCCCTGCCGTGGCCATCCCGAAATCCGCCAGCTTTGCATTCATGTGCTGTGGGGGGTGGAGAGGAGTTGAAAGGGAGTGAGAGGGGGTGAGAGAAAGGGTGAGAGGCCTCAGAGCATCAGGCACGTGCGACTTGCCTGCCTCAGGCCCTGCTGTGGCCATTCAGAAATCTGTCAGCTTCGCACTCATGTGCTGTTGGGGGGGCGAGAGAGGGTGGTGCGAGGGTTGAGAGGGGTTGAGAGGCGTCAGAGAATCAGGCACTGCTCTTGCTCTTCAGTCGACCCATGATGCGAGTAGACACATGCGACTTGCCCGCCTCAGGCCCTGCTGTGGCCATTCCAAAATCTGTCAGCTTCGCATGCATGTGTTGTGGGGGGTGAGACAGGGGTGAGAGGAGGTGAGAGAGAGGGGGTGAGAGGAGGCGCGAGAGTGGGGGTGAGAGGAGGCGCGAGAGTGGGGGTGAGAGGAGGCGCGAGAGAGGGGGTGAGAGGAAAGGTTGAAAGAGAGGGTGAGTGGGAGAGTGAGAGGGAGGGTGAGGAAGATTGAGAGTGAGGATGAGAGAAAAAATATGAACCAGGCCTGAGAGCATCAGTCACTGCACCTGCTGGGCCACAGATGGTTGGGGTGATGTTTTCCAGTCCATTTATATATTAGACTTGGCACAAAATCGAAATCGTCAAAGGCACAGCATTTGGCGAGCCAAGGATAGGAAACCTGCGCAGATACACTCTGTACGCGTTATTACCTTGCCCAGCAGTATATTGCACGTCTTTAAGTCCCTATGAATCAAGCTCTGCCCGTGCAGGTACTCCAGCCCTCTGTATGCCACTGTAGGTACACCCTGTACGCGTTATTACCTCATCCAGTAAAATGTTGCACGTCTTGAAGTCCCTATGAATCACGTTCTGCCCGTGCAGATACCCCAGCCCTCTGTATGTCACTGTAGCTACACCCTGTACGCGTTATTACCTCATCCAGCAGTATATTGCACGTCTTGAAGTCCCTGTGAATCACGTTCTGCCTGTGGAGGTACTCCAGCCCTCTTGCCACGTCCACAGCTATGCGCACGCGCTGCCGCCACGTCAGCACAGGCGTAGCAGAATCAACGTTACTAGCAGCACCACTAGACAAACCCCCAGCCGCCGAAGCAGTTGTAGCATCATCGTTATCTGTAGCAGAACCACCAGCTGTAGCAGCAGCTGTAGCACTCATACTCCCCCACCTCCGCTCCCTCTCCTCCTCCCCTTCCTGCTCCTCCTGCTGACGTGGATACAGCCACGTGTGCAGATTCCCCCTCTCTATAAGCTCATAAACCAGCAACGCCGCAGCACCCCCCCGGGGCCGATTCAAGTCCACACAGTACCCCAGCAGCCGCACCAGATTAGGGTGGTTTAGACTCCCCAGCATTATAATCTCTGACATGCACTCGTCTACAGCCTTGAAACTGCCGCTGTGTAGCACCTTCACTGCCACGTCACGCTGACGTGGACTGCCTGTGCCACCACCACCTGAAGCACCGCCACCTGCCCTTCCACCACCACCTCCTCTTCCTGCTCTCCCTGCTCTTCCTTCCCCGTTCCCCTGCGTGTTCCCTCCTCCTCCTCCTCCTCCTCCTCCTCCTCCTCCTCCTCCTCCTCCTCCTCCTCCTCCTCCTCCTCCTCCTCCTCCTCCTCCTCCTCCTCCTCTCTCCTCCACTGGAACCTCCCCCTCATCTTCCTCGCCGAGCCAGTCCTCCACCGAGCCTCGGTACACCGTGCCGAAGCTGCCCCGGCCCAGGATCTGGCTCGGGCCGAACCACTGCGTGGCCTGCTGTAGCTCGCGGTAGGTGAATCGGCGGAGTGGTAACGTGGACCAGGTCTCGTCCGTTGTTGTGAATCGGCTACCTGTCACTGGCAGGGGGGCAAGGAGGCAGGGGGGCAAGGAGGCAGGGGAGAATGTTGTTGTGAACCGGCTACCTGCTCTCGAGAACACAAAGAAAACAGCTCGGGTGGAGTGGTAACGTGGACCAGGTATCGTGCCTGACACTGGCAGGTGGAAAAGGAGAGGTAGGGGAGGCTGGTTAGTCCTGGGAAATTCTCAAGAACCAGCTCGCGGTAGGTAAACTGGCGGAGTGCTGACGTGGTCCAGGTCGCATCCGTGGTTGTGAATCGGCTAGTACCGGACACTGGCAGGAGGGGAAGGGAAGCCATGGGAAGAGAGGCAGGAGGGGAGGCAGGAGAGTTTGGTCTTTGAGAATTCTCAGAAACTACAACCTTGGTGGAGTGCTTCTGACGTGGTCCAGGTTTCGTCCGTTGTTGTGAATTGGCTAGTGCCTGACACTGGCAGGGAGGGAAGACATGAAAAGAGAGGCAGGAGAGATCGTGTGAGAGATTAAGAGGAAGCACCGCGTGGGATGTTGCAGCTCACGGTGTGTGAACCGGCGGAGTGGTAACGCTGACCAGGTTTCGTCCGTTGTTGTGAATCGGCTAGTACCGGACACTGGCAGGGAGGGAAGACATGGGGAGAGAGGCAGGAGAGATCGTGTGAGATAAAGAGGAACCACTGTGTGGCCTGCTGGAGGTCGTGGTGGAGTCACCTTTGAGGAGGCGAGGCTGCACGCGATGGAATGGACGGCAGCCAAGCCATGTAAGTGGAACCACGGCCGTGAGCGGTGCACGTGGCAGCACGTGCTAGCACCCACCTGAGGAGACGAGGCTGCAGGCGATGGAGTGGACGGCAGCCAAGAAGTACAAGTGGAAGGGGAAGGGGAACCAACCACGACCTTGGCCGACGCTGGCGAGGAGATGAAGAAGAAGGTCTATACTGAGAGCAAGAAGAAGAAGAGAAATGAAGCATACTGCCAGCAGCGCAAGTGGCAGCACGGACCTGAGGAGGCGAAGCTGCAGGCGATAGATTGGACGTCTGCGAAACCGTGCAAGTGGAAGTGGAACCACGATCGTGGTTGGCGGCGCTGGGGCATCAGCGACACGCTTCGCGGACCGCCTTTACTCAGCCTGCTCTCGCAGCAGCCCATGATGGCTTAGCGGTGGCAGCGGACGAAGCGAAAACCTTTCTTTTTCTAGGGCGCCTAATAAAAACAGCAGCCCATGATGGCGTCTAACATAATCAACCCATGGCGGTGTTAAAAAGACTAACGGGGTGGCGACTGCACCCAGAAGTTGCTTCTGAGTCGACTCAAATGTCGGTGCCACGTCTAACAATGACGCCCAAGTGCCGTCTCCTCAGCCGGCTGGCCGCCAGCGGCGGGCCTCGAGTTGAGCGGTGCAGAGGGTCACTTTTTGACGCTAATCTGCTAGTCGCTAGCACATAGTAGTTGGACAGATACCTCTAATTCGTCGCGCGCAAATCAATACTTTTCAAGGCGCGTGAAAATGTCCATTGAAGTGCCTTTGATTAGCGGTTGTTCAAAGTTTTTTTAGAAAGCTGGCGAGAAACATACCGTGTACCTTTTACTAGAACTAGTACGCGACGCCAGTGGACGCGTCCTAAAATGGTGGGACTGATTAAAGTGGTGCAATATGGTGCACGAGTGCGCGAGAAATAAGCTGAGCGGTTTCAGTAATTTATTAGTAGGCTGGGGCAAAAAATCGAGTGGCTTCACAGCAGTGGGAGATATGAAAGCCGTGCTTCCCAGGCATCCAAAGCAACCGTGAGTTATTCTAGTAGAATCATTCACATACAAAGCCGTTTTGTGGGTTGCATTACGGTTCAGAATGGTAAAACGCCGAAAGTCGTTGTCCAATGCTTGGAAACGCACTGAACCGCACTAGAGTATTTGCTTTGTGGAAAACCAGAGGCTACACAGAGGAGCAGCAAACCTTGCTGAGCGTCTCGGCAATCAGGACGACAACTTTTTACTGTACGATAAATGAGTATCGGCCGTTCGATTATCAACGCTGACAAGGCACGTGCCGCCTGAGGCTGGTTTCGTCTGCGGTAACGTGTGTCTGTCACTGTTGCAGTTTCGCAACAGCCGCGTGCTCGACCTGCTTTGAACGAGACACTTCCACGTGGTTGACAAAAGGGATGTCGTGCTAAGGTGCCCTCGATACGGAGATACTTCGATTCTGTACAGAAAAAATCGAAATTGAGTTATACAATTATCTGGATCGCGAGTGCCGTGTTTTCCTTGTGATACCCTTCAGATAGCGCTTCGGCAGCTGGTCAGCAGCAGGTCTGACACAATTGCAAGTAACCAATGAATCGTCGCATCCAGGTGCTCCAGGCCAGAGACAAACCTGCAACTTCTGAACCGAAGCACACAAGTTGGCGGGAAATACCTCAAACCGAACTGTATTCAAGCCAAGCCTCACTTTTTTCGCTGAAAGCAAATCACAGAGCGACACATGACTTCCCGCCTCAGCAAAAACTTGGCCTGGCGAATCTGGAAGTCCAGGTGATGGAGCCGAACATGGAGCTCCAAAATGTTGCCATGATGATTTCGAGTGTAGACGGTGATGGGTCAGGAATTCCAGAAGGGGGAGTTACACATTTCGATCTCAAAAGCCACGGTTCGGTATGGTTTAGTTTGTTCCAAAGCGGTTGAGTAACCGACCGCTGATTACCGTGTGGTACCATACGGCACCGCACTGCTCCATCATCAAACAAACCTGCCACCAGTCTTTCCTGACAGCAGTTTGTTAGTCAAGCGATCTGCTACCAGCAATGGCTTCGCTGTGTGCTTTGGTTTAAGGAATGGAGATATCGAAGATTGCATAACCTACGCCGACCCATCACCAAGCCAGAGTTAGCTTCCGTGGTTCTCGATTCTTCGACTCATTTGCACGTTAGACTTCAAATTCTGGCAGAAGTGACTCGCGAGAGAATTAGAACAATCGTACAGACAGTATTGACAGCGGTAGATATTCGCTAGCTTATGTAGATGAGGGACGTTTCAGCATCAGTATGACGAAAGCTGGAGATCTGTCTGCCATGGCGGACCAACGAGCAGAAAGGCATGGAATTGCCGAACCGTCAGCCACGCCGCGATCGTCGTCGATTGGTGGTAGTTTCGGTTCATCAATCCCAAGTCCTGTAGTTAAACAAAGGTTACTATTCCAGTCACCACAAGGAGCATCGGAAGTCCTTATAGCGAAGGAAAACGGTCCAGGTAAGGAGGGAGGCTCTGGTATTCCAGTGTCACCTAGGCCTGGCCTCAAACCTCCAGGAACGGTCACTAGTCTCCGAACCTCGTGGACACCCTCGTCGCGCCTTCCGTCGAACCTGCCCCGTAGGTCAGGCTCGGGTCAAGGCTCGGAGGAACCAGGGGAGCTGAGCCGGACCAGCTCAGCAAGCTCGGATGCCGGAAGCAGGTTCGGGACGGAAACTCCGGGCAGGAGTAGCGCGAGTGACGCCGCAAGTGCTAGTAGAATCCACTACAATGGCGGAGGGATGGCGACCGGAGTCCTGCGCCCGAGTAATCATGGTACGTCATACCCGTTAAGGTGTATTACATCATATTGAAGAGCAAATATTATATGGTATGTAACCGCGGCGTCTGCAGTATACCTGTTTCATAACTGTAGATATTGCAAGCGGCGCTGTTCAAGTCTGTCTCCTTATGATCCCCGTCATCCTTTTTCGTCAGCTTTGTAAGTATTGTAACACCCGTTTCGCACGGATGATTTTCTTCGTTATCCCCGGTTACAGCTGGCGAGCAGGCGACCTCGTTAGCTGCTGACGTCAAGCCTGAAAGGAGATCGAACCCTGGGCAGGAGCAACGGCAGCGTCAGCAGGTTTTGATGCACCAGCAGCAGCAGCAGCATGAGCAGCACCACCAGCACCAGCAGCAGGAGCAGCCGCAGCAGGCTGGTGGTAGGTTCGGCTTCAAATCCCCCTCATTGCAAAACCATCGGCAGCACGAATCTCAGCCAACGTCGCCGCTGCTGGCGGCGCAGCAGCAGCGGGGTCACATGCAGCCGGAAGAACGAGTGATTGGAAGCTTCTCCGCAGTTACCGACGGGTCGGACAGGAGGCTCAGCTTCGGAAGGGTGGAGTCGCAGCTTCGGGTGAAAGAGATGAGAGGCTCGGAGAGGAAAGGTTTGGAAAGGAAAGCCGTTGGGGGAGGTCGGGAGGGGGTTACGCGCGCGGGGGACGGGGAGGAAGCGGCGGAGGAGGAGAGGCGGAGGGAGATTGAGAGGGAGAGAAAGAGGGAGAGAGAGAGGGAGATAGAGAGGGAGATGGAGGTTGCGCGAGAGAGGGAGGAGAAGGAGAGGGCGGAGAGGGAAGAGAGGGAGGAGAGGGAGAGGTTGCTGAAGGAAGAAAGGGAGAAAGAGAGGAAGGAGAAGGAGAGAAGAGTTCAGGAAGAGAAGGCAAGGCGTGAACGTGAAGAGAAAGAGAGGGTTGAGAGGGAGAGAGCAGAGAGGGAACGGAAGGAGAGGGAGAAGGCTGAACGGGAAAAGATGGAGAAGGAAAGGAAGGAGAGGGAGAGGAGGGAAAGGGAGAGGTTTGAGAGGGAGAGGGTGGGGAGGGAGGAAAGGGAACAGCGGGAGAGAATGGAGCGAGAGTTGGAGGAGCGGAGGGAGAAGGAGAGGCAAGAGGAGCTGGCGAAAGTGAGACAGAGGGAGCGAGAGCGGTTGAGAGAGATTGAGCTGGAGATGGAGCGGCAGAGGCATGTGCGAATCGCAGAAGAACAGCAGAGGGAGAAGGAGAGGGCTGAGGAGCGAGAGAAGGAGCGGCGGAGAATGGAAGAGGGGGAGAAGGAGCGGGAGAGGGAGAGGGAGAAGGAGAGGGAGAGGGTGAGAGTGGAGCAGAGGCGGAGAGAGGAGGAACGGCGGCTGCGGCGGCAAGAAGAAGTCCAGAGGCGGAAGGAGAGGCGCGGAGATGAGCTATCAGGGAAGGCCATGGGGGATCCTCTTCGTGTGATCGCCTGGGTTGCGGGAGCAGGAGTGTCGTCTGCTGCTTTCGGCAAGCCTTCCGGCTCGTTTGGAACACCTTATCAGGTATAAGTTGTGGAATTTTGTTAAGCGGCCGTGTGGGGGGGGGGGGGTATCCTCTTTGTGTGATCACCTGGGTTGCGGGAGCAGGAGTGTCGTCTGCTGCTTTCGGCGAGCCGTCCAACTCGTTTGGAACACCATATCAGGTATAAGATGTGGAATCTTGTTAAGCGGCCATGGGGGGGAGTATCCTCTTCGTGCAATCGCCTGGGTTGCTGGAGCAGGAGTGTCGTCTGCTGCTTTCAGCGAGCCGTCCAACTCGTTTGGAACACCATATCAGGTATAAGATGTGGAATCTTGTTAAGCGGCCATGGGGGGGAGTATCCTCTTCGTGCAATCGCCTGGGTTGCTGGAGCAGGAGTGTCGTCTGCTGCTTTCAGCGAGGCTTCCGGCTCGTTTGGTACGCCAGATAAGGTAAAACTGAAAGAGAAGCTGAGATTTCCTTAAAATTGCAGCCAAAGGAGACAAGTGCACACATGCCCTTTGCGTTGCGCTCGTAGGTTGGTTCGGTTTGCGGTATTGAATGTTTTTGTTGCCGTGATTGTTCCTAATTATGCGACTGGTGGTTGATGGTGGTTGGTTGCTCATCGTGGTGTGCATGTATTCGGTGTGACTATGTATGTCCAATTCGTGTTTGTTCTTTCCCAGGCCGCCCCGGATCATTCTCAGGTGCTGCAGCAGTGGGTACAGCGAGCAGCCCACTTCCACAGCAGGCTGGGATCTGACGTGGCTCCAGCTGACGTGGCACCAGCGTCAGCTGTAGCGGACTTTTGGCGGGGTGTCAGGGCAGCAGTGGAGGCGGCAGAGGATGTGGCTATAGCGGGGGGTGAGGAGCAGCAGACGGGCGTGACAGTGTCTGTAGGCGCGTGTGACTTAGCTGCAGTGCGACAGCTGCAGGGAAATGCGAGGAAGCGAGGTAAGATGTCAGTAGCAAACCATCCACCCTACCTACCAACCATCCACCCTACCTACCAACCATCCACCCTACCTACCAACCATCCACCCTACCTACCAACCATCCACCCTACCTACCAACCATCCACCCTACCTACCAACCATCCACCCTACCTACCAACCATCCTTCCCTTAACAGCCTTTTCTCCTCAACCCCACCTGGATGCTATTTTGTCCGTCATGTTCACATTCTCCCAATTTCTCATTCTCCCAATTTCTCATTCTCCCAATTTCTCATTCTCCCAATTTCTCATTCCCCCAATTTCTCATTCTCCCAATTTCTCATTCTCCCAATTTCTCATTCCCCCAATTTCTCATTCTCCCAATTTCTCATTCTCCCAATCTCTCATTCTCTCCTTCACCCCCCTCTCCATCCCCCAGTGGCAGCAACAGAAGCGATGGCGCAGCAGGTGGGGGCGTTTGAATCCACGTGTGGGGCAGCTGGACGGGGAAGCGAGGAGGCGGTTAGGGTGGCCATACAACAGCTGATGGAGTGAGTATGAGTGCTGCTGCTGCTTCCCTGCTGCTGCTTCCCTGCTGCTGCTTTTCCCCTCCCACTCCTTTCCCCCCTCCCATTCCCTTGCCCCCTCCCATTCCCTTTCCCCCTCCCACTCCCTTTCCCCCTCCCACTTCCTCCCCCCTCTCACTCCCGTTCCCCCTCCCATTCCCTTTCCCCCTCCTACTTCCTTTCCGCCTCCCACTCCCTTTCCCCCCTCCCACTTCCTTTCCGCCCCCCACTCCCTTTTCCCCTCAAACTCCCTTTCCCGCTCCCACTCCCTTTCCCCCCTCTCACTCCCTTTTCCCCTCCCACTCCCTTTCCCACTCTCACTCACTTGCCCCCTCCCTCCTGCAGGGTCGTCGCCAATCAAGGACTCACACTCCATAGGCTTTCCGCTACAGCTGCTACAGCTGCTCCCGCTGCTACAGCCGCTACAGCCGCCTCAGTCGCTACAGCCGCTACAGGCGGGGAGGAGGAGCAATGGGAAGATCCCTTGGTGTTGGCCGTGGGAGGGGTGGTGGGAGCAGCGGCTGCGGCACTTAAGAGCTGGCTAAGTGTCGTTGTGGAGGGGAGGAAGGGGAGGAAGGGAGGAGTGGGAGGAGGTGGAGGTGCGGGGAAGGTGGCAACTGGTGCAGGTGCATCTGGTGGGCATGTACTGTTACAGCCGCCCAAGGCTGCTCTAGCTGTAAGTATTTGGTTTTGTGAGATTTTGCCTTTTTTCTCTCTTTGTGGGAGTCTTGGCCTCTCTGTCTGTGTGAGACGGTGTCTGAATGAGTACCCGCTTTTGAGGTGCCTCAAAAGCTGGTTACCATGCCATGCCATCTCACTTTGACACCCATTTCTCTGTACCCCTTATAAGCACATGTCGAGTTGACCTCTTCCATTCCCTCCCTTCCGATCCCACTGCTTCTCTGCAACTCCCTCTTGATGACTTTTTAGGATTTAAGGGAGGCTCGTGATGTGCTGGACGTGTGGCGGCATGAGCTGGCACGGCTGCACTCGCGCCTAGTCAGCGTCGTCTGCCGCTCCCAGCTGACGTCAGCACACGGCCGCATGACCTGGCAACCGGCATCGCCAGCTCAGCTCCCAGGCCAGGACCACACGATGGCCCCTGCTGACGTGGCAATGGCGTCTGCTTGCGCTTTCCTGGACCAAGCGATAGACATTCGGCAGCAGGTGAGATTTTTCGTGCGGCAGGGTAGATTCTCCGGCCGGCAGGGTAGATTCTCCAAGTGTCTGGGAGGTGATACTGAAAGAGTTGGCTTGTGCCTGTCGCCGTTATCAGTTTCTTTTTGTCCTCTTTTCCATCCCTGCAGCATGAGGGGTGGGAGGAGGCGATGACAGCAGCTGCGCTGGTGTGCGACCTGGAAGCTTCCTCAGGCATCAGCAACACCGGTGGTGCTGACGTGGACAGATGGAGGCGCTTCCTGGAGCCACTCACAGACAGCCACGTGGCAGACATTCTCGAAGGTGCGGAACATACGCAGGGGTTTACTGCTGATAGCCTCCTCTCAGCCCTCGTGAAAGCCTGTGGAAGCCTCTTCTGGTGTGGCTCCCTCCCTCCCTCCATCCCATTTCTCTCTACCTCGTCCGATCTCTCTCAACATCTTCCAACCGCTTCCCCCACCCTCCCCTCCCCCTCTCTCCCCGCTCACACACAGGCGACCTTGCCAGCTGGCGGGCGGCGCAGGGCATCTACTGGGCGGCAGTGGCTTCCGAGGAGGAGGCACTGGCGGGGCTGCTGCAGGCGCGACTGGGGGAGGTGCCATCCGCCATGGGGCGGCTGCAGCTGCTGGCGCAGTGCTCGTCCTTTACTGCGCTGCCGCGGGTACGATTTCAGTAGGCTTGTGTTGTGTGTGGGTCTTGAGCCGACTCAATCGACTGTTCACTCCACAAGGAACGCTCTTACTTGTCCAAAGAGGGTTGTTTGTTCACTTCAACCTTCAAGGATGGTTGCTCTCAGTTGTTCATGCAGTCGTCCCACTTTTTTCCCTTGCCGCTCCTCTGCCTTCCCTCCCTCTCCGTCCTCCTCCCTCCTCCCCACCACCACGGCAGGTGTCAGCATGCCTGCAGCACGACTTGCAGCAAATGCTGCACGAGGTGGCGGCAGGTGAGAGGGGCGTGTGACGCTTTTGAATGCCACCAGTCGAGGTGTATGATAGTTGCGATGCACATGTTGCACGATAGCTGCTGCTTTCTGAAAGAATGCTGGGAACTGTTTTGAGACGTCTCAAAACACTTCTTCAATCAGAATGGTGGGAGAGGTGTCTGCAACCTTTTGAATGTGCTGCTTCCCTCTGCCCTTACCACCCTTCCACTGCCCCCCTTCCGTTTCTTCCTTCCTCCCCCATCCATTTCCCATCCCCTCTCCCCCTCTGCTCTCCCGTCCCCATTCCCCAACTCCTTCACCTTTCCTCCCCATCCCCCATTCCCCATCTTCCGTTTCCTCTCCGTCTCCCCATCCCCCATTCCCCATCTTCCGTTTCCTCTCCGCCTCCCCATTCCCCCTCCCCCACTCTCCTTCCCATCCGCCCTCCCCATTCCCCTTCCCCATCCCCTTTCCCATCTCCGCCTCCCCATCCCCCACCCCCTCCCCACTCCCCGTCCCCCCTTCGCCAGACGTGCGAGCACTGGAGGAACAGCTATGGCACCCAACCGCAGCCTGCCACGTGTCCTCCCTCGCCCAGCTCAGGGGCGTGCCACGTGTCGCCGCCTCAGTGGCCCGCGCCAAAGCCATTCACAGGAAGCTGAGGGCGCTAGATGCGGCCCTGCACGCTCTGCTGGGTGACAGCTGGCGCAGCGGGATTGGCCGGGCGGGAAGGGGAGGGAGCAGGAGGGGGAGGGGGGCCGGGGGGGCGGTGGGGATGGGTGGAGATGGGGAGGGAGGGGTTGAGTGTGGTGGGGCGGGGTGGGGAGCGGTGACGGACGGTGGGCTACGGAGGTCGATTGCTCGGCTGCTGGAGGAGGCGTTGCAGCAGACGGACCCTCAGAAGGTGCGTGTTAGTGTGTGAAGAGGTTACTCCCGCTACTGGCAACACCAACCCCACCATGTGCAGAAGCATGAGTGCGGAGGAGGCAGAGGAGGCCCTAAGAGGCCATGTGCTCGCCCCCTGCTCGTCCTGCCCGCTCCTAACGAGTGTCTCCCTCTCTTTTCACCCATCCACTCTCCCTTCCAGACTGTCAACCAGTGGCTGCAAGAAAAGCTCTCTCCCACCCCACCACCAGCAACAACAGCAGCATGAGTGCGGAGGAGGCAGAGGAGGCCCTACGAGGCCCTGTGCTCGCCCCCTGCTCGTCCCGCCCTAACAAATGTTTCCCTCTCTCCCCTGAATCCATCCACTCTCCCTTCAGACCGTCAACCAGTGGCTGCAAGAAAAGCTCGCTCCCCACACTGGCAGCACCAATAGCAGCAGCATGAGCGCGGAGGAAGCAGAGGAGGCACTGAGGGGCCCTGTGCTCGCCCCCTGCTCGTCCCGCCCGCCCCTGGCTGACGTCAGCAACAGCAGCGCGGCTACAGCTGGGGAGGAGGGGCAGGCGGAGCCGCTGCTACAGCTGCAGGTGAGGGGGAGAGAGATGAGGGGCTGAAGGTTATCCGGTGAGGGAAAACGGCAAAGATGACTTCCGGTGTGAGGTTAGGGGTGCAGGCATGAATGGCATGTGCGTGGGGAGGAGGAGCAGGCAGAGCCAGAGTGCTACAGCTGCATGTGAGGGGGAGAAAGATGGAGGATGGAATTAGGAATCCGGCAGGCATGCTAGATTAGAGATGCAAGGGGAGGGTGGCAGAGATGGCAGAGATGGCTATTTGCGATCCCTTTCTTTCCTCTCCAGCTCAACAGCCTTTCACCTGCCACCCATTTTTTCCTTAACCCATCATCCCCACAGGTGCAGTACAAGGCTAGCCTACTCCATCTGAGCGAGGAGGTCCATTCTCTTATCCCCTCTCACCCCCCCCTCTCCCCCATATGAATCCCTAATCCATGCCACCTCCACTCTCCAGGTGCAGTACAAGGCAAGCCTCCTTCACTCGAGTGAAGAAGTCCGCTCCCTTAGAGCGTCCGGCTTCAACATCCCGCACCACCTGCTCGCCTGCGCCCTCTCCGCCTCTGCTGCCGCCTCCTCCGCCTCCACCATCTCCCCTCGTGCCTGCTCTTCAAACCACTTGACCCCCTGCCCTCTGCCCCTCTGCCTGTGTGCTCCCTGTGAAACCCTACTCCATGCCCCCTCTCCCCCCACCAGGTGCAGTACAAGGCAAGCCTCCTCCAATCAAGTGAAGAAGTCCGCACCCTTCGAGCATCCGGCTTCCACATCCCCCACTCCGCCTCTGCCCTCTCCGCCTCCGCCCTCTCCGCCTCCGCCCTCTCCGCCTCTGCCCTCTCCGCCTCTGCCCTCTCCGCCTCTGCCCTCTCCGCCTCTGCCCTCTCCGCCTCTGCCGCCGGCTCCTCCATCTCAAGAGCGCTCGAGAGCTTTGCTCCTCCTCTCCGCTCTCCCCCTTCCTGACCCCCTTCCCTCCGCCCCTCTGCCCCTATCCTTCCCCTACAGGTGCAGTACAAAACGAGCCTACTGCACTTGAGCGAGGAGGTGCGATTGCTGAGGTCATCCGGATTCCACATCCCCCACCACCTGCTCGCCTGCGCCCTCTCCGCATCTGCTGCCGCCTCCTCCGCCTCCACAATCTCACGAGCGCTCGAGAGCTTTGCTGACGTCAGCGCTGGCGTCAGCAAGGGCGTGCTGCCGCTGGTGGCGGCGTCAAGAGAAGCGGTGCTGGGGATCATGCAGAGCGGTGAGTCATGATTGTAGAGCGGTAAGAGGGGGTTGGGAATTGTGCAGGGCGGTAAGGGGGTCGGGGATTATGCAGTCTGGTAGTGCAGTCAGGAAGCACGGGTGGATTTTGTTGAGAATTCTAAAAAAAACAGATGCAGTCCAGAGGAAGAAAGGGTGAACATGCTTTTGTTCAAGAATTCTCCAAAAAACAGATTTCGAGAATTCTAGAAATACAGATGCAGTCAGGAAGAAAGGGCCTGCTGTGCTGCAGGCGTCGCGGGAGCAGTGCTGGGGTGGGAATATCGCACTCAGATAAGGGGGTTGGGTGGGAATAGAGGAGAGAGGTAAGGGGGTTGGGAGGGAATAGAGGAGAGAGGTAAGGGGGTTGGGAGGGAATAGAGGAGAGAGGTAAGGGGGTTGGGAACTGTGCAGAGCGGTTAACAAGTTTGGGGATAATGAAGAGCAGAAGTTTGGGGATAATGAAGAGCAAAAGTTTGGGGATAATGAAGAGCAAAAGTTTGGGGAAAATGAAGAGCAAAAGTTTGGGGATAATGAAGAGCAAAAGTTTGCCCTCCACCCAACCTCTCTTGCTTCTCTCATACCATCTCCGCTTTCTTCCCCAACCTCCCACCCATGCAGGCCAGGGCGTGGTGTGGAGGGAGGAGGACGAGGTGGACGAGTTCGCAGTGTGCCTGTGGGATGCAGAGGAGGCAGCTTGGTGTGTCCGTATCAGCCACCCACCTCAGTCACTCCTTTGTTCCTGGTTCTCCCTCATGTTCTCCCACCCCTTCAGGCCAGGGCGTGGTGGGTCAGCTACCTATCTCAACCACTCCTTTGTCCCCCGTTGTTCCCCCCATGCCCTCACTGCAGGCCAGGGCGTGGTGTGGGAGGAGGAGGACGAGGTGGACGAGTTCGCTGTATGCCTGTGGGATGCTGTAGAGGCGTTTTCATCTGCAGTTGCTGCGGCCAAGGAGAGGCACGATGCGGCATGGCAGTGCCTTGAGCGGATTCGTTCCTGTGCCTATAAGGTGAGTGTGTGTGTGCCGGTGGTTGGATTGGAGGGTGTGTGCTTGTAAGGCGTGTGTGCCTGTGGGATGCACTGGAGGCGTTTTCAGCCGCTGCTGTTGCGGCCAAGGAGAGGCACGATGCCTTGAGCGTGGCAGTGCCTTGAGCGTGGCAGTGCCTTGAGTGTGTCAGATCGTGTGCTTACAAGGTGAGACCTTACAGCAAGTCTTTAAGGTGAGAGCCTCTAAGCCTGCTCTGCTGCTGCTGCTGCTGCTGCTGCTGCTGCTGCTGCTGCTGCGGTCAAGGAGAGCCATGACGCTGCATGGCATTGCCGAAACCCTGAGCTTGTTCTAAAGAGCTTTGTCAAATGGCACAAAGCGTCAAACCTTAATGTTTTCTCCATCCTCTTTTTTTTTCTTCCATCCCCTCTCACCGAATCAGGACCTGCCAACTCATCTCCGCCAGCTGGCGCACGCGGTGATCGCAGCGATCTCCCGGCTGCCTTACCCTGCTGCCACGTCAGCTTCCACGTCAGCAGAGTGGCAGCGTGAGGTGGCTGCCACGTGGGCGGCCCCACTGATGACGCAAGCACAGGCGGTGCTGCAGCAGAAGCTGACGTCAGCCCTCTGCTGCTGGCTGAAGAAATGGAAGGACCTGATTGGAGGAGACTCTCCTGCTGCTACAGCTACTGCTACAGCCACCACGGGTGCCAAATCTGCTACAGCTTCTGCTGCTGCTGCTGCGGCGGCGGCTGCTAGGATTAATGAGGTCTCTAAGGGATCCCCTGAGCGTGTTGGTGGTCTGCAGGTGGTGGTGAGAGAGATTGAGGCTGTGCTTTCACTGCATAAGCCCTCTGGTGTAGGGAAGGAACGTGCAGGTGAGGGAGCAGACTCAGCAGGGGCAGCAGGGGCAGCAGGGGCGGCAGGGGTAGTGTTAGGGGACTTGAAGGGGGAAGATGGGAGTGAGACTGAGTCGTTTGTGCTGCAGCTGCTGCAGGAGCAGATGGGGATGCTGACGCACCGAGTGACTGTGAGGGGGTCAGACGCAGGGGCGGTGAGAGTGGAAGGAGGAGGAGCGAGTGGCAGGATGGAAGTGGAGGTACAGCCTCCTCTTTCTGAGTCTCAGCAGCGGCTGCAGGACTGTGTTCAGCTGCTGCTCGCTCCCGCTCTCTCTGCTGCTGCAGAGGCCAATAGCGTCCTCTCCTCTGCCTCTGCTGCTTTTATGCTCTCTCTCGCTCCCTCTGCTGTTGGAGAATCAAGCCTCCTCCTCTCCGCCTCTGCTTACCCTCCTGCTGATGTCACCCCCACGGCCGCTGGTAACTCCAGTGACGTCAGCAGCAACGTCAGCGCGGATAGCTATCACAGCACGGCGAGGGGCGGGGCTAGTGTGGGGAGTGTGTTAGTAGTGAGCTGTGTGGTTCCAGCCCGCCTGGAGGCGTGTGCGTATGGGGTGGTGGATGCGGTGGTTGGGGCGGCTGAGGGGTGGGTGGGCGAGTGGAGGGTGAGAGTGGCGCAGGCGGAGGGGAAGCTGGAAAGGTGCGCCCGTCCTGCTGCTGCTGTAGCTGCTGCTTCTGCTTCGGCTGCTGCTGCTGCTGCTGCTGCTGCTGCTGCTGCTGCTGCTGCTGCTGCTGCTGCCCCAGCTGCTGTTAGCGAAAGTTGCAACACCTCCCTTCCCCCGTCTTCGACTGAACTCTGGCGTTCCCTTATGAACGAAATTCAGCAGGTTCGGAACCAGCTGGCTGCCAAACCTGCGGTGGTTAGGTTCGGCGCAGCTGACCGAACCTCGCTCTTAGCCGTGGACGCAGGCTCAGTGAGGGAGGCACTGGTGGGTCGGTGTGAGGCTTGGATTCGGGCGGCTGAGGAGGATATAGAAGGCAGGGCGGTTCGGGGATGTAACGAGGTGATAAAAGAGGTATCTGAGCTGAAGAAACTATTAGAAGGGATTAAGAGGGAGGCAGAGGGGGAAGTTATGGGGAGAGATAGGGAGCAGAGGCTTGGGCGAGTGAGAGACGGAGAGGAGGGTGAGGAGGGGGAGCAGGGGGAGCAGGGAGAGGAGGAACAGGAGGAAGAGGAGGGAGAGGAGAACAAGGCAGCTATGGGTAATGGTGGTGCTGGTAAGGGTGAAGGGTTGAGTGGGGATGTGCGGAGGCTTATAGAGCATCTAGAGAGAGTGAGGGAGGCGGAGAGGAGGGTAGTAGAGGTGAGTGAGGGAGTGGAGAAAGTCAGGCCGTTAGTAGAGGTGGCGGTTGCTAGGGGAGGAGGAAGTGGCAAGGGGAAAAGGAGCACTAGCAGCAGCAGCAGCGGTGGTAGTAGCAGTAGGGCTGGCGTTGGGGTGGCGCTGGTACAGGCAAGCTGGAAAGAGCTGGAGAAGGAGTGGGGAGGGTTGGAATGGGCAAGAAAGGCTGTTTTGAGAGGGAGAAAAGCAGCAGCAGAAGCAGCACGAAAGGGAGTAGAAGCTGCAGCAGGAGAATCCCCCAGCGGGATAGTTTTCCTCCAGGGGCTTGTGAGCGTGCAGGTGTTGAGTGCGGTGCAGGTGCATGTGGGGGAGGTGGGGAGGTGTATGGAGGAGCTTGAGACGTGGTGGGACGCTGCAGCTCCTACTAGTGTGGATTGCTCTAGGGGAAGAGCTGCTGGCGCGCTGGTGCAGTGCGCACGCTTAGTAGGGCAGCTTAAAACGAGGATAGAGCTCGTGAGGAGAGCGATTGGGCTGGTGGGAGGGGCGGGCAGGGAGGAGGAGGAGGAGGTGGGGAGAGTGGAGGGGAGGTTGGAGAGAGTGGTAGAAGAGGGGGAGGAGATGCAGCGTATGTGGCTGTTCATTAATAATCTTTTGGATGTTATTGCCTCTGTGGAGGGGATTAGGGTTGCGGATTTCAACCCTGAATCGGACTTAACCCCTCTGCACTCCGCCTTGAGCGACGTGAACCAGGAGGAGGAGGTATTCGGGCAGCACGGTGCGTTCCGGGCAGTTCAATCGGCTGCCCGGAAACTAATTGCGAGCCTAGGTCTGGTGTCGAAGCTAGTTAAAGCCTCGCTGCAAGAGGCCCATTGGAGAGCCCTCGCCCGAGCGTTGGGGTTCCAAGCCAAGGGCGGGCTCGGCGCCGGAGGTACCCTGCAGGTTCGGGATCTGGTCCGGGCGCTGGGAGGCTTGGAGGGGCGGGCAGCGGCGGAGCAGGTGTTATCTGCCGTCCAGGGGGAGGTGGCACTGAGACAGTTTATGGATAAGGTTGAAAAGGAGTGGGGCGAGCAGGAATGGGCGTTCAAGGGGTTTAGAGACAAGTGGAAAATCGTGGGGAATCTGGGGGTGGTTGGGGAAATGGTATTGGAGCATTTGAGTATGCTGGGGGCAATGAAACAGTCTCCCTTCTTCCCGCCGTTTAGAGAGGCTGTGAGGGAGTGGGAGGGGCGGCTGGGGCGGCTGAGTGAGCTGGTGGATGCCCTAGCAGACGCGCAGTCCAAGTGGGTCCGTTTGGAAGCACTCATGACGTCACCTGCCGTCCGGTCGATGCTACCTGATACACACCGCGCCTTCCACGAAGCTTCCCTCCCGTTCACGGGGTTTTTGGGGTCGCTCGCCACCCGCCCTCTTGCGATCGACCTGGTGGGTTTGGCGGAAGAGGACGACGGTGCCGGGCGGCGAGTTTTGGCGGTTTGTGCGGAGGTGTTTGGGCGGGTGCTTTTGGAGGTTCAGGCGCATCTGGACAAACAGAGGCGGATGCTGCCAAGGCTGTACTTCCTGGGAGACGATGATCTGCTGCAGCTCATCTCCGCATCGCCCTCAGACCTCTCTGCAGTAAGTATGTGTATGTGTATGTGTGTGTGTATGTGTGTGTGTGTGTGTGTGTGTATGTGCGTGTGTGTGTGTGTGTGTGTGTGTGTATGTGTGTGTGTGTGTGTGTGTGTGTGTGATATGGTTTATGTGTGTGCGGATGCTGCCAAGGCTGTCCTTCCTGGGCGATGACGATCTGCTGCAGCTCATCTCCGAATCGCCCTCAGACCTCTCTGCTGTACGTATATGTCTCTGTGTCTGTGTATGTGTATGTGATATGGTTTATGTGTGTGCGGATGCTGCCGAGGCTGTACTTTCTGGGCGGTGACCATCTGCTGCAGCTCATATTTGCATCGCCTTCGGACCTGTCGGCAGTATGCTCTGGTTCAGTATGAGTATGTGCATGTTTTGAGTCTACTCAAAACACGATTCAGTATGAGTATGTGCAGTATTTCCATTCCCCTCTCTGTTGGAATGGTTGTACTTCCTACGGGATGACAATCTTTTGAGGCGCCTCACAAGCCGGAACTCTCGGCAGTATGCTCTGGTTCAGTACGAGTACGTGCATGTTGGAATGGTTGTACTTCCTACGGGATGTCATTCCGTGCGCCCCTCCCATCCTCCCTCCACTCCCCCTTCCCCCTCTCTACCCTCACACCCTGGTCATCCCTATCAGGTGCACGTGCACATTCGAAAGCTCTTCACAGCAGTCTCGGGCATTGAAGTATCGGCAGTCTCTGATACCATTTTGCCAGAGAAGAGTACAGCAGAGGATTTAGTAGTGACACCTTCAGGAGACGCAGGGAAGAGAGTATTTATCACGGCAGCTCTTTCCGACGGGGAGAGGCTCGTGCTGCACCGACCAGTGGAGCTTGTGGAAGGTTCTGCCACGTCAGCGGATGCCACGTCAGCGGGTGCCACGTCAGCGGAAGGACAGAAGCCTGCAGGAGCCACCAAGTGGCTGCTGGATCTCGACGTGGCGCTGCGGACGACTCTGAGCGACCTGGTAGTGTCAGCGGTCGCTGAGCTGGCTGCGTGTGACTGGCTGTTCACTGCTGGAGCTGGGAAGCAGGAGAAGAGCAAATGGAGCGGGAAGAAGGGAAGAGCCGGCGGAGTGAGGATGGGCGGTAGCAGCAGGAGGAACGGAGGAAGGTTCCTCGAGTGGCTGGGGAAGCTGCCTTTGCAGCCGGCGCTGCTGGCTCTACAGGTGAGCTGGACGGCACTAGTTGAAGGGATTCTGACAGGCGAGGGAGGAGAAGGAGGAAAGGAGGGCGGAGAAGGCGGAGGGGAAGGGGTGCAAGGAAAGGGAGGGAAGGAAGCAGGGATAGAGGCGCTGGTGCGTGGGCTGGAGGGGCTTCTGCAGTGGCTGGCTTGCGCTGTGAGGGAGAGGAGAGAGCTAGCAGGAGGGGCAGGTGGGGCAGGGAGTGCAGGCGAAACAGGGAGAGCAGCAGGGGGAGTAGGAGGGGCAGCAGGTGGCGAGGAAGGGAGGCTAATGGAGGCGAAGTGTGAGGCGGTGATCACTGTGCTGGTTCATCTGCTGGAGAGCAGTAAGGCGCTGCTGGTGGAGCAACGGCAGGAGCAGGCACGATCAGAGAAGGAGGAGGAGGAGGAGGATAAGGAGAATATGGAGTGTGCAGGGCAGCAGAAGCAGAAGCAGAAGCGGAAGGAGAGGAAGCAACACGGGCTCTCTCTCTCCTCCTTTGCCTGGCGGAAATGCCTCCGATACTACCTCAACCCCTCCCTCCCTCCCCTCAGCCGCCTCTCTGTTCAAATCGCAGACGCCTCTTTCACCTACGGGTTTGAATACTCTGGCTGTACTCCCTCCCTCGTCCGCACCTCCCTCACGGACCGCTGCTTCCTCGCACTTTCCCAAGCGCTCTGGCACGGCCAGGGTAGCGCTCTGATTGGCCCAGCCGGCACGGGGAAGACGGAGACTGTCAAGGCGCTCGGGCGGCAGCTCGGGCGGCCGGTTTTGGCGTTATCCTGTGATAGGAGTTTTGATAGTGCGGCGGTGGGGCGGGTTTTGGAGGGAGTGGCGAGGCTGGGCGCGTGGGGGTGCATGGATGAGTTCAACCGGTTGGACGAGAGTACAATGTCTGCAATTTCACAACATCTGGTGGCCATTCAGGGCGCGCTGAGGGAGGGAAGGAGGGAGGCCGTGCTGGCTGGCACTACCGTGCCTGTCCACCCTGCTACTGGTGAGTGGGTGGGTGGAAGAATCCCCTTCCGATTCTGCTGTGTGTGCTCTGAGAGAGTGAGTGTCTGAGTGGGGTTGAGAGGGCGCCTGGGTGCGAGTGGGGCGGGTGTATGGGTGTGTGGGGCACCTGGAGGGAGTGGCGAGACTGGGCGTGTGGGGGTGCATGGATGAGTTTAGTCGGTTGGATGAGAGTACAATGTCTGCGATCTCGCAGCACCTGGTGGCGATTCAGGGCGCGCTGAGGGAGGGCAGGAGGACGGCCGTGCTGGCTGGGACTTCTGTGCCCGTGCACCCTGCTACTGGTGAGTGGGCGTGGGGGGGGTTGAGCGGGCACCTGTGTGCCAGTGGGGATTTTGCTGTTGTGTGTGGACGGCTGTGTGTGCGCTGCAAGACTGTCAGTACCCCTTTCCCTTGCTCACCCTCCCTTCATCTCCCTCCAATTTATTTTTTGTGACGCTCAACCCGCGCTATGTAGGCAGGGACCACCTGCCTGAGAGCCTCTCTGCCCTGCTTTGAGCCAACTTACAACTGCCTTCTCTCCCTTCCGTCCCTTCCCGTCTCCTCCTCTCCCTACCAGGCATATTCGTGACGCTCAACCCACGCTATGCAGGCAGGGACCACCTGCCTGAGAGCCTCTCTGCCCTCCTGCGGCCTCTGACAGTCGCCACCCCTGATGCATGCGCCATCGCCCATGTCACTCTGCTGTCGTGCGGATTCTCACATGCGGAGAGGCTGGCCGATGCTGCAACTCGAATCTTCCAGGTATGATTTGTGCATGACAGGCGCACAGGCATGCATATATCTCAAAACACATGTGTACAGTGGCAGTCTCCCCCTTGTGATGCATGCGCCTTCGCCCTTGTGACTCTGCTGTCGTGCGGATTCTCGCACGCAGAGAGGCTGGCCGATGCTGCAACTCGCATATTCCAGGTATGCAGGCTCACAGTCACAGGCACACACACAGCAGGGGATACATAAATACAGTCCCCCCCTCGTGATGTGATGCATGCGCCATCGCCCATGTGACTCTGCTGTCGTGCGGATTTTCGCATGCAGAGAGGCTGGCTGAAGCTGCCACTCGTATATTCCAGGTATGAAGAAATGATACGCACATGCTGCAGACACACACACGCGCGCATGCAATACACATGCGGCTCCTCACAGTCGCCACTCCTGATGCCTGTGCCATCGCCCATGTCAATCTGCTCTCGTGCGGGTTTTCGCACGCGGAGAGGCTGGCCGATGCTGCCACCCGCATATTCCAGGCATGGCTGGTGTGGGTGTGTGCATAAACATGTACTAGCACAGGAATGCATGGATAGTGTATACCCCTGATGCATGCACCATCGTCCGTGTGACTCTGCTGTCGTGTGGATTCTCGCATGTTGAAAGGCTGGCTGATTCTGCCACTCGCATTTTCCAGGTGTGTGTGAATGCACAAGTACACGCACTCTGACAAGCACATGAACGCACACATACATTCAGTGTCTCCCTCTTGTGATGCGTGTGCCATCGCCCATGTGACTCCGCTGTCGTGCTGGTATTCGCATGCGGAGAGGCTGGCTGATGCTGCAACTCGCATCCTCCAGGTATGGCTGGTGCTGGTGCTGGTGCTGGTGCTGGTGCTGGTGCTGGTGCTGGTGCTGGTGCTGGTGCTGGTGCTGGTGCTGGTGCTGGTGCTGGTCCTCTCTGGTTGCCAGTTCCTTTTCCAGCAGTCAGAGGAGTGCATGGCCCCCCAACCCCAGTACGACTTGAGCCTCAGAGCGCTCAAAGCCACTCTTAACACCCCCAAATGTGTTTCCCCTTGAAACTCTTCTTTATCCCGCCCACACTTTTTTTTTCTTCCTCCAGGAGTCCGAGGAATGCTTGGCCCCCCAGCCTCAGTACGACTTCAGTCTGAGAGCGCTCAAAGCCACTCTCAAACCGGCTAGGTCCGCCATGCTTGCTCTCTCATTCCCTCATTTCCTTCCTTCCTCTTCACCCCTTTTGTCTACCTTGCCCCGCAGGAGTCTGAGGAATGCTTGGACCCCCAGCCTCAGTACGACTTCAGTCTGAGAGCGCTCAAAGCAGCTCTGAAATCTGCAAGGTCCATTATGCTGGCGCAAACAGAATTGGAGGGGGGCGCGAGTGAGAATGAGAGTAAGGAGAGGAAAGAGGAAGTGGAAGAAGGTGCGATTGAGGTTGAGAGCAAGGGGATGAGCGAGGTAGTGGAAGGGGGTGCGATTGAGCGTGAAAAGGAAGGGAGGGAAAGTGGTATGGAGGAGGTGTGTGAGGGAGAGATGGAGGTGAAGGGTGAGGAGGGTAGGGAGGAGGGATGTGTGGAAGAGGAGGAGGGGGGAAGTGTGAGATCAGAGGAGAAAGAGGAGTTTTACGAGACAGAGGATGGGGAGCAAGGGGTGGATGAAGAGGGGAAGGAGGAGGTGAGGCAGGAGGAGGAGGAGGAGGAGGAGGAGGAGGAGGAGGAGGAGGAGGAGGAGGAGGAGGAGGAGGAGGAGGAGGAGGAGGAGGAGGAGGAGGAGAAGAAGGAGGAGGAGAAGGAGGAAGGGGAGGAGCCGGAGGTGAGAGAGGAGGTGTTGCAGGTGGAAGAAACAGAGGAGGGAGAAGGGGACGGAGAGGAGGACATAGTAAAGGAGGTAAAGGAGGAGGTAGAGGAGGAGGAGGAAGAGGACGAAGGGGCCCACCGTGTGTCGAGATGGCCGTTGGAATCCCGATCCCTGGTCCAGGGCATTTTCGGCCAGCTGGCAGCCAAGCTGGCACCTGCTGACGTGGCAACCTTTCGGGAGGTGGTTTCCCGGAACCTTCCGGACGTCACTGTGGAGGAGACGGGCGATGCTGAGCTGGCAGCGGCGGTGGAGGCCGTGTGTGAGAGGGAGGGGTACGTGGCGAGCTGTGATTGGACGAGGAAGGTGCTGCAGATGGCGCGGCTGATGGGGCTGCATCAGGGGATCATGCTGGTGGGCCCGCCTGCTGGGAAGACCACTGCTTGGAGAGGTGAGGAGGGGTGAAGATGGGTGGAGATGGGTTGGGAGGGGTGATGATGGGACGGCGATGGGTGGTAAGGGGTGAGGAGGGATGATGAGAGGTGAGGACGAGAGGGATGGGTCTGCATTAGGGGATCATGCTGGTGGGACCGCCTGCTGGGAAGACCACTGCTTGGAGAGGTGAGGAGCGGTGAAGAAGCATGGAGATGGGTGATGATGGGCTGGGGGAGTGATGATGATGTTGCGGGGATGAGTGGAAAGGGGTGTCTGTGACAGTGGTGGATCCCAAAGAGTCTGTCCCCTCGCTTCCTCTGCTTCCCTGCCTCGCTTCCCTGCCTCAAGCGGTGTGCAGGTGTCGGTGACAGTGGTGGATCCCAAGAGTCTGTCCAAGGAGGCACTGTTTGGGAGCGTTGGGACCACCACCCTCTCCCTCTTTTCCCCTGCCTCGCCTTTATTCCGTGTGTGCAGTGCTTCGCAAAGCATTGGAGGCATCACAAGGAGACCAGGTGTCGGTGAGTCGGTGACAATGGTGGACCCAAAAAGTTTGTCCAGGGAGGCGCTGTTTGGAAGTGTGGAAGCCACCACGCGGGAGAGGAGTGGCAGGGCGGCGTGTTCACCCAAGCCTCTTCTCTCTTCCCCCTTCGTCTGTTCACTCTCTGCAGTGTTGCGCAAAGCATTGGAAGCATACCAAGGAGTGCAGGTGGCGGTGACAGTGGTGGACCCCAAAGAGTCTCTCCAAGGAGGCGCTGTTTGGGAGTGTGGAAGCCACCACGCGGGAGAGGAGTGGCAGGACGGCGTGTTCACCCAAGCCTCTTCTCTCTTCGCCCTCTTTCTTCTCCCCTGTCTCTCCTCCCTGTCTGCAGTGCTGCGTGAGGCCTTACAAGTGACAAGCGGAGTGCAGGTGTCGGTGACAGTGGTGGACCCCAAAGAGTCTCTCCAAGGAGGCGCTGTTTGGGAGCGTAGAGGCCACCACGCGGGAGTTGATGGACGGCGCGTTCATCCCAAGTCTCTTTTCTCTCTCCTCACCTCCTCCTCCCCCCATTCTCTACCCTGTGTGCAGTGCTGCGTGAAGCCTTACAGGCATCGCAAGGTGTGCAGGTGTTGGTGACAGTGGTGGATCCAAAGAGTCTGTCCAAGGAGGCGCTGTTTGGGAGCGTGGAGGCAACCACTCGGGAGTGGCAGGACGGCGTGTTCACCCGGGCTTTAAGGGCCGTTGTGCGGGAGTATGAGGAGGAGAGGGAGCGGGCGGCGGCTGTCGAGGCGCATGAGAGGGCTTTAAGGGCTGTCGTGCGGGGGTCTGAGGAGGAGAGGGAGCGGGCGACTGGAAGAGAGGAGGTGGCGGAAGGGGCGGAAGGGGGGGAACCGGAGAGTGAGAGGGAGAGGAGGGAAGGGATGGAAGGGGAAGGGGAGCAGGGCGATGGAGGGGAGATGCAGCAAAGAACAGGAGGGAATGCGGGGAGGGGCGTGGAGTGGCGGCGGCGGCACTGGTTTGTGTTTGACGGGGAGGTGGATCCCATTTGGATTGAGACGCTCAACTCGCTGCTGGACGACAATAAGGTGAGAGAGGGAGGATTGGGTGGGGTGGGGTGTGAAGGGGCGACACAAGGTGGGGTGAGGCAGGGAGGCGGTGGCACTGGTTTGTGTTTGATGGGGAGGTGGATCCCATCTGGATCGAGACTCTCAACTCGCTTCTGGATGATAACAAGGTGAGCAAGGGAAGGCGGCGGCACACCAAACAAAGGTGGTCAGCTCATTGCTGGACAAGGGATAGCGCTGGTTTGTGTTTGACGGCGAGGTGGACCCCATTTGGATCGAAACGCTCAACTCGCTGCTGGATGATAACAAGGTGAGAGAGGGAAGGCGGCGGCACACAAGACAAAGGCGCTCACTCACTGCTGGACAAGGGGTGGCACTGGTTTGTGTTTGAGGGGGAGGTGGATCCCATCTGGATCGAAACGCTCAACTCCTTACTCGATGACAACAAGGTGAAAAAGGGAAGGCGGCAGCACAAAAGACAAAGGCGCTCACTCACTGCTGGACAAGGGGTGGCACTGGTTTGTGTTTGATGGAGAGGTGGACCCCATCTGGATTGAGACGCTCAACTTGCTGCTGGACGATAATAAGGTGAGGCGAGGATAGGTGGGGTGGGGCGAGAAGGGGCAATGGCAGATGGGCTAGGCGTGAAAGGGCAACGCAGCGGGGGGGGGAGGAGGGAGATTGCCACTGGTTTGTGTTTGATGGAGAGGTGGATCCCATCTGGATCGAAACGCTCAACTCGCTGCTGGATGATAACAAGGTGAGGCGGGGCGTGGGATGTAGGCGCAAGGTGGGGAAAGGCATGGAGTGGTGGCAGAGGGTTACACTGGTTTGTGCTTGACGAAGGAGGTGGACTCTGTTTGGATTAAGACGCTCAACTCACTGTTGGACTGGATGATAGCAAGGTGAGGCAGTGAGGTCGTTTGTAAAGAGGATAATGGGTGTAGGTGCAGGCACATGAAAGTCTGTCTTTCCTACCCCAAGTGCACTGCACCTTCCAGATGCCCCATTGCGCACTCCTTCGCCTTGTGGGTCGACTCAAAACGTTGCTCACTCCTTCGCATTGGCCCTCTGTCCCCCTGCGCCCCCTTCCCCTTACATTCAGGTTATGACTCTGCCAACAGGAGAACGCCTGCCGCTCCTCCCCCACATGCACTGCATATTCGAGTGCCCCTCCCTCGCCCACGCCACCCCTGCCACCATCTCTCGTCTCGGGGTAGTCTGCTTCCCCCCTCCCTCTTCACCGTTCCACCTACTTCTCCCCTTCGCCCCCTCCCTCCCCTGCCACCCAACAGGTTATGACGTTGCCAACAGGGGAGCGCCTGCCTCTCCTCCCCCACATGCACTGCATATTCGAGTGCCCCTCTCTCGCCCACGCCACTCCTGCCACCATCTCTCGTCTCGGAGTGGCCTGCTTCCCCCCCTCCCTCCTCTCCCTCCCCATGCTTCTCCACCGCTTCCGCTTCCTCCTCCCCCCCATGCCCTTCCCCGCGCCCTCCTCCTCCTCCCCCTCCTCTTCCTCGCTTTCCCCTCTCCCTCCCTCTCTCTCAACCACAACAACACCTGCACCAGCTACCCCCGCTACCACCACCCCCACTACTATCTCTTCTTCCCACTCCTCCCACTCCTCCCTCACCTCCTCGCTCTTCTCACAACCGCTCTTCCTCCCCTCGCGCCTCTCCCTCGGGATTGACGCGCCAGACGAGCATCTGGAGCTGCTGCCGCCCGGCCTGCCACAGCCGCTGCTACAGCCGGTGCTGGCTGTGGCTCTGGCGGCGCTACAGCCGGGCGGGCTGCTGCAGCAGGCTCTGGAGGCTGCTGCTACTGTCACAGGCGCTGGTACTGCTGCTACAGCTGTCACTGCTACAGCCGCTACAGCTGCTGCAGCTGTTGCAAGAGCCGGTTTTGCTGCAGGTTCGGCCGAGGCAGATTCCATTCCTTTTGATTCCATGCGTGCCCTTCGCTCGGTGTTCCTGTACTACTGTTACCGAACCTCGGACCTCTACCGAACCTCCATCTCCCAAGCCACGCCTTCCAAGAGTGATGCGCTTGAAACAGCAGGTGTGCGGAGCGGTGAAGGGGGGGTGAAG
This sequence comes from Closterium sp. Naga37s-1, assembly GCA_947471745.1. NCBI lineage: Eukaryota > Viridiplantae > Streptophyta > Zygnematophyceae > Desmidiales > Closteriaceae > Closterium > Closterium sp. Naga37s-1. The sequence continues at coordinate 503,817 of CANJKZ010000497.1, read as the reverse complement.
GGAGGTGCGAATGGGTCTATTGCGGTGGTGGGGAGATTTACTAGGAAAGCAATGGTAGAGGCGATTATGGCAGGGGTTGCAGGAGGAATGGGTGTTACCTCTCGCTCTGCCTTTGCAGACCGATTAGCTGGTATTTTGGCGTCGGACGGTGAGGGAAAGAATGAAGTGTCGTGTCGTGCCACGCCAGAGCAGCTGCTGAGCTGTTTCGCTGACGTGGCGAGCGGGCATTGGAAGCCGTGGGAGGCTGCCCTGCCGAGATTGGCTGATGCTGATGCTGCTGTTGGGGGGTGTTTCGGGGATGAGGGGGAGGAGGAGGGAGAGGAGGAAAGTGTGGAGGAAGAGGAGAGGAGTACGAGTTACAGAAGGGTGAGTTCTGTGTCTGGTCGGAGCAATGGCAGTATGAGTGCTACAAAGCAGGGTAGTAGACAGGTGAAGGGTCCAGCAGGGAAGGCAAGAAGAGAAGGACGAGGAGGATCAGGAGGAGGAGGGGTAAGAGGAGCAGGAGCAGGAGCAGGAGGAGCAGCAGTTGCAGGAGTAGCGGCAGGAGCAGGAGGGGGAATAGATTCAACCACTGTTATCCCCACAGCAGAGACAGAACGGTTGGGTGCGGTGATCCGGGCCAGTCTCGCCCAATCACAGCCCATCTTGCTGTGTGGGCCGCCCGGGAGCGGGAAGACCCTCGCGCTGACAGCTGTCGCGCAGGCATTGGCTGCTGCTGGCGCTGACGAGGCACAGGCTGCTGCTGCCGCCGCCGCTGCTGCAGCTGGTGCTGCTGGTGGTTTGGGTGCAGCTAGTGCTGGTGCTGGTGGTGCTGGTGCTGGTGGTGGGACGGGGATGCAGCAGCGAAAGGGGAAGCTTTCGCAGCAGCAGCAACAAGCGAGCAAGCAATCGGCAGAGGCCGAGGCGGCGGCAGCGGCAGGGCCAAAGCTCCACGTGGCAGCCTTCAATTTGTCGCTGTCGACATCCCCTGAGTCGTTTATCGCTGAGCTGGAGCAGCACTGTCGGTATGTCAAGCTCCCTGCTGGTGGTGCTCGTGGTGCTGGTGGTGTTGGTGTTGGTGCTGCTGGTGGGTCACACGAAACAGCAGCAGCAGCAGCAGCAGCAGCAGCAGCAGCAGCAGGAGTGGTTTCGACATCAGCATCAGCATCAGCATCAGCAGTGGCAGCAGCAGCCGCCACTTCCAGCATCAACTGGGCGCTAGAGCCTAAGGACCCAGTACCAGCAGACGGCCGTCTGCTGCTATTGTTAGATGAGGTGAATCTCCCCGCCCCTGACGCTTTTGGCACCATCCGCATGGCCGGCCTGCTTCGGCAGCTAGCGGAGCCGCAGCTGATTCCGCAGGCGGCGGGTGGGGTGGGTGGTGGCAGCGGGGAAAGCAGCAGGAATGGCGATACGCACGGCAGCAGCAACAGTAACGGTGGCAGTGGTGTTGGTAGTGGTGCTAGCAGTGGTAGTAGTAGCAGCAGTGGAGGGAGCGGTGGGTATGCCTATGGGTTCTGGCACCCCAAGAGGCGCGTTTGGGTGCAACTGAGGCGGGTGTCATTTGCAGCGACCTGCAATCCGGCTTCAGACGTTGGCAGGCATGAACTACCTGTACGCCTTACAAGGCATCTCACTGTTGCTCATGTTCCGTTCCCATCCGGCGCGGCTCTGAAAAGGATCTACAGCACCTTTATAAGGGGGATATTGGCCCGGTACGGGGCTGGGGTGGCAGCGGAGGCGCAGGCGGATCCTCAGGTGGTTTCTCAGGTGGGATCTCAGGTGGGTCCTCAGGTGGATTCTCAGGTGGATTCTCAGGTGGGTGCGATCCTGGCAGCGGCGATGGTGGAGGTGTATGAGGCGTGTGGGGCGAGGTTCACCCGGGCAGTGCAGCAGCACTACGTGTGCAGTCCTAGGGAGCTCACCAGGTGGACTAGAGGCATCCGATTCGCTCTGGTGCATGGGCAGAAAGCGGTTAAGAGGGGTACGGGGGGAACGGGAGGCGAGCGGACGGAGAAAGGGGCGGTTGAGAGGGGTGACAAGGGTGGAGTGAGTGGTAAGAGTGGTAAGGGGCGTGTGGGCGCTGGTAGTGCTGGTGGCGATGCGAGATTGGGCTCTGGTGGGGGGGTGACTGGAGCAACAAGTGCAAATACAGGCGCTGGTGCTTCTATAGGTGGTGATGGGGAGAGCAGCTGGGCGGCAAGGCTTGTCCTGACGTGGCTGCATGAGGGGATGCGGATCTGGTATGACAGGCTGGTGGGGGAGGAAGAGAGGGAGTGGACGGCGAAGCTGCTTTTGCGGGTGGCAACAGAAAAGATACTCCCTATGCTCGTGCCTCTTGTAGGGAATTCCCTTGTAACGAGTACAGGGAATCCTGTTGCTGTTGCTGATGGTGTTTCTGATAGTGTTTCTGCCACGCCTTTCTCGCTACCTGCCGACCCGAGCCGGTTGGTGTTTTCGTCTCTTCTGACGGGGCGGTACGAGCCGTGCGCAGTGAGCCACCTGAAAAAGCACTTGAAGTGGGCCCTGACAGGGGAGGTCCCGGATGCTGCAGGAGGGACAGGTGCTGGCCAGGTGAAACCAGGTGTTTCTTCAGGTGCTGGGGCAGCAGAAAAGGGCGGGGACAGGAGAGGAGGAGCAGGAAATCGGGCAGCAGGCAGCAGAACAGGGGAGGTGGAGGAGGAAATGGGGAGGAAGGTTTTGGAAGAATTGGAAGAATTGGGGGTGGAGAAGGGGGAGGAGAATGGGAGGGAGGTGCAAGCGGGGGAGGTGGTATTGACTGATGAGTTTGTGTGTGCGGTGGTGAGAGCAGCGTCGGTGCTGCAGCAGCCCATGGGGCACCTGCTGCTGCTTGGTCCTCCTGCAACTGGAAAGTCTACTGTTGCCAGGTGGGTGTGACGCATTTCTGTTTGCTTGTGTGTGTGTGATCGCTGTGATGGGATTGGTGGAGGGGCGGGTGGCGCTCCCTCCATGTGCTTCCTTGGTTGCCCTCTCCTCTTACCCACTGTGCCTTCCCAATTCTGCATGCAGATGTGCGATTGCTGCGAGGGGATTGGTAGAGGTGCGGGTGGCTCTGCACGCAGGATCCGAGGTCCTTCTGTGGCTCCAACCTTGAACCCTAAATGCATCCCTCTCCTCTCCTCCTCATAACCCTTGCTGGCCAATCACATGCTCGCAGATCCGCAATCGCTGCGACGGGATTGGTGGAGGTGCGGGTGGCGCTGCACGTGGGATTGGAGGTCCTTCCTTTGTTCCCACCCTAAACCCTAAATGCCTCCCTCTCCTCTCCTCCTCATCACCCTTGCTGGCCCAACAAACTCAGGTCGGCGATTGCTGCGACGGGATTGGTGGAGGTGCGGGTGGCGCTGCACGCAGGATTCGAGGAGCGCGAGCTGGACGGCCCGCTGGAGGAGGCGCTGCGGGCGGCAGGGTGCGACGGGCGGCGCGCTTGTCTTGTTCTGGAGGAGGCGCATCTGGTGGAGAGTGCCGTCTTGGAAAGGCTCAACTCGCTTCTCACAGGGGGGGATGTTCTTGGGCTGTTTGGAGCAGAGAAGCAGCAGGTGAGACAGGGTGTTTGGCCGGCAGTAGCATTATAAAACCTCTTTGTCTTCTTCTGGGGGAGGCGCATCTGGTGGAGAGGGCTGTCTTGGAAAGGCTCAACTCGCTGCTCCTCATGCAGGTGGGGGGGACGTTCTTGGGCTGTTTGGAGTGGAAAAGCAACAGGTGAGGATTTTGAGAAGTCGTAAGAGCAGTGCTTGAGAGTTGGTTGCTGGGGTGTTTGGGGCAGAGAATCAGCAGGTGAAACGGCTGAGACGTCCCACCCTGAACCACACCCCTCTTTCCCTGCAGGAGCTGCTGGAAGCCCTCCGGCTGGCCGGCGAGGCGGAGGGAAGCGAGGAGGCAGCATGGGCAGCCTTCAGGAGGAGGGTCCAATCCAACCTGCACGTGGTGCTGACGATGACCAGCCAGGGCAGCGCGCACATGCGACAGAGCATGCTGGCGTCGCCAGCCCTCTTCAACCGCTGCACCGTGCTCTGGCTGCCGCCCTGGGGGGACAAGGGTCTGGCTCCGCTTGCTCGGAGTCGCCTCGCCGGTGTTTCGCTGGTTCACCCTGTCTCAGCCGCAGCCGCAGCAGCAGCAGCAGGAGGAGGAGGAGGAGCAGGAGCAGGAGCCGCAGCGGCAGGAGGAGCAAGAGGAGGAGGAGGAGATTTGGAGCAGAGTAGTATTTTGGCGGATGCCGTGGGTGGTGGTTCTGGGGAAGCGAAGGAGAGGCAGGTGTTGGCGGAGCTTCTGGTGGCAATTCATGGCTGCGCTGTTAGTGCTGTTAGCAAGTCGCTCAATAACAGAGCTTTCGGGAAGGCTGGGCTGGGAGGGGAGCAGCAGCAGGAGGGAAGCTTGCAGCATTCCTTCTCCCCAGACTCTCTCATCTCCCTCCGTTCCTTCTCGGACCTCCTCACCCACTTCCACTCCTCCGTCTCCCACTCGCACCGCCGGGCACACCGCACCTTCCAGCACCTCTCCCTGGGCCTCAGAAAGGTCACGGCCGCAGAGCACCGCGTGGTACTCCTCCGAAAACACTTGGAGCTCAAATCGAAAGAGCTCCAAGTGAAAGAGGCTGCTGCGAACGGGAAGTTACAGCAGATTGCGGCAGAGCAGGCGCTAGGGGAGAGACAGAGGGCGGAGGCTCAGGGGCTGATTGCGAGGCTGGATGAGCAGGCGAGGAGCGTGGAGAGGCATAGGAGGGAGGCGCAGGAGAATCTGGAGCGCGTTGAGCCGGCGGTTGATGCGGCGAAAACGGCGGTGAAATCGATAAGGAAATCCCAGCTGGACGATTTGAAGGCCATGCCGAATCCACCGAGCGCGATTAAACTGGTGAGTGGTTCTGTGTGTATGTATGAGCCAATTGGAGTGAGAGGCAGAGAGCGGCGGAGCAGGCGCTAGGAGAGAGGCAGAGGAAGGAAGCGCAGGGGCTAATTGCGAGGTTGGACGAGCAGGCGAGGAGCGTGGAGAGGCATAGGCGTTGAGCCGGCGGTTGATGCTGCGAAAACGGCGGTGAAGTCGATCAGGAATTCGCAGCTGGATGATCTCAAGGCCATGCCGAATCCTCCCAGTGCCATCAAGCTGGTGAGTGGTTGGTGGGTGTGTGTGTGAAAGCCTGTGTCGGGCTGCCTATGTGTGCCTGCTCAGAAGCGGATATATGCTGATTGGAGTGAATTTGGAGCGTGGAGCGTGGAGAGTCACAGGAGGGAGGCGCAGGAGAATCTTGAGAGGGTTGAGCCGGCGGTTGATGCAGCGAAAACGGCAGTTAAGCCGATAAGGAAGTCGCAGCTGGATGATCTCAAGGCCATGCCGAATCCACTGAGCGCGATCAAGCTGGTGAGTGCGTCTGTGTGTGCGTGTGCCTGCCTGTGAAAGCCCGTGTCTGCCTGTGTGAGCCTGTTCAGAAGCGTGTATGTATGGATTGATTGGATCAAAGTGAATCTTGAGAGGGTTGAGCCGGCGGTTGATGCGGCGAAAACGGCGGTGAAGTCGCAGCTGGATGATCTCAACGCCATGCCAAATCCACCGAGCGCCATCAAACTGGTGAGTGGTTCCGTGTGCCTGGTGGTGTGCCCGTGTGTGCTTGTTCAAGCAACCCAAGACGGCGGTGCAGTCGATAAGGAAGTCACAGCTGGATGATCTCAAGGCCATACCCAACCCGGCCAGTGCCATCAAACTGGTGGAGTGCATCTGTGTGTACCTGGTGGTGTGCCGGTGTGTGCCGGAAAGTGGCGATGCTAGCAACCACAAGAGCGGAGAAGTCACAGCTGGATGATCTCAAAGGCCATGCCCAACCCGCCGAGCGCGATTAAGCTCGTGAGTGCTGGAAGGAGTGTGTCTCCTGCTGACGGGCTTGAAGGCCACCACGAGGCAGAGCATTCTCTCTGAGGTGCGCCAAAACCACTTCATCCCCTCCCCTCCCCCTCCCTCCTGTCTCCTCCAATCCCCTGTCTGCACCTATCCCCTTCCCCACCCACCAACACCAGACTCTCGAGGGTGTGTGTCTCCTGCTGATGGGCTTGAAGGCCACCACGAGGCAGAGCATTCTCTCTGAGGTGCGCCAAAACCACTTCATGGCCCCTCCCTCTCTCTCCCCCTTCCCCACCCTTCCCCACTCTCCCGCCCACAACAGCAGACTCTAGAAGGCGTGTGTCGCCTCCTGACAGGACTAAAGCCCACCACGTGGCAGGGCATTCTCTCTGTCGTGCGGCGAAACGACTTCATCCCCTCCCCTCCACTCTCTCCCACCGTCCCCCCCTTCCCTCTCCCCCCTCCACCCTTAAAACACCAGACGCTAGAAGGCGTGTGTCTGCTGCTCACGGGTTTGAAGCCCACCACGTGGCAGGGCATTCTCTCTGTGGTGCGCCGAAACGACTTCATCCCCTCTATACTGGGATGCGATATGGAGGCCATTGATCCGGTGCTGGTGCTGCGGGTGAAGAGAGAGTATCTGGACGCACGGGTGATCTCCTTTGATGCTGTCAACAGGTGAGTAAGCAAGCATGAGGTATGGAGGTGAAGATGTGAGGTGAACCCCTAGGTACTCACCACAAGAAGCATCCAATCTATACACTCATTCGATGCAACATGGAGGCCATAGACCCTGTGCTGGTGCTGCGCGTGAAGAGAGAGTACCTGGACGCGCGAGTGATCTCATTTGATGCCGTCAACAGGTGAGCATGCGATATGGAGGTGAGTGTGTGAGATGAACCGAAGCACTCACCGCAGATAGCGTGTCCTTTATACTCTCGTACAATGCAATGCGGTATGGTGGCCATAAATAAACCCCGCCCTGGTGCTGCGGGTGAAGAGGGAGTACCTGGACGCACGAGTGATCTCCTTTGATGCTGTCAACAGGTAAGCATGCTTGTTGAACCCAGCTAGTTCCTTCAAGAAGCAGCCCCTCGATACTGGGATGCACAGTGATATGGAGGTCACCGACCCCGTGCTGGTGCTGCGCGTGAAGAGGGAGTACCTGGACGCGCGAGTGATCTCCTTTGATGCTGTTAATAGGTGAGAGAGAGAGAGAGAGAGAGAAGCAAGGGACTTACTCTCTTGGTGTTTCTGGTTGGTGTTCATTTGGTGTTTCTGATTTTTCCGGTTCTCTTCGTTCAAGAGAGCGAGAGAGAGAGAAGCAAGGGACTTAGTCTCTTCCCTCCTAGGCTCATCCCCTCTCTTCCCCAGCTATATAAGGGCCCCTTGGCCTTCTCTCAAGCTCATTCTTCATTTGGTGTTTCTGTTTTTTCCGGCGCTTCGCGCCGGCGCTCGCGGGCGCGGCCTGCGGCCGCGCGCTTGGGACGACAAGGACAAAAACAAGGACGGCTAGATGACGGAAAAAACAACAACCATGGCAGACAACGACAACTAGACAAGCTACCATGGAACGGGTCTACACACGCGCGAGGGGGCCGCCTACATGCGGTCCGCCCCAAGCTCACCAAGCATTTCGCGCGTGGTCAGCCACATCTGGCGGACCACTGACGCGGTGGCGCCGACAACGTCAACAGGAGTTCCACGAGTTGCTACAAGGGTCCTCAGACCCAGGGCCGTCTCAGCCAGCAGGGTGGCCGAGACTACTCCCGGCGAGGGCGCGACCTGCAGTGGCGATACGAACGAGAATAATGCTGACGCCGCCGCGTGACACCTTGCTCGCGGCATCTGAGAGAACGTGCTCGGCGGGGTCTCCAACATGGAGCCATGCGACTCCTGGAGAATCAGTTCAAGACTCTGCAGGCACTCCGCCAACGACCACAAGTGCGCCAGGGTCGCCGTGGGCACTGGCTTCATCTGCGGGGGGAATGCAGACGCGCGAGATCGGCGAGCCGACACTGCCAGATCACGAGGAGCAGGGAGGGGACGTGGCGGAGCGAACTGGGCCCACGGGTCCCCGCCACCCGCGCCAACAAAGCCAGTCCCCGCAGGCAGCGGACGAACTGAGCGCGCTGGGGATCCCACAGGATTATGGGGCAGGAGCGCGGCGAGAGGAGCGACTGGAGCAGCGGGAGGAGCAGATTGCGAGGACGACCCCGCATGGGAGCGGTGGAGAGCTTTCTCCACACCGTCCAATTTCTTCAGGACTTGCTCCATCGCGGATGGCGCTGGACGCGCAGCCCCGCCGCGACCGTAACCCCCCCGTCGCCCACGATGCGCACGCCCACTCGTGGTCGAACGCACAGGCGACTGTGGGCGAGACAGGCCCCGCTGACGCTGGCGGTCAGGGGAACGCTCCGCGCGACGAGGAGAATGGAGCCGCTGGCGCTTCGCAAGAGGGGGAGAACGTGGCGCCAAGGACCGATATCCAGACGCATCACGAGCAGGCGATCGCGGACAGGAGGAGCGGGGAGCGGGAGAACGGTGGCGATACGAGCGGTGGTCACGGGAACGGCTCCGTGACACCTTGCGCCGAGGCAATCGAGGAGACCGCGGTGATCGCGGAGACCGCGGCGGGCGCGAGCCAGTGGGACGGTCGACGTGGCGGCTCTCCCGCCTACCGTCGTGGGCCACCGGCGAACGATGGCGAGGCGGATGCCCCCGGTGCGCCACAGCCTCTGCGCCGGAGCGCGCGACGGACCCCGCACGCGCAGGCTCCCCCAGAGGCAATGATCCGCCTCCGAGCAGACCCAGATCCCGACGCTGATCCTCAAAGCGCCGAAGGATCTCGTCCGCAGCCGCCGGCGGAGCAACAGGCACGCTCGCGGCAGGACGCGCGGGAGGAAGTGGACGGGGAGCAGGATCAACCTCCACGGCGCGGTCACAGCCCAGAGCACCGAGGAAGTCCATCGGCCTCCGCTCAAGGCGCGCCACTGGCCCGGGACGAGCCGATGACTCCGATCTCCCAGGCGCAACAGGCCGCACCAGTGGCCGCCACTCCGAGGAGCGGGCGGGGAAGCACGCGGGGAAGAGGCGGGCGTCGAGGAGCACGCGGAGTACAGCGCAGCGCAGGCCACGCGGCAAGGGGGAACCCCCGCCAGCCACCGAGCCCAATTTGGTTAGGGGAGCCGGCGGAACGAGTCACGCGCCAGTCGTTCGCCAGGCGCGGGGCGAGGGGAGGAAGGACAGCACAAGCAGGGAGAAATGGTGATACAAATGCAGAGGGGAGTGGCGACGAATATGTACCGTCGGATCTGAGGCAACCCGACAATCCCGACTCACCCCGCGCAGAGGCAGGGGCGGAGCAGGCGCAGCTGCAGGAGAGAGGATTGGGCCGCCGACAGAACCGCAGACCCCAACCCCCCCCGGACCAGGCCCTCTCAGCATCCCAGCTGGCATCGATGGACGATCTCTTTGAGATCGCGATGAGCTGGGACTTGTCTACCCTAACATCGACCTCTCACCTGCCTATCGTCCGCCGCCTGCCGCCGCAGATCCTAAGCGACTATTCCACCTGTATGCTGGCAGCGCTCCTACGGATCTCCAAGCTGCCAAACTGCGCGGGAGCTTGGCGGGTCCTCATGTTTCTGCCACGTCTGACCCTACGACTTAGCAGGAGGTCCAGCTCTAGGTGGAAGGTGCTGCGAGAACAAATGCACCTATTCAGATGTGGCCACTGGAACCAGCTGTACAGTGACTACACGGGGTCCCTGCACCAAGCCGAACCACCTCAGCACCAAAATGACCCCCTGGGAATCTGCTCACGAGTGGAGGGGTTGGTGAAACGTGGTAACCTGCGAAAAGCACTGGCAGCCCTCCAACCCTCGCCAGCAGCCCCTGCGACAACCGCGACACTACAGCAGTTGGAATCGAAACATCCCCAACCCCAAATTGACCTGCCCGACTGGGTCCACTCCTACACAACACCCACGCAATTTTCGTGCACCGCGGAAAACTTCTCAAACGTCCTTGGGGATTGCCCCAGCGGTGTTGGGGCTGGTCCATCAGGGTCAACATTTGAACATTATCGCGACCCAGCCCTAAGTAACATCGAAGTACTAGGGCACCTGCACTCCGCCGTAACCCACCTCCTCTCGACAAACCTCTCCGCCGAGGTTGCAGCACTACTCTCGACATCCCGCCTCATTGCATTCGCGAAACCAGGGGGGGGGGTGCGCCCTATAGCGATAGGAGAATCCCTGCTCCGGCTGGCAGCAAAGGTAGCACTCTCAGAACTGCAAGGAGAGACAAGGCGATTTTTCTTACCCCAACAAATTCGGCGTGGCAGTCCCAGGCGGGGCCGAGTTCGTTATCCACGCAGTCAGAGACCTCACCACCTCACAACCATCAAGCCTAGTCCTCCAACTCGACATCGAAAACGCATTCAACTCCGTAGAGAGGATAGCGTTCTTTAACGCACTCACCAACACCCCGCTCGCCCCACTCATTCCCTTCACACGCTCCTTCTATGCGACGCCTTCACAGCTGCTGACCGATCCCCGCTTAAGCACAACGACACTCACCAGTGGTAGGGGAGTTAGGCAGAGGGACCCCCTCGGACCCCTTCTATTCGCGGCTTCAATCCAGCAGCACCTCAGACGCGTAGCAACAGAGCACCCCGAAGTAACGGTCCTAGCATACGCAGATGACATCACCCTGAAAGAACCGGCGACAGCAACGCTAGACGCACTAAAAGTACTGACACCGCTGCTAGCCCAGGACGGCCTCACCTGCAACCTCCAAAAATCGTCGGCATGGTCCTCCTCGCCGATCGAAGGTAACGAGCTCCCTGAGGGCCTTCCCCTCACCCACGAGGGGGTACGGGTGCTAGGAAGCCCTGTGGGGTCACAGCGCTTCTGCGCTGACCTCGTCCGCAGTACCTTGACCGACGCGGCGGCACCCCTGGGCTCCTTAGCATCCATCCATCCACAGCATACCCTCCTACTCCTATCTCGCTGCATCAGCCGCAGAATAGGCTACCTGCTGCGCACCACTCCGGCAGACGCCCTACCTCTCTTAGAATGGCATGCGTGGTGCGCCGAACTGCTCAACACTGCCTTAACCGCCGCCAGCATCCAACCACCACGCCGTGACACAGAGTTCAACTTCCTACTGCGCCAAGCAACCCTCCCAGTAGCACTAAGTGGGCTAGGCCTCACGGACCCCACAACAGAAGCAGCACCAGCCTACCTGGCTTCGACAACAGAGGCGCTACGCCTACTCCGCTCACTTGACCTCCCAGCAACCTCGGCGCTAGGGAGCAACAGCAACGCCCTACAGCCGTCGGCAGCACACTCGGTCACCATCCAAGACATGGAGGGACGACTGCCACCACTGGCACTGCAGATCCTCCGCGGGGAACAGGAATCCCCGTCCCAAGACCAGCTGCAGCGCGCCCTTTCCCAGGAAGTACATGCGGCAAAAGCCGACGGCCTGACAGAGGAATCACGCGCAATCAGGTATGCCCCCGAGTTGGGGCACACACTCCGCCTCGTCAGCCTGAGAGGTGAGGGAGCGGGGGCATGGCTGCAGGCCCTACCCCTGACCCCAGACCTCTGCTTTTCACCAGGGCAATTCCGAACAGCCCTGGCCTTCCGCATGGGCATCCGACAGAACGTACCCACCGTGTGCGAGTGTGGAGAGCTCGTAGCCGACTGCAGCCTCCCCAACCACCTACTCCGCTGCAGCACAGGCCCTGACAGAACACGCACACACAACCAGCTGGCTTTCGCCGTGGCTAAAATGGCGAGGGAGGCACAGCTGGTGGTATACCTGGAGAACGCGATGTACTCACCACCGGATGACCCGAAGAAGGCAGATGTGATTGTACGCGACCCAGACAGTGGTGAGACATGGATCACAGACACGACCATCACTGACCCCGTGCTACAGAACCGTGACCCAGCAGCCCGCAAACCCCCTGGATGGGCTGCAAGGGAGGCTCAGAAAAGGAAGGAACGAGACTACTACAGGCACACAGAACACGTGGTGTTCTGCGCCCTAGCTGTTGAGACCTATGGGGCAAACGCACCCCCCACAACGGCGTTCCTGAAGCTGCTGGCCACAGCAGCAGCTAGGAACCGCTTCAGGGCCAATCCCTTGGCGAAAACCGCCAAGAAAATGGCCTGCCACTTCAGCCAGCGCTGGTCAGTGGCCCTCCAGCGCTCTCAAGCGAATGCCCTGCACACCAAGGCCAGGGCAGGGATCGAGGCGGCGCACCCCCAGATGGCAGCAGACCCATGGCCGCTGCACCTGGGGGACATCCTCCACACACTGGAGGGGTAGAGGGTCACTGAGGGGGGAGGAGGGTCAGAGGGATGGGCCAATGGGGCAGAGGGTCTAAAGGGAACCACAAATCAAACCGTATGCTTGTACCCCCGCTGAATTAATACAAAGGACCATTTGAGAGAGAGAGAGAGTCAATGTGTGGTAAGGTGTGGAGCATAGACCCCCGCCATAGGCAGAGATAGACCCCGCCATTCAATGCTGCGTGTGAAGACGGAGTACCTGGACGCTCGGGTGATCTCATTTGACGCTGTTAACAGGTGAGCATGCAAGCACACAATATGGTGGTGAGGGTGTGCGGTGAGGGTGTGTGGTGAGGGTGTGCGGTGAGGGTGTGCGGTGAGGGTGTGCGGTGAACCATAGAGAGTCAGTGTGCATGTGGGCCTTTGTTCTCGTGGTTAGAGGCAGCGGTGCAGCATGGAGAGATCATCCGGGCTGTGCAGCCCATGAGGGCCGAGAGTGCTGACTTTCTTACTCCCCTTGTCTCCCCTTGCCTCCCCTATTCACCCGTATTCACTGCGCGCCATCGCTCTCAGGGCAAGCAAGGCATGCGGCCCTCTCTTCTCGTGGCTGGAAGCAGCAGTGCAGTATGGGGAGATCATTCGGGCCGTGCAGCCCATGAGGGCCGAGATGGAGCAGCTGGAGGGGGAGGCGGGCAGCATGGCGGAAGAGCTGCAGCACGTGCAGGTGGGTGCGAGTGTGCAGTTACCACGTTCTGGTTACCAATTTCTGGTTACCAGTGGATGCTGCATGTGGGAGAGGAATCCTGAGGGCCGTGCAGCCCATGAGGGACGAGATGGAGCAGCTGGAGGGCGAGGTGGGGAGCATGGCGGAGGAGCTTCAGCACGTGCAGGTGGGTGTGGTGGGTGTGGTGTCACGGGTCTGCTTTCTGAGTGGCAAGCTTACACCACTCTGCACCGCTCATCACTGCTCTTCACCTTCCACACCACCCCTCACTGCACTGCACCACCCTTCATTTCTTTCAGGAGTCTATTGGATCTCTAGAGACTTCATCTCTAAAGCGTGCTGAGACGAGCACTCCCTCCTGCTCTCCGCATGTGAAGCCATGCGAGACCAAATTTCTCTAAATCTCCCTTTCTTACTCCCTGTTGTCCTTCCCCCACACCAGCCTGCATCACCCTTCACCGCTCTGCACCCATCAGGAGTCCATTGGCAATCTGGAGGAGCGCATGGAAGCGTGCCGGGACAAACACTCCCTCCTCCTCTCCGCCTGCGAGGCCATGCGGGCCGACATCCCCCTAACCCTCCCTGTCTTCCTCCCTGTCTCCCTTCCCCCCAACCACCTTGCATCGCCCTTGACCGCACTGCACCACTCTTTCACCGCTCTGCACCCATCAGGAGTCCATTGGCAATCTGGAGGAGCGCATGGAAGCATGCCGGGACGAGCACTCCCTCCTCCTCTCCGCCTGTGAAGCCATGCGAGCCGACATCCACCAATCAAAGCTCGCCATGCAGCGAGCCGCCAGCCTGGTAAAAGACCTGACGTACGAGCGTGACCGTTGGATGAAGCAGCGTGAGATGCTCAAGAGCCGGGCAGCGGCGTGCTTAGGCGACGCTTTGCTAAGAGCCGCTAGTTTGGCGTACCTGGGACCGCTGGAGCTCGCGGAAAGGCAGCGGCTTTTAGCTAAGTGGCAGGAGGTGGTGGGTTCCTGCGGGTTGAAGTTTTCGAAAGGGGGTGTGTTGAGGGGTGAGGCGGGGTTGGATGCGGTTGGGGAGAGGGGAGGGGAGGGGGGTGAGGAGGGGTGGGGAGGGGTGGAGGAGGATGAGGAGGTGGAGGAGGAGCGGGCGAAATGGGAGGCGATGGGGTTACCACAGGACGAGTATGCGTTACAGAATGCGGAATCGGTGCTTAAGTGCCGGAGGGTGCCTCTACTTGTGGACCCGTCTGGAAGAATGGTTGAATTCCTTAGGAATGTTCTCTCCTGCTCCGCCCCTGCTGCTACAGCCGATTCGGCTACAGCCGGAAGCACCGAATCCGCTACAGCCGATTCTGTTACATTTGATTCTGGTGCTACAGCCGGCAATGCTCCTGGTTTGAGTGACAGCCAGGGATCCGCGGAAGTGAAGCAGGAAGGGGGAGTGGTCTGTGTGAGCGCACAGGAAGAGGAGAGTGTGTTGGCACGAGCAGCGGAAAAGGCACTCAGATTCGGCCTCCCGTTGATAATCAGAGACGTTTCACAAATGAGCTCTATTCTCTCCTCCCTCCTCCTCTCCTCCCCCTCCTCCTCCTCATCCTCCTCTCACTCCCTCCTCTCCTCTCCGCCCTCCTCGCTCTCCTCACCCACTCTCTCTCTCACTCCCTCCCTATCCAAAATCCGCCTGCTGAACCGAGAAATCAACGTTTCCCCCTCCTTCCGCCTCTTCCTTACGACCGAGTCCCTTCTCCCTCCTCTCTCCCCCTCTCTCTTATCCAAAACCGCGGTGGTAACCACCGGAATCTCGCCCTCCTGGCTGCGTCAGCACCTGCTGAGCCGCGTGATTGGCCGGGAGCGTGCTGACGTGGCTCAGCAGAGAGACCGGGCGGCAGCGCTGCAGGAGAGATGCCGAAGGAGGTTGCGACAGCTGGAAGGGAGATTGCTTGAGGTGCTGACGTCACCAGAAGAGGACGGGAAGGAAGCAGGAGGTGTGGTAACCGGGAGCGTGGCTGTCACACCTGCTCGTGCTGCTGGGAGTGGTGGTGGTACTGTCAGCAGCACCCCTCCTCCTACTTTCAGCATGTTCAGTGGATTAAAACGACCGGCAGGCATGGCAGCAACACCAACACCAACAGCAGCACACACAGCAGCAGCAGCAGCAGCAGCAGTGGCAGCACAAACGCCAGTGGGAGTCTCTCTGTCTTCCCGGGCACTTGAATCCCCGATCCCCACGCCAGCCCCTCTCCCTCCTGTAATGGACGACTCTACAGTCTCAAAAACTCTCGCTCAGATTAAAAAAGACGCAGCAGCAGTCAAGGCGAAGGCTAGAGAGGTGCGGCTGGTAATGAGACAAGTTGACACCGTCCGGACGCTGTATGCGCCGCTGGCGGACGTTGGTGCGGCGGCGTTTTTCGTCCTTTCTGGGGCGGCTGCCGCCCTGCAGCAGCCGCTGTACAGATTCTCGCTGGATTTCTTCCTGCGGGCGTTTGACGATGCGATTTTGGCTGCTAGTGGTGTATTGGGTGGAAAATCAGCAGCAGAAGCAACAGTAACAGCAACAGTAGCAGCAACAGCAGTAGGACAGGCAGATAGTGCAGTGGCTGTGAAGCCAAGAGTGCGGCAGTTGGTGGCAGCAGTACTGAGTGAGCTTATAACGAGGACAGCAGAGGCAACAGAGTACCGGCACCACCTGCCTGTGGCTCTTGCCCTATCCCGCTGCGCCAGGCTGGCAGATGACGTGGACTGGGTAGGCTTGGCTACAACCGTCTCTGCAAAATATGCTACAGGGCTGGCTATTGAAAGTGATGCTTCATCTGATGCTACAGCCTCTGCTAAATCTGCAGAAACAGGCAGAGCAGCAGGGGAGATTGAAGCTGCTGTGAAAGAGGAGCTGCAGCGTGCGACTGCTGGGACAGCTTATAGCGAGTATGAGGCCAGGAGGAGTGCTGCAATGGAGGCAGTGGTTGGGTTCGTGGAGTCAATGGCAGTCAACGCTGGTCAAACGGACATTGCTGGTAGGCAACTGGTGGAGGCAGTTATCAGTCCAGGGGGTAGCTGTGCTGCTGGCACTGCTGCTGCCAGTGTTGCTGGCGGTGCTGTTGGCGGTGCTGCTGGCGGTGGTTCTGATGCTGTTAGCAGACCAAAAGCAGCAGGGGGGAGGATCGGAATGGCACTAGAGCATCCCATGGAGCATCCTGCTGCTGCGGCTCGGTTCATGCAGGCTCGGGCTGAGCCTGCCCGCCCGATCCTGGTGGCCTGCGTCGGCAGCTGCGACCCAACCACCATGCTCACTGCTGCTGCCGCTACATCTGCTGCTACAGCCCCTGGTGCCGCTGCTACAGCCGCAGGTGCTGACAAAATTGCTGTTGCTGCCTCTGCTGCTACAGCTGCTGCAGGACCTAGGGTTGTAGCAGTGGCTATGGGATCAGACGATGCAGTGGCAGAAGCACAGAGGGCGGTGGAAGGAGGGGCGAGGGAGGGGCGGTGGGTGGTGCTATGCAATGCCCACCTGGCCCTATCAGTGCCCAGGCACGCTGCGTGGCTGCAGCTGCTGCTCAACTCGTTACAGTCACGCGCTCTGTCGGTGCCACTGCATCGTGATTTCCGGCTGGTGCTGACGGTGGAAGCAGCGGGGGCGGCTGTGAGGCTGATGCCTCCCAAGCTGGTGGAGGCGTGTGACGTTCTGGTCATGGAGGCACCGGCAGGAGTCAAGGGCAGCATGCAGGTGAGATATGTCCGCCTCGTCCCTTACTCCCTTCCTCCCTTACTGCTCTCCTCTATCCCCAGCACGTCAAAACACCCCCAAGCTGGTGGAGGCGTGTGATGTGCTGGTCATGGAAGCACCAGCAGGAGTCAAGGGCAGCATACAGGTGCGATCTCTCTCTCCTTCCACTATCAGCTTGACTCAGGTGCCTCCTCCCAAGCTGGTAGAGGCGTGTGACGTGCTGGTGATGGAAGCACCGGCAGGGGTGAAGGGCAGCATGCAGGTGAGCTCAAAGGCAGCATGCAGGTGAGCTAATCCGCACAACCCATTCCTGTCCCTCCCACTCCCTGCACCTCCCCTCCCACTCCCTGCACCTCCCCTCCCACTCCCTGCAACTCCCCTCCCGCTCCCTGCACCCGCTCCTCTATTCCTGTCCTCCCTTCTTCTTCCCTCTGGTTTCTCTTCTTTCTCTCTTCCAGAGGCAGCAGCCAGTGTAACGAGCGGCAGAAAGGGAGAAACCCGGCTGAGAAAGGGAGCAACGGATGGAAACGCTCGTCCCTTCCTCTCACACCCGCTCCCCACACTCCCCGTTTATCCTTTCCCCCTACTGAGATCTTTAGATTCAATTCTCTATCTCTTGCTCTCTCGTACCGATGCTCAACCCACTCCGGCCTCATCCACTCCCCTTCTCTTTCCCTCCCCCCTGCAGAGATCTCTGGATTCCATTCTCTCGCTCTCGGCCAGAGGTAGCAGCCAGTGGAGCGAGCAGCAGGGAAAGAGAAACCCGGAGGAAGAAGCAGAGAGGGGCAGCGGGCGGAGTGGGGTTGCTGTGGAAAAGAGGCGGCAGGGGAAGCAGCAGCAGCAGATGCTGCAAGTGCGAGGGGGAGATGAGCAGGAGGAGGGGGAGGAGAGGCAGAGGCGGAGGCAGATGCTGCGGGTGCGAGTGGGAATGGCATGGGTTCATGCAGTGCTGCAGGAGCGAGTGCACTACGTGCCCCGGGGGTGGCTGTGCCCTTACACCTTCATGGATCATGTGAGTGTGGCTTGATGTGTGGCTTGGAGTGCGGGTGGGCCTGGGTTGATGACTGTACCTGTGGTGTCGGGGCCTTGAGTGGGGCACCAGGTAGTGGGTGCATGCGGTGTTGCAGGAGCGAGGGCACTACGTGCCCCGGGGGTGGCTGTGCCCTTACACCTTCATGGACCATGTAAGTGGATATGACTGTCATTATGGGGGTATTTCGAGTGGGACACCAGGTAATGGGTGCATGCGGTGCTATAGGAGGAAATGCACTATGTGCCCCGGGGGTGGCTGTGCCCTTCACCCTTTGTCACCCTTTGTCATCCCCTCCCACCCCTTCCCACCCCTTCAAGGATCTCACCTGGGCGCTCTCCCTGCTCCAAGCCAGGCAAGCAGACAGCCCTGTCAACCTGACGCCCCTCAACTGCCTACCAGCAGTGCGAACCCTGCTACTCGACATAGCCTATGTACTCAAGATGGAGTCCCCTGCAGACCACCACTTGATTTTACACCTTGTCACCGATTCTCACCTCTTCTCGCCGTTTCCCACCCCTTTCCACCCTTTTCCACACCTACAGGACCTCACTTGGGCTCTATCCCTGCTGCAGGCATGGCAAGCAGACAGCCCCACCAGCCTAACACCCGTCAACTGCCTGCCAGCAGTGCAAACGCTCCTCCTAGACATTGCCTACGGGCTCAAGATGGAGTCCCCTGCAGACCATGCCACTCTCTCTCGCATCGTCTCGCATGTGTTTGGCGATCCCAAGGCGTTTTTCGCGCCACGATTCGCCCTCTCTCTCGCTCCTGCTGCTCCTGGTGGTGGTGCGGCTGCTGGTGATGCGGTAATCAGCGTGTCGGCGTTACTCAACTTACTGGATGAGGACAGTGAGGAGGCGTATACCAGCTGGGTCCAATCACTGCCTGCCACATGTCCACCTGAGTGGCTGGGGCTGAAGGCTGGGGAGGATAGTGTTAGGTATGCCAAGGAGAGTGCGCAAGTGCTCAAAGCCACGCTTGGATTAATGGGAGGAAGCTCAGCTCAATAAGGAGGATGGGGTGTTAAGGTTACTCATGCAAAATGGGACTTTCTGATTTGATGGAGTGCAACATCCAACTACATTGTTGTCCCTAGTTTAAGTATGTGCAGTGTAGAAGCCATGTTGCCAGCTTTGGTGCTGATTTTGTTTGTGACTTTCCATGTTAAGCAATGCCATTCATGTTAGGAACCTTAAGAATAATTGCTTTATTAGAGTAAGGATCTTGGATAGGATATGATTGCTTTAGAGAGTTTGGTACCGGAAGACCTGTAGTAGGAACCTTGTGCATAGTGGATGTAAATGACAAAGTTGATTAAAAGCATAGATTACACACAAACAAATAGTCTTAACTAGCCATGCACTCTAAGAGGTACATTCCATTTTTCTAACTGTTTTACAGGCAGTTCTACAGCAACTCTGACTGTTGCTCTGCTTCTTGTTACCGAGTCGCTGCGTGTAACCGTACAGACGGTTACGCCTGTTGCCATTCCTCGATGGTGAGTCAATCGGTCCAGATGGTCAACAGTCGCGACAGTTGACCTTTGCGTTGCGACCGTTGACCTTTGCGACTGTTGACCTTTGCGACCGTTGACCTTTGCGACTGTTGACCTTCCTGCCCATGTTATAGGCTGATCCGATACTGCTGCAGGCGCTGCTTCGATAATGACGGGTGCGATACAGCTGCACCTACGGGAATGTTAAACCCAATTCCCTTCATACTCCAACACTGTTAGGAACCTTATGTCAAAACTGTTATAGTGCTTACTTTGTGTAGGCTGTAGTGGGGTATGTTAGAATCCTAGCGTGACTTAGGAGCCATGGCTAGTGAGTGTCGAGAGAGTTGAGTGTCGAGAGAATTGGAAAGGAGAATGTCGAGAGGAAATGATTTCACTCGCAAGAGTTGGGATACAAATGCAAAACCCTAAATTGGGTTGTACTCACTACAGAGTACCCCACTGCAGGCTAGACAGCAATTACATTCTGACACACCCCCATAGTCAAAGTGGGGTATAATCAGCAGAGCAAGCAGTCATAGAGCAGGTTCACAAATACAAGCAAAGCTAGAGGCATACACAAAGGGCAAGTGAGGAGGAGGCTGGATTGTGAGAGGAGAGGAGACAGGAGGCGACTGCTGATGCTGCAGACACACGGGCAACAGGAGCGGCGCGCACTGTGGCTACCGGAGCCGTTTCCCCAGACTACAGGAGTAACTGGCTCTGCGGCTAACTCTGAGCGGCAGGAGCAACGGACCCACAGGCGACAGGCGCAGCAGGCTCTCTGAGCTACCAGAAGCAGAGCCCCGGACTACAGGTGCTGCGGACGACAAGACGGCAGCCTCCGCTCAACCTCCCCCAACTGTCCCACCCCCCTTACACACACCCCTTGCTGCACCCCTAGCTCCACTCCCATGTCACCCCCCTAGCACCACTCCCTCGGCTCCCACACACCCACCCCCCTCAGCGACAGCTGCAGCAGTGGGAGACGGAGGAGGAGGAGGAGGAGCAGGGGACGGTTCACACACCCACCACCCCCATACCCACCACCCCGCAGTTGCACCCACACCCGCCACCCCCACACCCTCCCCCCACTGCTGCACCTGCAGCAGGGGATGGAGGAGAAGGGGGGGGGCGGGGGGGGGGCGGGGGGGGGGGGCTGGTGCTGCAGCAAGGGCTGTAGCGGCAACAGCAAGGGCTGTAGCGGCAGCAGCAGGGCAGCAGGGCAGCAGAGCGCATGGCGCGCAGCAGGGCTGCAGGACGCGCGGGGCGCGCAGGGCACGCAGGGCAGCAGGACAGCAAGGCGCGCGGGGCGCGCATGGCTGCAGGGCGCGCGGGGCGCACAGGGCAGCAGGGCAGCAGGGCGCACAGGGCTGCAGGGCAGCAGGGCGCACAGGGCTGCAGGGCAGCAGGGCGCGCGGGGCGCACAGGGCTGCAGGGCGCGCGGGGCGCACAGGGCAGCAGGGCAGCAGGGCGCGCAGGGTACACAGGGCAGCAGGGAGAGAGAGAGGAGAAGGGGGGGGGGGGGGGGGCTGATGCTGCAAATCCCCTCCCCCCCACTGCTGCTCCACAATCCTTCACCCCCCAGGGATGGAGGAGAAAAGGGGGGCGGGGGGGGCTGGTGCTGCAGATCCCCTCCTGCCTCCCCCTGAACCTCCAAGCTCCTCCCCCCCTCCCAACACAAGGTGCGGCAGGGAGAGAGAGAGGAGAAGGGGGGGCGGGGGGGGGCTGATGCTGGAAATCCCCTCCCCCTCACTGCTGCTCCACTATCCGTCACCCCCCAAAAAGTAAGGAGAAGGGGGGGGATGGGGGGGGTTGGTGCTGCAGATCCCCTCCCCCCCACTGCTGCTCCACAATCCTTCACCCCCCAGGGATGGAGGAGAAAGGGGGGGCGGGGGGGGGCTAGTGCTGCAGATCCCCTCCTGCCTCCCCCTGAACCTCCAAGCTCCTCCCCCCCTCCCAACACAAGGTGCGGCAGGGAGAGAGAGAGGAGGAGGCGTGGCGGCAGCTGCTGCTGCTGAGGCACATCCGCCACCCCCTCACACCCTCTCCCCGCCGTCCCCATGGAGGGGGGGGGAGGGGGGGGAGTGGGGCGGGGGCGGAGCTGCGCGTGCGACTGTAGGGCACGCGGGCAGGAAGAACCCCCTCTTGCCACCCCCTCACCCACCATTTTGCAACAGGGCACCTGGGCCGCGGTTAGGGGCGGCAGGTCGCGAGAGGCCATGGCTAGGGGCGACGGGGCCATGGCTAGGGACGGGGCCGGGCACTGGGCAGGTACGGGGCCGGGCGCTGGGCTAGGGACGGGGCCAGGCGCTGGGCAGGTACGGGGCCGGGCGCGGGCTAGGTACGGGGCCGGGCGCTGGGCTAGGTACGGGCCGGGCACGGGCTAGGTACGGGGCCGGGCGCTGGGCGAGGGACGGGGCCGGGCGCTGGGCGAGGGACGGGGCCAGGCGCTGGGCTAGGTACGGGCCGGGCGCGGGCTAGGTACGGGGCCGGGCGCTGGGCGAGGGACGGGGCCGGGCGCTGGGCAGGTACGGGGCCGGGCGCGGGCTAGGTAGGGGGCCGGGCGCTGGGCTAGGTACTGGCCGGGCGCTGGGCGAGGTACGGGGCCAGGCGCGGGCTAGGTACGTGCCGGTCGCGGGCGAGGTACGGGGCCGGGCGCTGGCGAGGTACGGGGCCGGGCGCTGGGCTAGGTACGGGCCGGGCGCTGGGCTAGGTACGGGCCGGGCGCGGGCGAGGTACGGGACCAGGCGCTGGCGAGGGACGGGGCCGGGCGCGGGGCTAGGTACGGGCCGGGCGCGGGCGAAAGACGAGGCCAGGCGCAGGCGTAAGACAGGGCCGGGCGCGAGCGTAAGACGGGGCCGGGCGCGGGCTAGGTACGGGCCTGTCGCAGGCTAGGTACGGGCCGGGCGCGGGGCTAGGAACGGGCCGATCGCGGACTAGGTACGGGCCGGGCGCGGGCGCGAGACGGGGCCGGGCGCGGGGCGACAGAGTCGACGGGGCCAGCGGGGCCGAGGGGCACAGCTAGGGGCGACGGGGCCAAGGGGCCGAGCCTAGGGGCGACGCCAAGGGGCGACGGGCCGGGGCCTAGGCTAGCAGGGCATTAGGTGGTGGGCCCATTAATGTGAGGTCCTAGGAACTATTGCTCTTAATACCATGTTAGAATCCTAGCGTGACTTAGGAGCCATGGCTAGTGAGTGTCGAGAGAGTTGAGTGTCGAGAGAATTGGAAATGAGAATGTCCAGAGGAAATGATTTCACTAGCAAGAGTTGGGATACAAATACAAAACCCTAAATTGGGTTGTACTCACTACAGAGTACCCCACTGTAGGCTAGACAGCAAATACATTCTGACAGGGTAGCCCATAAGGAGTACAACCCAATTAGGGTTAGTAGTTGTACCCAACTTCTGTTCAATCCAATCATTTTCTCGTCCTATAGTTTGACATGGTTTCAGAGCAGGTCATTCCCTAGGACCGACTTTTTTTTTTTAGGGCCCACCACAGAGCTGCCCCACTAGCTGCCCTGCCGCCCTGCCCCAACAGCGCGCCGCCCTGCTGGCCGCTGTGCCGCCCTTTGCAGCCCGTCGCGCCGCCCTTAGCAGCCCGCGAGCCGCCCCTGCAGCCCGCTCGCCGCCAACTTGCGGCCCGCTTGCCGCCCTTGCGGCCCGCTCGCCGCCCGCGTGCGGCCTGCTCGCCGCCCTTGCAGCCCGCTCGTCGCCCGCTCGCCACCCCTGCAGCCCGCTCGCCGCTCGCCGCCCTTGCGGCCCGCTCGCCGTCCACTTGCGGTCCGCCAGACGCCCCTTGCAGCCTGCGCGCCGCCCCTTGCAGCCCGCTTGCCACCCCTTGCGGCCCGCTCGCCACCCCTTGCAGCCCGCACGCCGTCCGCTGGCAGCCCACTTGCTGCCCCTTTGCAGCCCGCTCGCCGCCCTCTGGCAGCCCGCTCGCCACCCTTTGCAGCCCTCGCGCCGCCCTCTGGCAGCCCGATCGCCGCACTTTTGCAGCTTGCCCGCCGCCCCTTTGCAGCCCGCGTGCCCGCCCGGCTGCTGACAGCCCTGCTGTGCACCGCCCTGCTGGCCGCCCTAGCTGTGCGCCGCCCTGCCCTGCCCTGCGCGCTTCCCTTGTGCTCGCGCGCCGCCCTGCCTGCGTGCTGTTCTGCTGGTAGCGCGCCACCCTGCTCTGTCCGCTATGGCTTCTCTAAGTGTACTCACCTTCGATCATGAGGGCCGTCCGATCCAATTCGATACGTGGCTTGACGACTTACAGCTGTACCTACTGAGCGATTCTAGAGACAGCGTTTCGTTGTTTGACCACACGTCTGGAGCCTCTCTCGCCCCTCCCGCCACAGCTGACAGTGCGACTCGCTCACTGTGGCTTACGCGTGATGCTGCTGCTCGCTTAGCCGTGTTGGTGCAACCCTACCTATAGCATGACACCTCGCCCGGACTTGCTCACCGAACTCGAGCCGTCACCGGTGAAGCATGTCACATCGGCTTTGGGGCAGCGAGCAGAGGTGAAAGGCATGGGCAAGGCCATGTTCAAGGGTGCTGATGGGAAGATGGTGGGCCTCAAGAACGTGGTTTGGGTGCCCAGCCTTGCTGCAAACCTGATTTCCGTGCGGCGGTTGGCAAAGGCCGGCATGGACACGAACTCGAAGGGAGCCAAGACCTACACCGCAAGGCTTGGCGATCGAATTCTTTGGGACCTTCATGAGGACAGGGATGTCTACAACGAGATGTGGCAGATCCCAGTGGTCCCTATGCCTAAGGAGAGGCAAGTGGCAGCAAGCATCAGCACCCAAGGATGGAGCGGTCGGTAGCGACGATGGCGCGAACGGTCGCGCTAAGGAGAATGAGCTCAAGAAGAGCAAACCTGGAGGGACCAGCAAGTTCAGTGAACCTAAGGAGAGTGGTGCAGCAACCAAGGAGCAGCAAAAGGGTGAGGAGAACCCAGAGGCAGCAGCGGAGGAGGACTACGGAGAGAGTATGTGGGGCGCTATTGCGAGCGCGGCATTCTCCAATCCAACTTCGGCTACGGGGGAGTGTGATTGGCTCACCTTGCATCGGCGCATGGGGCATGTGGCCCTGCCCACCTTGCAGCAGCTAGTGAAGAATGAGATGGTTGCTGGCATACGTGTGAAGGGGGAGCCCGATGAGGTGCTTGGCTGCCCGACGTGCATTCAAGCCAAGTTCACCCGGTTTCCGTTCCCTAGTTCGGAGGCAACGGCAAAGGCACCGCTTGATGAGGTGGTGATGGACGTGGTGGCCCCCCTGAAGCTTGGAGCTGCTGGAGCTGAGTATTTTCTCACCATTGTCGACGTCTACACCCGCATGACTTGGGTGTACGTGCTGGCCAAGAAGAGCGACGTGGCTGAAACGTTGAAGACGGATTGGTTCCCGATGGTGGAGCGGCAACAAGATCGTCTAGTCAAGTCAATCCGCACCGATCGAGGGGGATAGTTCCTGAGCAAGGAGTTTGGGTTGTGGCTGAAGAAGAATGGTATTCGGCACTCCCTCACCATGCCATACTCCCCTGCAATGAACGGCATCGCCGAGCGAGCGAACCGCACAATCACGGAGGCGGCACGCGGGTTGCTCATTGAAGCCGGGCTACCCGACTATTTCTGGCCTGATGCGGTGCGGAGCGCGTGTGTGGCCAAGAACAGAGCCTTGACTCATGTGGGAGCAGACAAATGGGTGCCCTATGTGGAGTGGCTAGGAAGGAAGCCAAAGGTGGATATGCTTCGGGTGTTCGGGTGCATGTGCATGGCGCTCGTGCCTAAGCATCTTCGGCACAACAAGCTTGGTGCCAAGGCGGTGTGGGCCGTGCACTTGGGCATGGCTCAAAACAGCAAGGGATGGCTTCTTTGGGACCCATTCACCAAGAAGTTCTTGGTGAGCAGGGACTGCAAGTTCATGGAGAACTTCATGTACAAGGATTGGAAGGCGGAGAATGAGGCGAAGATAGGCGTGCGGTTTGGGGAGGTGAAGAGTTCCGGTTTGGAGCATGTGGAGCTGCCTTTGGAGCTGAGCAGCGGCAGCACAACCACAAGGCAATCCTCCCTTGTGAATGGGGGAGAGGAGGCCAATGATGCAGAGGAAGAAGAGGAGGAGGTGCAGCAAGTGAGCGAGCGTGCACCGTCACTTCCTTCCCGTACTACGAGTGCTCCACGGATTCGAGCCACACCGCAGCAACGCCAAGGCCTTCAAGTCCCTGCAGCTGAGGAGGAAGGAAGGGGGAAGAGGAGAGTTCAACCCCCTAATAGGCTGACCTATGATGCGCCGGGAAAGCAGGGCAAGACAGCCCTGGCCGGAGCGGCAATGATGGTCGGAGACGACGAGGAGAGTGACTACGAGGAGTGTGCCTTCGCGTTCTTCTCTCCGATGGAGATGCCGGGAGAACCAGCAACTCTCAAGGAGGCTTTGGAGAGTAGTGATGCTGAGGAGTGGAAGAAGGCCATGGAGAGTGAGCTGAAGAGCATCGAGGAGAATGACACGTTTGAATTGGTGGAGCTACCGGAGGGGCGTACGGCGATAACGTCCAAGTGGCTCTTCAAAATCAAGTCGGATGCCGACGGCAAGATCGAGCGCTACAAGTCTAGGCTTGTAGCCAAGGGGTACCAGCAGAAGGAGAAGGTGGACTTCAAGGAGCTGTTTGCCCCTGTGGTGAAGCCGACGACGCTGCGAACCCTATTCGCGGGAGCCGCCATCAAAGGATGGGTAGTAAAGCAAATGGACATCGTAACGGCATTCCTTAACGGCATCCTTGAGGAGGAGATTTTTATGGCGCAGCCAGAGGGGTTTGATGATGGTAGTGGCAGAGTGTGGAAGCTGAAGAAGGCCCTCTATGGGCTGAAGCAGGCCCCTAGGCAATGGTACATGAAGCTGCGCGAAGTGTTGGAGGGGATCGGCTTCACTCCCTCAACGGCCGATCACTCCTTGTTCATGCTTGGCGAGGGGGAGCAGAGGAGTTTCATGGTGGTTTATGTGGATGACATCCTCATTTTCTCACCCTCTTCTGACCTTGTGAAGGAGGTGATGCTGAAGCTTCAAGTCAAGTTCAAGTGCAAGGCCCTTGGTGACGTGAGCTTCTACCTTGGGCTCCACATCGAACGAGATGTGGAGAAGCGGTGCATGCGGGTGCATCAACGAAAGTACCTGGAGGCATTGGCTGCCAACTTTGGGCAGAGTGAAGGCCATGTGGGTACACCCTTTCCCTCTGGGTTCAAGTGTGTGAAGGGACCAGAGGAGGAGAGCGTTGGTGAAGAGGAGAGGCGCCGATTTCACTCGTTGGTGGGCAGCCTCATGTATGCGGCGGTAAACACCCGACCGGACGTCGCGTTTGCTACCGGGCAGCTGGCTAGGGTTGTGCAATGCCCTAATGAGGAGCAGGTAGCAGCTGGAATGAGGGTGGCCAAGTATCTTGGCCAAACACCGACCGTTGGGCTGCAATACTCGGCGGCGGCACAAAGGCGCCAAAAGGGCGCGGATGGTGTTGAACCCGGGCGTTTGTTCCTCACCGCCTACTCGGATGCTTCATATGCATCAGAACCAGAGGACATGACAAGTGTGGGAGGCTTCATATGCTGTGTTGGTGGAGGCCCAACTGCTTGGGAGAGCAAGAAGCAGGTTGACCAAGCTTTGAGCTCGGTGGAGTCCGAGTACATGGCACTCTTCCGTGCCGTACGGGAGATTGTGTGGCAGCGGCGTTTGTTGGCTGAATTGGGGGAGGAGCAGCAAGGACCTACCCCACTGTACTGTGACAGCCAGGGTGCCATTGCTCTTGCTAAGAACCCTGTGTTGCATGGACTCACGAAGCACATGAGGGTGAAGTGGCATTGGACGAGGAGCATGGTAACCGCGGGTGAAGTTGAGTTGCGCCACGTGAAGACCACGGGGCAGCCGGCTGACATGATGACCAAGAGGCTGGTGGAGCAGCAGCATTGGAAGTGTTGCAAGCTGGCTGGGATGGCTCTGAACTGAGAGAGCAACATATCCTAAGGTCAACAATCCGAGGGGGAGTTTGTTGGTGCAACCCTACGGTTTGCACTCGGCTTGTTGTCCGTGTGCGTGAATGTGTGTGTGTATGGAATGGTATGAGGGCATGGGATAATATATATTTCATGCTTATAATTGTGTGTGAATGTTGAGTCATGATGTCGAGTGTGTGTGTCGAGTCAATAGCGAGTTATCGCTAGACGCGTGTTACGCGGTCGTTTGTGTCTCGCGCGCGGTTTCTATTTTGTCGTGCGCGGTTTCTATTTTGTCCTGTGTCGAACGTTCGGCGTGTCGCAGGTGTGTGCAGCAGACCCATCAAGAACTCAAGGATGAGTTTGTGATGAAGAGCCCGAGCCTTGGTGTCAAGCCTCAAGTGATTTCGAAGCTTGCCAAAAGGGTACACCTCAAGATATTGAAGATAGTTACATTACTTTGTGTAGTGTAACATTTCACTTGGTGTAGGCCCTAGTGAAGGGTAGTTTCGAGACACTTCGTGGTTGGGGACAGTGTGGCACTGTTCCACATCACTGTACCTCGGCTCTTGGGGTTTGTAGGAGCTGGGAGTCATTCCCAACTCGTAACTCTTCCTATCTTGTGTTCTAAGACTATAGTGGCTGCCATAGTACCGTTCGTTCAAACCGACGCTGTGTCGTCAATTCTTTATCAAATCGTGCAATCTAAATTGCTAATTGTAGACGACGTGAAGACGCTCCAGATCCAATTTGAATCAAGTCATTTGCAGCTGTGAGCAGAACGCTATCAACGTTTGAAGCCGCTGTGCAGAAATCCGTCTGTGCTCTCTATCTTTCGTTTTAGGCACATTCAAGCCTATTGTGACTATAACAAGCCGTTCGCAACCACCTGCCGTTAGACGAACGCGCTCACTCTGCCATGTATGCCTTGTCTGTTAGTGCTGAGGGTGACTGTCACCGATGTGTGCCACCTGACCCAGGTATAGAGGCTGCTGCTCTAGGTGCTAGTGAGTCTGCTCTCCATGGTACTATGCCTGTTGCGGCCATGCACACCGTTACGCTTGACTCAGGTGCTTCCCGTTGTTTCTTTCGCGACAGTACCACCCTCACTCCTCTCTTTGCACCTGTACCGGTCAGACTGGCTGACCCCTCAGGGGGCCCAGTTCTTGCCCGGTCCTCCACTGTTCTCCCGTGTCCGGCGGTTCCGTCCGGCTCACTCTCAAGTCTTCACCTCCCCTCATTCTCTACGAACTTGGTGAGTACCACTGCCCTCCAGGATGCGATGGTCACTACCACCACTTCAGGGGGTAAGCATGTGTCGATCTGCATGTGTACACAGACGGGCCGTCACCTGGCCACGTTCACCCGTCGGCCTGGGTCGAGTCTGTACACACTGGCTACCGAGCCTCCTTAGGTAGTTGCGTCTGCCCACGTGTCCACGTCAGATCCGGTAGCACACCCGTGCTCGTGTCGCCTCCTGTCGCACCAAAATCTCCTATGGCACCGCCGCCTTGGTCACCCCTCCCTGCCACGCCTTCGTGGCATGCACTCCCGTCTCCTTGTCTCTGGTCTTCCCAGGTCTTTGCCTCCCCTCCTGCCCTCACCTACCCCGCCCTGCCTTCCTTGCGTCGAGGGGCGGCAACGCGCCGCTCCTCACTCCTCCTCGTTTCCCCCGACGACTGCTCCCCTGCAGACTCTCCACATGGACGTGTGGGGCCCAGCCCGCGTCAGTGGACAAGGCCACGAGCGCTACTTTCTGCTGGTCTTTGATGACTACACGCGCTACACCATGGTCTTCCCCTTGCGCAGCAAGGGTGAGGTCCCTGAGGTCTTGATCCCTTGGATCCGCGCAGTCCGTCTCCAGCTCCGCAAGCAGTTCCGCGAGGACCTTCCTATCCTGCGTCTGCACTCTGATAGAGGTGGTGAGTTCTCCTCCGACCTCTTACGGGACTTTTGTCGTGGGGAGGGCATCCTCCAGTCGTTCACGCTTCCGGCCTCCCCGCAGCAAAATGGGATTGCTGAGCGCCGCATTGGCTTAGTCATGGAGGTGGCTCGTACCTCCATGATCCATGCGGCTGCTCCCCATTTTCTGTGGCCGTTTACGGTCCGGTACGCTGCGCATCAGCTCAACCTCTGGCCCCGTGTCTCCTTGCCGGAGACCTCGCCTACACAGCGTTGGACGGGGAAGGTTGGCGATGCGTCGGTGTTTCGGGTCTGGGGCTCTCGTGCCTTTGTTCGCGATACGTCCGCGGACAAGCTCTCCTCTCGCGCTATTCCCTGTGTCTTCCTTGGCTTCCCCCTGGACGCTCCTGGCTGGCATTTTTACCACCCCACCTCGCGCCGTGTCCTGCCCTCTCAGGACGTCACGCTTGACGAGTCGGTTTTCTTTTACCCTCTCTTCCCCTACGGCTCTGCCCCTCTCCCACCCCCGCCGCTCTTTCTTGCTCCAGGTCCCCCTCCAGTAGACCCCCTCCCCCCTCAGGGTCCTGCTCCCTCAGGTGTGTCTCAGGTAGACCCACTCCTCGGGACAGTGCCTGTCAAGGTCGCTGTAGAATCAGGTGCTGCTAGAGATGCTGCGTCTGGGGGTGCTGCGTCTGGGGGTGCTGAGCTTGTAAGTGTGGAGCCTGGGGGTGCTGAGCCTGGGGGTGCAGAGCGTGGGGATCCAGAGCCTGAGGGTACGGAGCCTGGGGGTGCTGAGTTTGAGGGTGCGGAGTCTGGGGGTGCTGAGCCTAGGGGTACTGCTTCTGCTGGTGCCTCGCCACGTTTGTCTCCCCGGCCGGAGCCTCTCTCCCAGCAGCACCTGCGCGAATGGTTTGCTCAGCACACACGCCTTCGGAGTGGAGCTGCTGGAGCTGGAGGCTCTGCCGCTGGAGGCACTGGAGCTGGAGGTGCTGGAGCTACTAGTCTTCGAGGTGCTGTAGTTCCTAGTGGAGCTGGAGGTACCGGAGGTGCTGGAGCTGCTGATCGTGGAGGTGCTCGTACTAGCGGTACTAGAGCTGCCGGGGCTGGTGGTGTTGGAGGCACTGGAGCTGGAGGAGCTGGAGCTGGAGACCCTGGCGCTAGAGGCGCTGGAGCTGGAGGAGCTGGAGCTAGAGACCTTGGCGCTGGAGGCGCTGGAGCTGGAGACCCTGGAGCTGGAGACCCTGGCGCTGGAGGCACTGGAGTTGGAGACCCTGGCGCTGGAGGAGCTGGTGTTGGAGACCGTAGCGCTGGAGGCGCTGGAGCTGTGGACCCTGGAGCTGGAGGTGCTGGCGCTGGGGGTGCTGCGTCTGGCGGTACTGGTGTTGGAGGCACTGTGAAGCGGCGACCTTTTTTTGTTCCACCGCCACCGTCGTCTCTGCCACCACCTGACTCGGTCCTTTGCCAGGTTCTTAGTCTCCCGTCTTCTACTGGCCTTCCTCCTAGCTTATTGAGTCCACCGCCTCGCCAATCGCAGCCACAATTATAGCCGGACTCCCCACTGCCTGCTTCTTCTCCTTACGCTGAGTAGAGAGACTCTTTTACAGAGCATCGTGAACCTGATTCTCGTCCTGCCTCGCCTGTTCGCGCTGTTCGCACTGGTCGTCGTGTTCCTCGTCCGCGTCCTCCTCCTGTCCCCGGCACTCACGTTATGGCACTTCGTCCTTCCTCTGTTCCACTGCGAGTTTCCCTGCCGCCTCCTCCTGAGTCCTCTCTTCCTGCCGTTCCTGACCCTGAGTTTGACCTAGCTCGTGCTGCCAGTCGCACTGTCTCTCGTCTTCTAGCCACTGTTGTCACTGACCCTTCTTTTGAGTCCACTGCTGCGTCTGCACTAGTTGCTGAGCTTGTTGACTTTGCTGCCGCGTGTCGTCTCGACTACGCCACTAACCTTGTTGCTGAGTCTTAGTCTGACTATCCTCCGTCCGTCGGGGTTGAGTGTGCTCTTGGCACGGACGTCCTTGAGGACAGGCAGGAGGACTTTGAGTGTCTTACAGCTGCTGTACCTCATTTCGCTTCCATGCTGCTTGCCCCTGAGGGAGACCCAGATGCACCAGACATCCCGACCCCGCGCTCTTACGCAGAGGCGATTACGGGTCCCTACTCCTCTCAGTGGCAGACAGCCATGGACGCAGAGATGGCATCCTGGAAGTCCACAGGCACCTACGTCGACGCAGTTCCTCCTTTTGGGGCGAACATAGTCGATGGCATGTGGATTTTCAGGGTGAAGCGGCCGCCGGGTTCTTCGCCTGTCTTCAAGGCTCGTTACGTTGCACGAGACTTCTTCTAGACCTTCTCCTCTACCCCGAAGATGACCACTCTTCGGGCGTTGCTGCACGTCGCAGCTCAGCGTGACTACGAGTTGCACTCTCTTGACTTCAGCACAGCTTTCTTACAGGGCAGCCTGCACGAGGAGATCTGGCCGCGCCACCCACCTGGCTTCACTGGGTCGTTTCCTGCAGGTACCCAGTGGAGCCTCCGGCGGCCAGTCTACGGTCTCCATCAGGCGCCTCGCGAGTGGCACAACACACCGAGGATGACACTTGCGGCTCTTGTGTTTGCTCCTTCGACTGCTAGCCCGTCGCTTTTTCTACGCACCGACACTTCGCTGCCGCCGTTCTACGTCCTCGTGTATGTCAACGACCTGGTCTTTGCCACTGCTGACACTGAGGCACTAGCCCTTGTGAAGTCGGAGCTGCAGAAGAGACACACCTGCACTGACTTG
This sequence comes from Closterium sp. Naga37s-1, assembly GCA_947471745.1. Lineage (NCBI taxonomy): Eukaryota > Viridiplantae > Streptophyta > Zygnematophyceae > Desmidiales > Closteriaceae > Closterium > Closterium sp. Naga37s-1. The sequence continues at coordinate 472,087 of CANJKZ010000497.1, read as the reverse complement.
GGTGAGCTGCGTAGCTGTCTTGGCTTGCATATCACCCGGGACAGAGCACGGCGCACCATCACCCTGACTCAGTCACACATGGTGCACACCAGGTCCTTCAGCACTTCGGCTTCCGGTACTCCTCGCCACAGTCCACTCCTCTGCCTACCGGTCACTTGCTCTCAGCTCCACCTTCGAACGAGTCCGTAGAGCCGAGTGGCCCATATCCAGAGCTTGTGGGCTGCCTCATGTACCTGATGACTTGCACTCGACCTGACCTTGCCTACCCTCTTAGCATCTTGGCACGCTACGTTGCGCCCGGGAGACACCGACCAGAGCACTGGGAGGCCGCTAAGAGGGTGTTGCGCTACTTGTGCAGTACTTCGGGCATGGGGCTCGTGCTTGGAGGACGGGGTCCAGCTGTCCTCACTGGACACACAGACGCTTCTTGGGTTGATGACTTGGCTATGCAGCGGTCGACACAGGGTTACACCTTCAGCCTTGGTTCCATCTCTACCCGGCGGTCTACCCGCTCGTCTTCTGTTCACAGTTCCAGTTGTAAAGCTGAGATCTACGAAGGGGCCATGGCTGCACAGGAGTTACGCTGGCTCACCTATTTGCTGACCGACTTGGGAGAGCGGCCTCGCTCTTCTCCAGTTCTGTACGTAGACAACAAGGCCATGATTGCCTTGTGTCAGGAGCACAGACTGGAGCACAGAACGAAGCACATCGCTCTGCGTTACTTCCTTGCTCGAGAGTTGTAGCAGCGTGGTCAGCTTCATCTTGCTTACGTAGCCACTCGGGCCAACACTGCTGATATATTCACCAAGGCACTTCAGTCTGGTGATCATCAACGTTTCTCTACTGTTTTAGGCCTTGTGCCGACTTTGCCTCACTTGCTCACTGCTTGACTTTGCTTGTACTGTGAACTATATATATATCTGCATGCTTACTCTTGCTAGGCTTTGATCACTGTACTGTTTGTTCTCTTTTATTTAACTCTGCATGTGAACTGGCCTTGTGGCCATTTGCTTGTGCTCGGACTGTGTGGTGACTTTGTGATCCACCCTGAGCTTGCTTTGCTTTTCTTGACTGGTCTTGTGACCACTTGTTCTCCCCACTTTGCTTATGGGGGTGTGTCAAAACTTTTATAGTGCTTATATTATGTAGGCTGTAGTGGGGTAGCCCATAAGGGGTACAACCCAATTAGGGTTAGTACTTGTACCCAACTTCTGTTCAATCCAATCATTTTCTCGTCCTATAGTTTGACACCTTAACAATAATTGCTTTCACCTTATGGACAGTTCTCCCACCACAGCCATATAGCCTTTTTTTGGGCTGAGAAAAGCCCTTAGGATCGTTTTCAAGACTAAAGTCTCAGAGTAGTGATGTATTAGCGGAAGCGTAATAGTGAACTAATCAGGCCCCCAGAAGTCAGAGAAATTTCTCTGATTTGGGTAAAAAAACTCTTATATTTCAGCCTTTTTTCTGAGTGAACTCGGAAAGTTCTTAGTTTTTTTGGGCCCCAACTGAAGCTTCAGCTTTTTTTTTAGGGCTTACTCTGGAAAAACATATTTTTTTCTGGAGTGTACTCAGATCCTTCATACTAGAAACGCGTACCGACTCTGATTCAATTTACCTACGCTAGGACAACAGTCAAGTAATCGCCTCGTATGCACCAGCTTGTGTGATGATTGGTCATTTTGGCATCTTTTGCCAACTCATCAAGGTGTCCACCAGTACCCGCATTGCTGCATTTGGCAGCCACGAAACACTACACACAGTAGTGCACGGCAGCAGCACCTAGTCGTTGCCGTGCATGCTAGGCAACCGCTCACCCGTAGGAGTTGGTGAGCATCAAAGACACATTGCCTTTGAAGCTTTCTTTTACCCCTCAGGCCCCGTGCTTCACCTCGTTGTCTCTAGTGCTTGTTTGAGCTCTTGCTACCATATCGATTCTGCTCAGCACTCTCCTAACCCCGCCATGGCTGTTCAGGAAGATGCCCCCCCATTGCCGATGAAGCACCCCTTTCTACGCCTGTTAATAACTCGACGTCTGAGAAGCATGCGCCCTTAGTTTCGGATGCCCCTGATGCTATAGAAGAGACACTCGATGCCCGACTCAAGTAGATGACGTTAAACTTGGCACAGCCTATCGAAGATATCTACGAGAATGTTGTTGCGAAGTACAAGTCACAGTTGTTCACTCGTTTTCCTTGGCTTGTGCTAACAAAACCACCATTGGGTTGCCTGTGTTTCAGTGCAGGGTTTTTTCAGTCCATGCTAGCGACAAAGGCAAGTGGCATGGTGCTACTCACGTGCACATCTAGTCCTTCCGTAAGCACGCCAGCAACCAGAAGCACAAGTTGGCGATGGCGAAGTTCACCGCGCTCGTCGAGTGCGGGACGTGGCAACCTCTGACCGACCAACACCGAGCTACCGTACCATCTACATAGGAGATCATGCATCTGATAACCATAATGATGCATTTGTCTGAGTAGAGTAGAGTATAAAAATGCTATATGCTTGGATGTAATATGCGTTTAACATCATGAGACAACCAAGGCCAGATCTTGTAAAGACCATCAGATTTTCCGCTTGCATCAACTCTGAATGATCAGACTTTTTTTTTCATGTACTCTGAAATTTTAGTTCTTTTTTTTGTAACAAGTCTAATTGATCAGTCTAAAACTATGTACCAAGTCGGACGAATCAGACAGGCCAAAAACGAATCTGAGGGCCTGGAACTAATTGAACCACCTTGCACTGGTATGTCAGAACAAGATAAGTTGATAATAGCAAAGAGATACAAAGATTTATATGCTTACAAAGGAATATGAAAGGTTTCACTAACTGTAACTGTTGTTGCGGTTTGATACAGCGACGACTCAGGTAACTGCTCAATAGTGAGTCAGTTATGTGTCCTTGTTGTCGCGCTGCTTTTCGGCGAGTCAAGGTCGCTGACCTTTGACCTTCACTCAACCTCTTGCTGTTGTCTTTCTATCAACCGCTTTGGTTGACTTGCTGTTGCTTCGCTTCAGTTCGCTTCACTTTTGTTGTAGTGCACGACATGTCAGAAGCGCGAACTATATATTTTCCAACACTCCCCTTTGCTTCTGGAGTGTCGTTGCCTTCGTTGCTGATGACGTAGCTTTGTCCAGTTAGCAGCATACATTACTCGAACTTCTGCTTTACGAGATTCTTGGTCAAGTAATCTGCTGCCATCTCGGATGTGGGGCAGTAGGATAGCTCGAGTCTCCCTTTCTCGATCTCGTCCTTCACGAAGAAATAGCGCAGGGCAATGTGCTTCGTTCGGTTCGCGAACCCGCTCTTGTTCGCTATGCGAATTGCAGATTGGTTGTCGCAGAAGAGGGAGCAGCTGGGTAACTCGGCCAACTTTGCTTCTTCCAGTAGTTCGCGAAAGTACAGTCCTTCCTTGGTGGCTGAGCAGAGTGCTATATATTCAGCTTCAGCAGAGGAGAGAGCAATTAGTTCTTGCTTGCTCGACTGCCACGAGATAGGACCGATGGGCTCGAGTCGATAGATGTAGCCGGTGTGCGATCGTCTGTTATCAGAATCGCCTGCGTGGTCAGCATCTACGTAGCCGATTAGCTTTGGAGTAGTGGTTCCGGTCTTCTGGTAGGTTAGGCCGATCGTTGGCGTGCTGACGAGGTAGTGTAAGGCGCGGTCGAGTTCGGCCATGTGCTCTGCTTCGGGCCGCTTGAGGTGGGTAGCAAGCTGACCCGCTGAGGATGATAGATCCGGTCGGCAGGTGATGGCTGCGAAGAGCAGACAGCCCTGTTTTCGTTGGTAGTCGCGTAGGTCGGCAGATCCAAGCAGGTTGGATTTTTCCTGGTGATTTCCCACGGTGTAGCGGTAGTGTTAACGGGAATGGAGTGTTGGCCCCGCCCTCGCTTGGGCAACGCCGACGACTTGGTCGGATCTACGGGAGTAGCAGCTGACCATTCACAGTGGGAGAGCTGCTCGACAGGCTTCGTCGAGCTGCAAGGGACTGCTGTGGTGTTGTTGTCGACCAGGGAGCTCGAAAGCTGAAACTGACTGGTCTCGGCGACGGGTGGGCCATCGACGAGGAGGGGCAGTTCGACCGGGAGGTCGACGGAGCAGTCCGTCGACCTGCAGTTCGACTGGAAGGTCAACGGAGCAGTCCGTTGACCTGACAAGTGAGCAGCGGTCGACGAGGGGAGCTCGGCGAAAACAGGTGACAGTTCTGGTTGACGGAAGGGGTCCGTCGACCAGGGGGTAGCTCGACGGGAGCTGTGGTCGACCAGGGGCACCTGGTGGTCGACCAGAGGGACCCGGTGGTCGACTAGAGGCACTTGGTGGTCGACCAGAGGCACTTGGTGGTCGACCAGAGCACCTGGGGTTGTCCAGGTCGACCGGGTAACCTGCTGGGCGAGTTCTGCTGAGGCACGCGAGCGTCGTCAAGGTCGCGATGGCGAAGGCGACTTTGGGTTGGTATCCCGAAGTCGATGTGGCTCGTCAGACGCAGACAACAGCCGACGGATGCACAACGGTGCAAGTCGGGCCAATCTTCTGTGCGCATCTACGAGCGTGCGCACTGCTGTCTTCTACGGGGCAACGCTGGACAGCCGCTCTGCTGCAGCGTTGGCACACCGTCGACCTGCAGTGTTGGCAGGTCACCCTTGTGGCTCCTCTACGCAATGATGGCAAGCGGTCGACCAAGCTGTGCTGGCAGTCGACCAGGCTAGCTGCAAAGTTGCTAGGTGCCTGATGTAGTCATTGTTGTCATTGCTTGTTAAAAAATTCTGTAATTCCGACTTTGCTAGTGGAAACTCTTGCCGATTTCTCCCGTGATTGTGCAAGCACTAAGGAACTAGGCAAAGCTACAATCCCTCCTAGTTTTTCGTGCCAACCCCCGTAGTCTAGCTCACTACCGTTGTAGAGTGAATCTCCGCATGGTGCAGTGAGCGTGGACGGCCCTACAGATTACCTTTAGATAGGAGCCGAATTTTGCACCTACTAAGTCGTTCGTAGGCCAGCAGCAGCGTTAGTCGCCATGGTCGACCCTGTAGCTAATGCAGGCGTAGCGGACACCTTGGAGGCACGTTTGGCTGATGCGAGGAAACGCCATGAGGATGGCGAGTACGGGTCGATCCCCTGGGCGATCGCTGAGCTGGGTATCCGGGCGCAGTGGGCGACGGAACACCCTTCCCGTCCTATTTCTCCTCGTCCGGTGCGAAATGAAGGTGGCATCGACGACGAGGTCGACGGCGGTGCATGAGTCAGCGGCAACAATGGCATGAAGCAGAGAGGAGTGATCAAGGTCAACGGTGGCGTCGACAAGAGTCAGGCGCGGGTGCAGCGGTCAACGGCGGCTGCAGGCAGCTTGCATGCCGACGTCGATGGTCGACGTCGCTCTCCTCTACGAAGCGGTGGAGGGCTCTCGGCGACGACGCACGTGACGGCGGGCGGAATGGCACCGGCATATGGCTACTTCAAGTTCTCGCCGGACCGGATCATCGTCGCACCGCGGCAAGGTCGACGGAACCTCATCACCTGGAGGGAGTCGATAGAACTGTTGTCTGATGCAATCATATGCATTCACGTCTGTCTGCCTCCCATCATGTGTTCGTGCGTTGCATGCGTGGTATGAGCGTATGCAAGAATTTGTGTTTTGTGCGGTTTGGTTTTTCTGAGTGTGTGTGAATGTTATTTGGCTTGAGCAGATATCTGAAGTGACTCCTCTGCTCAAGAGCTTTCTGACGAACCAAGTATCGCTTCAATCGGAGCACGAACAAGAAAGTTACGAACGTTGGAAGTTCGTATGCTTTTGATATTTGGTTGTGGTGACTATGGGAAGTTGTGGTGTTGACTCCATAAGGAGTACAGACTCTTGGGGGTTGGGAAATTCGTCAACATCACTGTAGATGCTGCCAAGTGGTTGGGAGAAGCCAAACCAGGTTGGCAAGTGTGGCCAAGTTGGGTGAGGTGGATGGCATGAGTTGGGAAAGTGACAAATGTCAAAGTTGGGGTGCCTATAGAGAGGGGAATTACGTTTTCTATGGCAGCATACCCCCTAGTGCGCCGAAGTTCATAACTCGAGTTATACTCCATATTTTGATACTATTTAAATTGGGAAAGATAGCCACGGTCGAGGGCTACAACATACTCGAGTTTGAGAGAATTCTAATTGTGCGTTAATCGTCGACGACGTTTCTTGTGACGACGACATTTCTGTCCAGAATTGTAGTTGACGATTTTGAGATATTTCAGCCCCTAATCTTCATAGACTCCGTCCTTAGTCTCTAACAAGAACCTCAGCTGGAGGTCGCCGGGCTGAAGGGCTTCGCCAACGGCACCGTGCCAATTCCGCGCGTGGACGATGTCGAGCTACGTGGGGAGTTTTGTGCTGCTCACCTGCTCACCTTCATGGTCATCTCGAGGTGCTGCTCGCCGGTGGTGCAGCTAGCGCTCAGGAGCTGTCGAGAGCGACTGGATGCTGGTCACCAAGCGTGGCACTTCATCCTATCGACGTACCAGGTGAAGGACGACCTGTACATCGGACAGCTGGAGGAGAAGATGACCCACATTCGCAGGAGTCGGCGACGGACTACTGCAACCGTGCTCGACGGATCCTGGCTGAGATGCGGATGGCGGGCGCCGAATACTCGACGGTGTCCTACATCACCCACGTCCTCAAGGGCCTGCCGCGCAGCTACAACCTCATGAAGAGGATGACGATGGTGCCCGGCACACGTGAGTCCCTCGACGAGGACTCCCTCACGAGCTACATCCTTCAAGATGAGGCGATGCAGGAGGCAGAGCAGCCCACGGAGCTCCTTCCGCAGGCGAATTATGCTACACCAACGAAGCAGAGTCGTCATCAGGAGCAGCGCGGGAAGCCGGGCGGAGGTGGTGGTGGAGGCGACCGGTCGACGAGAAGAGGTCGACGCGGGACAAGGGCCGAGGAGGTGGTGGTCGACGGCAGGAGTGCTAGATCTGCCACAACCCCGACCACCTTTCCTACGAGCGTCCCGACCGTGATGACAGCGACGAGGACGACACCAAGGGAGGCCGCGGTTGATCGACCCGCTGTTGCCCACGTCGAGATGCGAAGCCGCGCAAGGAGAAGCAGACGTCGAAGAAGACTTCGTCAACGAAAGACGTCGACAACTCCAACGGCAAGAGCCAAGGCGACGGGGAGGCGTCGTGCTCGATGGTCGGCGTAGTGGAGCCGACGGTCTCGCTGGCGCCGGAGGCTGGCGAGGACTTCCAGGCGGTGGCGGCAGCTGTGCAAGCCAACCCGATGGCGGTGCTGCTCAACAGCGGCTGCTCCCACCACCTGATGGGGACGAAGGCGGTCTTCGTCGACATGGCGCCGAGCAACGGCGTGAAGCACGTGCGTGGATTCAACGGGGCACTACAGCCTGTTGAGGGACGCGGAACCGTCGCTCTACAAGGGGAGGCCAGGAAGCGGGTCCTCATCCCGGACATGCTCTACGTTCCGGGCGTACAAGCGAACCTGCTATCTATTGGCCAACTGAAGGAGAGCGGAGTGCAGCTGAAGGGCGACGGCGACGAGATGCTGCTCGTCGCCGCAACCGGGGAGGTGCTCGGTCGAGCACGCTACATCGGACGATCCTCTGCACCGACCTTCGCCCCTGCTCGACGCGGTCGCAGTTGACCGAGGTAGTGGCTCTGCGGACGATCGTCTCGGCGACGAAAACGACCCTTGACCGGTTGCATGCGAGGCTCGCGCACGTCGGCGTCGTCACGATTAAGAGCTCAGCGAAACATGAAGTTGCTACTGGGCTCGACATCACTCCGTCGACCGGAGCAGACCCGCCATGTGTCTCGTGTGTCGGAGGAAAGCTGGCGCAGCACACCTTCCCCGACAAAGGCTCGGACGCCGAGGAGGCACTGGCTGTCAGGCACATTGACTTGTGCGGGCCATTTCGGGTTGCTGCCAAGGATGGTAGCTTGTACTTCCTGCTGCTAAAGGATCGTCACACTCGGTTTGTGTGGGTGATGCCGGCCGCTAAGAAGAGCGACGTGCTGCGGGAGTTCCAAAAGTGGCTGGTGCTGGTGGAACGGCAAGTAAAGAAGTCGATGCTGATGCTCCGCTCAGACCGGGGAGGGGAGTTCCTCGGGAAGGAATTCACCGACTTCGTTGACAGCAAGGGCATTGTCCACGACCTGACGTGCCCTTACACTCCGCAGCAGAACGGCATGGCTGAGCGGGAGATGCGCACGGCCGTCGAGCCGGTGAGGATGATGCTGCTACACATGGGCGTGCAGCACCACTGGTGGCACCTTGCTCTACGACAAGCTGTCTGGGTGCGCAACTGCTTGGAGCGGTCGACGACGCCGCCGGGGACGACTCCGTACCAGCTGCTGGCCGGGAAGAAGCCCGACCTCACGCTGGCGCGTGTATGGGGCTGCATGGTGCAGTTCATGGTTCCTGAGCAGTAGCGCGGTGGGAAGCTGGCGCCAAAAGCTTGCTGGGGGCTTCACCTGACCGACAACAAGGTGGTCACGTCGGTCGAGGTGATCTTCTAGGAGACGCTGTCGCTGGAGGTGTGGAAGGTGAAGTTTGGGCCGGCGTCGGGGCGGACGCAGGCACACCCGCCGACGGACACCTCGACGACGACGGTTCCCTTGCTCGCCGAAGTCGATGAGCCTGCTGATGAGGATGTTGTGGAGGTTCTTCCACCTCCCCCTGTTCTTGCTCCTCCCTTCCCCGTAGCAGATCGGCCTCCGTTGACACCTGTGTCGGCCACCGGCGATGAGGGGAGCCTTGAGGCGTCGCCTGTGGCGCCGGCCAGTGGCATCGCCGGCGGTCGACAAGGCGCCAAGCTCGTCGACCAGGATGGGAAGCCGTCGACGACAGGGGAGCAGCAGACAGGGGAGTTGTCGAAGTCAGCAGGAGGTGAGCAGCTGGTCGAAGGTTCGAAGCAGCTGGTCGAGGACTTGGCCGTCAACGAAGAAGGGGAGCTGTCAGCAGGAGAAGAGTCCACCGACAGCGACGTGGTGGAGGTGCCGATCACGAAGCCTGAGCTACGACGCACAAGTCGAGCTCGACGGCCGCCGGAGCGGCTGAGCTTCCACGCCTGCCTACCGCCAGCTGCCTTCACCATTGTGTATGACGAGGTCCACGACAACCTGTTGTACGACGACGCCAAGGAGGATGAAGAACTGCCGCAGCTCGACCCCGACATGCATGCCGACCCCGAACACCGCTGGGACATCGCCATGATGACGGTGAAGGAGGCGATGGCAAGCTGGAAGGGCGAGGCGGTGAAGGCCGCCATGGAAGAAGAGATCCGCAGCCTCATTGGCATGGGCACTTGGGAGCTGGTCGAACGCCCACGTGGGGTGAACATCATGAAGAACCGGTGGGTGCTGACGACCAAGTACCGCATCGACGACACCGTCGAGCGCGAGAAGGCGAGGCTAGTCATGAAGGCCTTCACGCAGGTGTGCGGTGCCGACTACGACGAGACGTACTTGCCGGTGAGCAGCTACGTCACGCTGAGGATCTTCCTCAGCATCGTCGACGTCCTCGACCTCAACCTGATGCAGCTCGACATGAAGAACGCTTTCCTGCAGAGCAAGCTCGACAGGGTGCACTACATGTACCAGCCGGACTACTTCGACGATGGGACCGGCCGGGTGTGTAAGCTGCTGAAGAGCCTCTACGGGCTGAAGCAGACGCCGCTGCTGTGGTATAGGGCACTCAACGGTGTGCTGCTGGGCGCTGGCTGGAAGAAGAGCCAGGTCGACGAGGTGCTCTACTTCAAGGCCGGCGACAACGGAGTGACCTGCTGGGTGCTGGTCTACGTCGACGACCTGCTCGCCGCCAGCAGCAGCCCTGCGATGCTGAAGGAGCTAAAGGAGCTGCTGGAGGCTGCCTTTGAGCTGCGCGAGACTTCGCCAGTCGTCAAGTACCTCGGGCTGGAGATCGTGCGCGACAGGCCAGCAAGGAAGTTGTGGCTTCACCAGTAGGGCTACGCTGACAAGCTGCGCAGGCGCTTCATCGACGAGGAGCAGGGCGGCCGAGTCCCGAAGATGCCGGTCTCAGTCGATGCCTACGCCGAGCTGACATTTGACGACGAGGAGGCGCAGGAGCGCGATGGGGAGGAGTACCGGTGGAAGGTTGGCTCGCTGCAGTTCGCGGCGACGACGACGAGGCCGGACATCGCGTTCGCCTGCAGCAAGCTGGGGAGCGGCCTCACGGTGAGGAGCGACCAGCATTGGCACGAGGTCGACCGCTGCCTCGACTACCTCTTCGACACCCGCGACACCGCTCTGGAGTTTGGCGGTGGACCAGAGTCGCTGGAGCGGATCGACTACGTGGACGCCGACGATGCGAGCGACAAGCAGAACCGGACAAGCACGGGAGGCTACGTGTTTGTCTACGGAGGGGCCGCCGTCTCCTGGTCGAGCTCGCGTATCAAGTGCGCGACATTGTCGTCGACGGAGTCGGAGTACGTGGCGGCCACGGATGCAGGCAAGGAGGGACGCCGACTTCGTTTCCTTCTTGCGGAATTCAAGCTACTCGACGCTGGGAAGCCAACCATCCTCCGCGTCGACAACAAGTTGGCAATCACGGTCGCTGAGGGCTTGGGGCTGACGGGCAATCTCAAGCACATGGAGCGACGCTACGCCTGGCTGCAGCATATGGTGAGACGCGGGAAGTTCGTGCTGAAGTACATTCCGACCACCGAGCAGCTTGCTGATTTTCTGACAAAGGCGCTGCATTTTCCGGCTTTCAACCGGTGCTCTGTCGCCATCAGCCAAGTTCGTCTAGTCGACGTCGGCGACGGCGACGATGATGTGCAGCAGTATGTGTCTTGCCCTTCTGCACGGCTGGTGCGGAGACGGCGTGCTGTGTGTGGGGTGCATGCCGAGGACGATTTTTCTCCGTAGTGTGCTGCCGTATGGGCTGGGGGCCCAAGCGTGAGCGCGGCAGGGGAGTGTTAACGGGAATGGAGTGTTGGCCCCGCCCTTGCTTGGGGAACGCCGACGACTTGGTCGGATGTACGGGAGTAGCAGCCGACCGTTCACAGTGGGAGAGCTGCTCGACAGGCTTCGTCGAGCTGCAGGGGACCGCTGTGGTGTTGCTGTCGACCAAGGAGCTTGACAGCTGCAACTGACTGGTCTGGGCAACGGGTGGGCCGTCGACCAGGAGGGGCAGTTCGACCGGGAGGTCGACGGAGCAGTCCGTCGACCTGCAGTTCGACTGGGAGGTCAACGGAGCAGTCCGTTGACCTGACAAGTGAGCAGCGGTCGACGAGGGGAGCTCGGCGACAACAGCTGACAGTTTTGGTCGACGGAAGGGGTCTATCGACTAGGGGGTAGCTCGACGGGAGCTGTGGTCGACCAGGGGCACCTGGTGGTCGACCAGAGGGACCCGGTGGTCGACCAGAGCACCTGGGGTTGTCCAGGTCGACTGGGTAACCTGCTCGGCGAGTTCTGCTGAGGCACGCGAACGTCGTCGAGGACGCGATGGCGAAGGCGACTTCGGGTTGGTATCCCGAAGTCGATGTGGCTCGTCAGGCGCAGACAACAGCCGACGGATGCACAACAGTGCAAGTCGGGCCAATCGTCTGCGCACACCTGCGAGCGTGCGCACTGCTGTCTTCTACGGGGCAACGCTGGACAGCCGCTCTGCTGCAGCGTTGGCACACCGTCGATCTGCAGTATTGGCAGGTCGCCCTTCTCTAGTTCTTGGCGCGGCTCCTCTACGCAATGCTGGCAAGAGGTCGACCAAGCTGTGCTGGCAGTCGACCAGGCTAGCTGCAGAGTTGCTAGGTGCCTGATGTAGTCATTGTTGTCATTGCTTGTTAAAAAAATCTGTAATTTCGACTTTGCTAGTGGAAACTCTTGCCGATTTCTCCCGTGATTGTGCAAGCACTAGGGAACTAGGCAAAGCTATGATCACTCCTAGTAGTTCGTGCCAACCCCTGTAGTCTAGCTCACTACCGTTGTAGAGTGAATCTCCGCAGGTAGGGCGTGGAAATGAAGGCTAGCGTCAATCCGAAGCGTTTTGCGATGGTGTCGGCGTATTTTGCGGCACTGAGGTAGATTGCGTTCTCTCCGTCTAGAATGTTGAGTCCAAGGTACTGGGTCACGGTAGAGGAAACCGTGAGTGAGAGATCCTGTTGCAGCTCCCCTTCAAACCGGTTGGTGATGCCGTTGGTGGAGCCTATGTAGAGCAGGTCGACTACATACACGATGATCAGAATGTACTCAGCTTCCTTTGTGAGCCTGTACATGCCCTGGTCGTGTGGTAGTTGTTGAAAGCTGATGCGGATTAGTCGGACGTGTAGGTACTGCTGCCACAGCCGCGGAGCTTGCTTGATGCCATACAAGGATCTCACCAGCTGACAGACTTGATTAGGTTCTGTGTCGGATCCGTGTGGTTGCTCGACGAAGATTTCGGCGTCGACGAGAGCGTAGAGAAATGCGTTAGCCACGTCGATTTGGCGAAGCTTCTTCCGCTTCATGGCGGCTATCGCGAGGAGGATTCGCAAAGAGGTATGTCGGCTGACCGGCGCAAAGTTTTCGGTGAAGTCTTGTCGGTGTTCTTGGTCGAAGCCACAAACGACCCATCGTGCCTTGAATTTATCAATTGTTCCGTCGGCTTTCATCTTCACGCGGAAGACCCATTTTCCCATGAGAATGATTTTGTTGCGTGCCAGTCCGATGGGTACTATCTTCCTGATGTTTCTATCTTCCAGCGCCTTTGATTCCCTATCCATGGCTTCACGCCATTTTTCCCTGTGTTCCCCCCCCCATATCCTGCTGAAGCGTAGCAGGCTCTCGCGGCATCGGCGAATTCGTAGTAGACTCCGGCGTTGTGTCATCGCAACCAATCAGGGCCGAGTTAAATATCGATTCTGTCGAGGGTCGTCGCGAACATTTCCTGGGTTTATGTGAAGTTACCCTCGCAACGAATCCGAACTCGGTCCACGCGTTCCCATATCGCCAGTGGCGTGCCGTCGACTAATCGTGCGTCAATCTGAGGTAAGCATTGGTGCAATGTCAGTTTAATTCTTAGTGTAGTGGCAGTATTTTTTCAGCTGTAACAGTCGGTGTGGATTTTTTTGCTAAGCAGTATGGGACTATCTACCGTTGAACCCTCCTTGTTCAGACGAGTGTGGTTGACTGCGTGAATCGGCACAATCACTCAATGAGGGTCGGTTGGGTCGGGCGAGCGGCGTAACATGTCAGTAGAGGGCCCGTCTGCTACTGACTCCCAGTGTTTCGCTGGTGCTTGGTTTGTTTCTGCTGCTCGGCTCCCTCCTTTCCCTTAACATATTCCGGGCATTTGCTCTTACGGTGCCCCGGCTGATTGCACGCGAAGCAGCGCCCTTTGAATAGTGCAGCAGCGGCGTTTACGGCGACGGCGCGTATCGTGGCGTGCTCGTTCGTCCCACGAATCCGGCGTCCCCAGTTGTTGTTGTTGTTGTTGTTGTTGTTGTTATCTTCGTCGTTGTCGTCGTCGTTGTCATCGTCGTCGTCGTCGTCGTCCTCGTCGTCGTCGTCGTCGTCGTCGTCGTCGTCGTTGCCGTCGTCGTTGCCGTCGTCGTTGTTGCGTCGTTGTCGTCGTCGTTGCCGCCGTCGTTGACCTCGTCGTTGTCCTTGTCGTTGTCGTCGTCGTTGTCGTCGTCGTTATCGTTGTCGTCGTCGTCATCGTCGTCGTCGTCATCGTCGTCGTCGTTGTCGTCGTCGTTGTCGTCGTCGTTGTCGTCGTCGTTGTCGTCGTCGTTCTCGTCGTCGTTCTCGTCGTCGTTGTTGTCGTCGTTGTCGTCGTCGTTGTCGTCGTCGTTGTCATGGTCGTTGTCGTCATCGTTGTCGTCCATGTCGTCGTCGTCGTTGTCGTCGTCGTCGTCGTCGTTGTCGTCGTCGTCCTCGTCGTCGTCCTCGTCGTCGTCCTCGTCGTCGTGGTCATCGTCGTGGTCATCGTGGTCGTCGTGGTCGTCGTCGTCGTCGTCGTCGTCGTTGTCGTTGTTGTCGTTGTTGTTGTCGTTGTTGTTGTTGTTGTTGTTGTTGTTGTTGTTGTTGTTGTTGTTGTTGTTGTTGTTGTTGTTGTTGTTGTTGTTGTTGTTGTTGTTGTTGTTGTTGTTGTTGTTGTTGTTGTTGTTGTTGTTGTTGTTGATGATGTTGTTGTTGTTGTTGTTGTTGTTGATGTTGTTGTTGTTGTTGTTGTTGTTGTAGGACCCCGTCCTCGGTCGGTGGAGAAAATCAAGTTTCTCGGCCATCGCCAGAATTTTGTTGGATTCCGTGACGCTGCGGAGCAGGATTTCTTGCGCGATCTCGTTTTTCACGCCGCCCACATAGTGACCGACGCGCTCAGCTTCTTGCATGTAGCCCACCTGCTCACACAACGCCAGGAACCCGCTGGTGTAGTCCTGGACGGAACCGAGCTGGCGCCAAGTGCGAAGCTTCTGAAGCACTGAAATCGACCCCGCGATTGGCTCGAATCTCCCGCGTAGAGCTGCGCACCACACGCCCCACGTGCGATACTGGGCTACCTCCACGAAATACAATGGCGCCCAGGGTCCAGTTGGTCCTTCCCGTGGCGGTAGAGTCCCGTAGTCGCTCTGCTTCGTGACAATAACGCGCCACCAATCCATGGGATTGTGTTGATCGGACGAAGCTCCGTTAGCAGTAACGGGCGAACAATGGTTGGTCTTGTACGCGGTGTTGAATCACGCGGTAAGGAATGTCGAAAAAATCCTTACAATGGTACAAATGTGAGGCTTGGTTTCTAGTGTAGATCTTGAATATTATAATCAAACCTATCATGTAGTTGTAGTAACCGAGCGACTCAATAAGCCTTTACGCAATCCATATCATTGGACAAGTACTGGTATATCACCTTCATATTAACTGTAGTGCCTCTATGTGGATCTCCTTTTTATAGTGAATACAGGAAGACAATACCCTCTTTCCTCTTGAACCACGGTGGGTTTTGTTCTGTCCTCGGATCGTTACGAATTCTATGGGGGGATGGTTTGTTACTGTGTGAGGGTGGTTGTCAGCTGGTGGGGCGGGGGAGCGGATTGTGAAAATGAAGCATGGCATGACGTTTTGATCTTGTGTGTGGTTCAACGATCAATGCAATATCCAACCATTCTGGTCAGAGGGGCAAGGCAACCTGCCAGATGATAGTCGCACTATAATGTGCTGTAATTTTCTTCTGCCATGAAAGCGAGTTTCCCATACGTGGCTCGAAATTTACCCTTCATGTCGATATCAACCAACTGAACACGCCGTCAAGCTTTCATGCATCCCACGACCAATTGC
This sequence comes from Closterium sp. Naga37s-1, assembly GCA_947471745.1. NCBI lineage: Eukaryota > Viridiplantae > Streptophyta > Zygnematophyceae > Desmidiales > Closteriaceae > Closterium > Closterium sp. Naga37s-1. The sequence continues at coordinate 456,811 of CANJKZ010000497.1, read as the reverse complement.
GGGAAGATCGAATATCAAACAGATGCGGCTGGATTGTTGGGTTCAAAGAATGGCGTCACACTTCGTGGCTTGTATCCACCTTTCGGTGAGCACTACTGGCAGTAATGATGGCGTCAAACCATGAAGCCGACTGCTCCACAAAAATGCACTCATAAGGGAGGCTGCCGCAGACTCCCCTTCGTTGGCGAGCACATGTGAAGGAGGAGATCCATTGGTGAAAAGGCTGCTGCCTTCGTGATCGGGAATGTGCAGCTGCAACATTTCAGCTAAGGAGTCCAACCAGTGAACAAGCTCGAGATTTGTCCACAAAGGGGCCAGTCTACAGTTCTCCTGCCCATCGATTCCGTCGGACCTGATCATCGTGACTCGTGAGTCTTCCCCTCATAATAGCCGATCTTTCATCTCAGCCATCCATATTGAGCAATGGTGAGAGATTTACATCCATGCCGTACATTCATTTAGAAAAAGCAGACCGCAAATCCGTGCTGGGGGGGGAGGGGGGGAGGGGGGGGGGGGTGTGCAGGGCGGAACAGAACTACTTGTCAAACAATGCAGCAGCTTTGTCAGCAGATGCTCAGCCAAAAAACGATCGGGCTGCCTTGGATGCCTCCAGTAGAGGCAACTTGAGGAGGCGACGAATTGCCCAACTGTTGGGATTACAGCGAAGGAGACGAGGCTGCTGCGTTGCAGAACGTCGGAATTGTGAAGATCCGTGCTCATCGTGTCAGAATACTGAACGAGAATGAAATGCATTGAGCAGAAAGTAGGTACAACTACAAGCCCTAATTGGGTTGTACCCCACTACAGCCTACAAAATATAAGCATTATAACATTTTGACACACCCCCATAGGCAAAGTGGGGGAGAACAAGTGGTCACAAGACCAGTCAAGAAAAGCAAAGCAAGCTCAGGGTGGATCATGAAGTCACCGCACATTCCGAGCACAAGCAAATGGCCACAAGGCCAGTTCACATGCAGAGTTATATAAAAGAGAACAAACAGTACAGTGATCACACCCTAGAAAGTGTAAGCATGCATGTATATATATAGATCACAGTACAAGCAAAGTCACGCAGTGAGCAAGTGAGGCAAAGTAGGCACAAGGCCTAAAACAGTACAGAAATACTGATAATCACCAGACTGAAGTGCCTTGGTGAATATATCAGCAGTGTTGGCCCGAATGGCCACGTAAGCAAGACAAAGTTGACCACGCTGCTGCAACTCTCGAGCAAGGAAGTAACGCAAAGCGATGTGCTTTGTTCTATGCTCCAGACTGTGCTCCTGACACAAAGCAAACATGGCCTTGTTGTCTACGTATGGGACTGGAGAAGAACGAGGCCGCTCTCCCAAGTCGGTCAGCAGGTAGGTGAGCCAGCATAACTCCTGTGCAGCCATGGCCCCTGCGTAAATCTCAGCCTCATTACTGGAACTGAGAACAGAAGACGAGCCGATAGACCGCCAAGAAACAGAGCCGGAGCTAAGGCTGAAAGTGTAACCCTGTGACGACTGCTGCGTAGCCAAGTCGTCAACCCAAGAAGCATCTGCGTGTCCACTGAGGACAAGTGGGCCCCGTCCTCCAAGCACGAGCCCCATGCCCGATGTACTGCACAAGTAGCGCAACACCCTCTTAGCGGCCTCCCAGTGCTCTGGTCGGTGTCTCCCGGGCGCAACGTAGCATGCCAGGATGCTAAGAGGGTAGGCAAGTTCAGATCGAGTGCAAGTCATCAGGTACATGAGGCAGCCCACAAGCTCTAGATACGGGCCACTCGGCTCTACGGACTCGTCGGAAGGTGGAGCTGAGAGCGAGTGACCGGTAGGCAGAGGAGTGGACTGTGGCGAGGAGTACCGGAAGCCGAAGCGCTGAAGGACCTGGTGCACCATGTGTGATTGAGTCAAGGTAATGGTGCACCGAGCTCTGTCCCGGGTGATCTGCAAGCAAAGATAGCTGCGCAACTCACACAGGTCAGTACAGGTGTGTCTCTTCTGCACCTCTGACTTAACAAGGGCTAGTGCCTCAGTGTCAGCAGTGGCAAAGACCAAGTCATCGATGTACACTGAGATGTAGAACGGCGGCAGCGAAGTGTCGGTGCGCAGAAACAGCGACGGGTCAGCAGTCGAAGGAGCAAACCCAAGAGCCGCAAGTGTCCTCCTCAGTGTGTTGTGCCACTCGCGAGGCACCTGGCAGAGATCGTAGATTGGCCGCCAGAGGCTCCAATGGGTGCCTGTAGGAAACGAACCAGTAAAGCCAGGTGGGCGGCGCAGCCAGATCTCCTCGTGCAGGCTGCCCTGTAAGAAAGCTGTGCTGAAGTCAAGAGAGTGCAGCTCGAAGTCACACTGAGTGGCAACGAGCAGCAGAACCTGAAGAGTGGTCATTTTCGGGGTAGGGGAGAAGGTCTGGAAGAAGTCAACTCCTTGTCACTGACTGAACCCTGGTGCAACGTACCGAGCCATGAAGAGAGGCGGAGAACGCGGCGGCCGCTTCACCCTGAAAATCCGCATGCCATCGACTATGTTCGCCCCAGAAGGGGGAACAGTGTCGACGTAGGTGCCTGTGGACTTCCAAGATTCCATCTCTGCGTCCATGGCTGTCTGCCACTGAGAGGAGTAGGGACCTGTAATCGCCTCTGCGTAAGAGCGCGGGGTCGGGATGTCTGGTGCATCCGGGTCTCCCTCAGGTGCAAGCAGCATGGCCACGAGATGAGGTACAGCAGCTGCAAGACACTCAAAGTCCTCCTGCCTGTCCTCAAGGACGTCCGTGCCAAGAGCACACCCACCCCTAACGGATGAAGGACAGTCAGACTCAGACTCAGCAACAAGACTAGTGGCGTAGTCGAGACGACAGGCGGCAGCATAGTCAACAAGCTCAGCAACTAGGGCAGACGCAACAGTGGACTCAAAAGAAGGGTCGGTGACAAGAGTGGCTACAAGACGAGGGACAGTAGGACTAGCAGAACGAGCTAAGTCAGACTCAGGGTCAGGAACGGCAGGAAGAGAGGACGCAAGAGGAGGCGGCAGGGGAACTCGCAATGGAACAGAGGAAGGAAGAAGTGCCATAATGTGAGTGCCGGGGACAGGAGGAGGACGCAGACGAGTAACACGACGACCAGTGCGAACAGCGCAAACAGGCAAGGCAGGATGAGACTCAAGCTCACGACGCTCTGTAAAAGAGTCTCTCTGCTCAGCGTAAGGAGAAGGAGCAGGCAGTGGGGAGTCTGGCTGTAACTGTGGCTGCGACTGGTGAGGCGGTGGACTCAGTAAGCTAGGAGGAAGGCAAGTAGAAGACGGGAGACTAAGAACCTGGCGAAGGACCGAGTCAGGTGGCGGCAGAGACGACAGTTGCGACGGAACAAAAAACGGGAGCCGCTACACAGTGCCTCCAGCACTAGGACCGCTAGCTCCAACACCCCCAGCGCCAGCACCTCCAGCTCCAGGGTCTCCAACTCCACTGCCTCTAGCTCCAGCGCCTCCAGCGCCAGGGTCTCCAGCTCCAGCTCCTCCAGCTCCAGCGCCACCAGCGCCAGTGCCTCCAGCTCCACGGTCTCCAGCTCCAGCTCCTCCAGCTCTAGCGCCTCCAGCTCCAGCGTCTCTAGCTCCAGATCCTCCAATTCCAGCAGCTCCAGCGCCAGTGCCTCAAGCTCTAGGGTCTCCAACTCTAGAGTCTCCAATACCACCAGTTCCGGCAGCTCCAGTACCTCTAGTACGAGCACCTCCAAGACCAGCAGCTCCAGTACCTCCGGTATCTCCAGCTCCAGCAATAACTCCAGCACCTCCAAGACTAGTAGCTCCAGCACCTCTAGCTCCAGTGCCTCCAGCGGCAGAGCCTCCAGCTCCTGCAGCGCCACTCCTAAGGCGTGTGCGCTGAGCAAACCACTCGCGCAGCTGCTGCGGTGAGAGAGGCTCCCGCCGGGGAGACAATCGTGGCGAGGCACCCGCAGGACCTCTAGCAGATGCAGTACACCGAGGCTCAGCACCCCAAGACTCTGCACCCTCAGACTCAGCACCCCCAGGCTCCGCACCCTCAGGCTCAGTACCCCCAGGCTCCGCACCCCTAGGCTCAGCACCCCCAGACTCCGCACTCGCAGGCTCAGCACCCCGAGACGCAGCACCCTCAGTCGCAACACCCCCAAACACAGCACCTCTAGCAGCACCTGAGTCTACAGGGACCTTGACAGGCACAGTCCCGGGGAGTGGGTCTACGTGAGACACACCTGAGGGAGCAGGACCCTGAGGGGGGAGGGGGTCTACCGGAGGGGGGCCTGGAGCAAGGAAGAGCAGCGGGGGGAGGAGAGGGGCAGTGCGGTAGGGGAATAGACGTTAAAAGTGAACTGACTCATCAAACGTGATGTCCTGAGAGGGGAGGACACGGCGCGAGGTGGGGTGGTAAAACTGCCAGCCAGGCGCGTCAGGGGGAAAGCCAAGGAAGACGCCGGGAATAGGTGGGAGGAGACCTTGTACGCGGAAGTATTGCTGACAAAGGCACGAGAGCCCTAGACCCGGAACACCGACGCATCGCCAACCTTCCCCGTCCAACGCAGTGTAGGCGAGGTCTCCGGCAAGGAGACACGGGGCCAGAGGTTGAGCTGATTTGCAGCGTACCAGACTGCAAATGGCCACAGAAAATGGGGAGCAGCCGCATGGATCATGGAGGTACGAGCCACCTCCATGACTAAGCCAATGTGGCGCTCAGCAACCCCATTTTGCTGCGGGGAGGCCGGAAGCGTGAACGACTGGAGGATGCCCTCCCCACGACAAAATTCCCTCAAGAGGTCGGAGGAGAACTCACCACCTCTGTCAGAGTGCAGACGCAGGACACGAAGGTCCTGGCGGATCCGCTCGCGGAGCTAGAGACGGACTGCGCGGATCCAAGGGATCAAGACATCAGGGACCTCACCCTTGCTGCGCAAGGGGAAGACCGTGGTGTAGCGCGTATAGTCGTCAACAACCAGCAGAAAGTAGCGCTCGCGGCCCTGTCCCCTGACGCAGGCTGGGCCCCACATGTCCATGTGGAGAGTCTGCAGGGGAGTAGTCATCGGGGGAAACGAGGAGGAGTGAGGAGCGGCGCGCTGCCACCCCTCAACGCAAGGAAGGCAGGGCGGGGCAGGCGAGGGCGGGAGGGGAGGCAGAGACTTGGGAAGACCACAAACAAGGAGGCGGGAGTGCATGCCACGAAGGCGTGGAAGGGAGGGGTGACCAAGTCGGTGGTGCCAAAGGAGAGTCTGGTGCGACAGGAGGCGACACAAGCAGGGGGCTGCTATCAGACCTAACGCGGACACCTGAGCAGGTGCAGCTACCTGAGGAGGCTTGGTAGTCAGTGTGTACAGACTCGACCCAGGCCGAGAGGTGAACGTGGCCAGGTGACGGCCCGTCCATGTACATGTGCAGATCGAGACAAGCAGACCCCCAGGAGTGGTGGTAGTGACCATCGCATCCTAGAGGGCACTGGTACTCACCAAGTTCGTAGAGAACGAGGGGAGGTGAAGACCTGACAGTGAGCCGGACGGAACCGCCGGACACGGGAGAATAGTGGAGGAACGGGCAAGAACTGGGCCCCCTGAGGGGTCAGCCAGTCTAACCGGAACAGGTGCAGGGAGTGGAGTGAGGGTGGTACTGTCGCGAAAGAAACAGCAGGAAGCACTTGAGTCAAGCGTTAAGGTGTGCAATGCCTCAGTAGGCGCAGTACCAGAGAGAGTAGACTCGATAGCACCTAGAGCAGCAGCCTCTATACCTGGGTCGGGCGGCACATACAGGTAACAGTCACCCTCAGCACTAACAGACAAGGCATACATGGCAACAAGGATAGCATCATAGTCAAGAGCAAAGATATCAACTCCACACCTAAGCAGCTCTGACCAGCGGGGGCGCTCAACCTCGTCACCAAACTCTGCGCGCCAAGCGTCGTCAAGGCGGGAGAAGCAGCAGTAATGAGAGTGAAACTTTTTGCATGTCTGACGAGCACGGTCACCCGTGCGAATGACATACGGGCAGCGAACACTACCCCCAGACGCCCCACGCTGAGCAAACCACTCACGAAGCTGCTGGGGTGTAGGGGTCTCGCTCCGACGCTGCTGCTGCTGCCTGTGGCCACCGCTAGAACCTCCCCTCTGAATAGCTCCACCCCGAGTGCCACTTCTTCCGCCGCCACCACTCCCACTGCCACCACCACCGCCACCCCCACCGCTGCCACCACCGCCACCACCGAAGCCCCCACTCCCGCCACCACTCCCACCGCTGTCACCACCTCCGCCACCTCCACCGCCTCCACCACCACCACCCCCGCTGCCAGCGCCACCACCATTGCCACCCTTGCCCTTGCTACTTCGGCGCTTCCCACTAAGAGCAAAAGCAGCCCCGACATCCTCAGCACCAAGGATGTCAACAGCAGCAGTAGAAGCGTAGGAGGGGGCAAGGGGGGGAGGGGGAACACCCCTCAAAGAAGGGTGCGCGAGGAGTGCCACGAGCAGCACCTACAGCAACTACGCTAGTCTCAGCTGCAATGAGGTGCTTCTCGAGCAGGTTGACAGTGAGGTCTGTGGGGTCAAGTGCGAGAAAGTGGTCCCTGGCAGCGCGAAGAGAGTCAGGGAGGCGGGTGACTATGAAGTAGAGAGTGATGTACATCGGGGGTGGGTTCCTGTCAAGGAACTCTGCTGGGAGGGCAGCGCGGTAGCGAGCGTCGCTAGTGCAGAGATGGGTAACGAGGTCCTCGACTGTGGCAAAGGCTGATAGCTCGGGAAACAGGTAGGGCAGTATAAGGTGGCCTAGAGCAGCAGTGGCAGGGGAAGAGTAACGAGCGACTACAGCGTCGTACAGGGCTTTGGCAGTCTTGTGCTGGCCAAAGTTAGCGTGTTCGGCTAACGGTAGGTGGTTGCGAACGGCTAAGCGAGTAGCAGCATCACAGGCAAGCCACTGTGAGCGAGTCGCACTGTCAGCTGTGGCGGGAGGGGCGAGAGAGGCTCCAGATGTGTGGTCAAACAACGAAACACTGTCTCTAGAATCGCTCAGTAGGTAAAGTAGCTGTAAGTCGTCGAGCCACGTATCGAACTGGATCTGACGGCCCTCATGATCGAAGGTGAGAACTCTGAGAGAAGCCATAGCGGGCAAAGTAGGGTGGCGCGCGACCAGCAGGGCAGCCAGCAGGCAGGGCGGCGCGCGAGCACTAGAGCTCTAGAGGAGCGCGCAGGGCGGTGCGACTGCCAAAAGGGCAGCGCACGGGCACCAGGGCAGCGCGCGGGCAGCAGGGCGTCGGCCAGCAGGGCGGCGCACAGCAGGGCGGGCAGCAGTAGGGCGGCGCAGGCAGGAGGGCGCCGGACAGCAGGGCTGCGCGCAGCAGGGCGGGCAGCAGCCGGGCGGCGCAAGCAGCAGGGCGGCGCGCAGCAGGGCTGTGCGGGCAGCAAGGCGCTGGCCAGCAGGGCTGCGCGCAGCAGGGCGGGCAGCAGCAGGGCGGCGCGCGGGTGCAAAGGGCGACGCACGGGCTGCAAGGGGCGGCAAGCAGGCTGCAAAGGGCGGCGCGGCGGGCTGCAAAAGGGCGGCGCACGGGTAAGGCAGGGCGGCGCGCGGGTTGCAAAGGGCGGCGCGCGGGCTGCAAGTGGCGGCACGCGGGCTGCAAAGGGCGGCACGGTGGGTTGCAATGGGCGGCGCGCGGGCTGCTATGGGCGGCGCGGCGGCCAGCAGGGCGGTGCGATAGGCAGGGCAGGGCGGGGCAGTACAACGCGACTAGTGGGGCAGCGCTCTGTGGTGGGCCGTAAAAAAACCGGTCCTAGAACAGGACCTGCTCTGAAACCATGTCAGAATACTGAACGAGAATGAAATGCATTGAGCAGAAAGTTGGTACAAGTACTAACCCTAATTCGGTTGTACCCCTTATGGGCTACCCTACTACAGCCTACACAATGTAAGCACTATAACATTTTGACACATCGTGTCATGTCGAAATTGCCTCTCTGGAGAAACGGCCCTCCCGGACCCAAGGTAATTACGTCATCCCGTCAAGCAATTTATTCTCCATGACATGTGAATTTGTATGCAATTTGTTTTTTACAATGTCGTTTGCATTTCCCTTTGTGGTCATGAAAGCTGGTAATTTCTCTTTCTCTTTCTCCCTCTCTCCATGGCTGTAGTTAGTGTGCAATGCGTGCGGCATCCGGTTTAGCAAAATCCACAGAGGCAAGCGCAAGGCGTCCCCCTAGGAGGCAGCAATGCTGCGAGAGTACGAGACCTTCAACCCGGGCTTCGCCGAGCCTCTGCCCCAGTCACATGTGCAGAAAGCACGTACCAAGCTGCCTCGATCTCCCACTATACCATTTGATGACAATTTCGTGTCATGTACTGGAGGCATCCCGGCTGGTGTCGCTAGCAGCAACAGCGGCTGTGACAGTGAGGATGGCAGCCATGCTTGCCATGCTTCATAATAGTTTCTGCCACAACCTTCCTGCCTCGGCAGGAGTTTCCGCCTCTCAGGCTTCCCTGTCTGACGTCTCGTCCCATATAATGTAACTAGCTCTTTTGCCCCTGCTGTGGCTGTTCTTGCTCCTGCTGCTGATGCTGCTGCTACATATCCTACATACCTGCAAAAATATCGCCCGTTTAAGAAGCAGCGCAAGGCGTCTCCTCCTACCACGCCCCAGTGTGCACAAGGGGGCCGTACCGGGGAAGCTGATAGCACGGGAGTGAGTTGCTTGAGCCTCCAGGGAGCATCCCCAGTCTCCTGCACTAGCGCAGTAGTAGGTGGGGAGAGGGGCTACATTCTTGCCCTCATGAACCTGAATAAAGCCACTCCAACAACACAAGGATCAGAGGAAAGTGAAATGCGCGAGGATCATAGAAGGAAGCCGATGAAAGAGGAAGCATGGTTGTTGTTGCTTGGAACATGCAAGGAAAGGGGACGAAGATGATGTGGTGGTTGGAGCAGAGCTGCTTGCCTCATTTTTTGGCAGCTGTTCATTGTGTATTTTTTTGTACAGATCAGTGCTTGTTTCCATGTATATCATGAAATTAGAATGGGTCACACAACTCAATTTATAAAGGTAGATTAACCAGTAAGGTTTCTTTGAACGCGTTTTATGTTTTGGAAAACTAGCCTTTGGGAGTTTGGTTTAGAGACGTGGCATGATCTGACTTCATCTCAACTGGCTCACTCTTGTGGTACCAGTAATTCCCAGCAGAAAGGCCATGGTGGTAATTCTGTACATGAATGATATATTCACCGTACATCCATTCGAGAAGTTTGATGGCTTATGGTCATAAAGAGTACATCCTCGATGAACTGGGTTTGGGACGGGAATCAGAGGAACCCTAGCTGTATGGACGCAGACTCGCAGATGTGGCTGGGAAGCGTCCATGTCGTTCTGATCATGTGGTTCCACGTAAACACTAGACTGATCCTAGTCAGAGTACAGCGGAATCTTCTTGCTGCTTCACATAAGGACGACCGAAAGCGCGTCAGAGTGATGAATGACCTGATTTTTATAACGAATGATGTTTCTCTATCCGCCAACCAGGCACCCCTTCAAGCTGCGCAAAGGGCCAATGGGAGAGAGAATATGGATGAGTTTGGTTCATTGGATCAGGTACATGTCGTCACGCAGTCTGCCCCTCGTGCTCAACCAGGTGTTGACCCACTCGAAATCATGATTGCGTCAACAGCGAAGCAGGAATTTCGAGCTCGACGATGTGCATGCCACAGTCGTTTTGGTTACGGGCCATGCTAGTTTGTCTTTGAAAACGTGGATGTTTTTATATTTATGGGGAATGGGAGGGCATCGCCATTGTGATCCGGTGTAAACCGATGAAGTAGGCGTACTACAGAAATTTCTTCATCGACGGATCCACCTTTGGAATTTGCACATTTTGTCAGGGAGGGCCGGCTGCCCTAACAATCCAGTATTGTCCCCGGCCCTTAGGTCGGCCATCAGATCTGTTAGACATTTCCCTCGTGACATACCGATCGTTTCCTGGGCAGCCTTCGATCTAGGTTCTGTAGGTACAGTTCACATCCCAGCCGTCGAAGAAACAAGCATTCCCTGATCACGTCGACGTCGTTGAGTGGTCATTTGTGGATGGGTTGGACATTCAAGAATCGAGATGTTTTGCTTCCACTCCGTTGCGTCGTGTCGGGTCAGACTTTTGTGTCATCCCCAGTGGACTTCCGGTTTCTGTTTCAGGTTTCCAATTTCGTAGTTGTCCTTCATCCCTGCCTAGGTACGGTTAGAAAAGTTATGTATATCATAACGTTTGGCTCTTCGCGCCGGTGACCCTACCACCCAGGGTGGGGACAACGATGGTTCGTGAGGGAACTCTTCACAGGTATGAAACCCGATTTTTGTGTCGAAACCCAAAATGTTGGAAGAACAGCACATACCGTTGTGACTCGTAAGCAATAGCACCACAGAGGCCTGATGCTGTCCTGAAAAACACCCTATATTTGCAGGGAAAAACGGTCACAGGACCCTGATGCACAAGCATAGGTTGGTCCGTCGTTGTTGCGCTATAACAGTTCCATTGAACCAGTGCATGTGCACAAGCCCCCCTCCATTCCCTCCCCTCTTCCTCGTGCACTGTCCCACCCAACCCCTTTCCCTCCACACACCCCCACATCCCCTTTCCTCATTGCACACCGTTTCTCACCCTCTCTGCCCCTTCACCCTTCGCTCCGAAGATCATGGTCACATCACGGAAATCACCCTGTCCTTGTCTAATACATTATCAGAGCCTTAGCCTTCACAACAACGCCCCAGGCATATCCTAAGAGATATTGGTGCCGTGACCGTTCTGGAACCCATCCAGGTTCGACGCCACCCCGACTGTTTTGATCAACCACTATTTTTGGGCGCATAAAAACTCTGTTCCGCTTTTCTCGCCTGGGCACATGAAACCCTTCTGTACACAAACCTTTCTCTGATCCGCAATCGTCTTCCCTCGCACACAGCACCGAAATGCAGTTCATTTCCTGTCAGACAGGCAGGGCAGGGCATCCCTACCACGTCACCTCCGTCCGTTTCGAACCAAAATCAGAAGGCTCTAGCCAAACCTGGACCCTGATCTGGTCTGGTGATGCCTGTGTTCACGATTGGCCGTTTGGTCTTTGTCAGCATGAATCAGCGAGTCACGCTGCATCAATGCCGGGATGCTGAGTCACTCTCAGGTGAGGCTGACTAGCTCACAGCACAGCAGACTGGAATGGAGTGTCACGAGAGTCTGCTGCGGCAGGCAGAAAGGACCTCCGTCGCTAGCGTTAGCGCTTGAGAGAAAAGAAACAACACGAGATAGTCGATAAAGTGATGACAAACTCTTATAGGTATGAGATATGTAACGACGTCGCGACAAAGTTTTTAAATCACCACAAGGTTGTGCTGCTGACTTGGAGCCCAGATGAAACTACTAGTGACGATCCAGAGAGATCCCTGTGTCCAATCTGAATTGACCACGGAAGCATTTCGTCTGTTAAACTTTGTAAATATCACCGCTACTTTCGAGCTATACTCAACTCTCCAAAGCAACTTCGCATGTTCACTGTGGGTGGGAGGACACAGCTGCAAAGTCGGAACAAGGGGCTCAAGAAAGTGACACTAACCGTAATCGATTTTTTTACTATACCTATTTCCCCCGACGCTACTCCAGGCAGCCACCACTTGTCCAGCCTGGCAGGCAGAAAGTTGTGCTAAAGACACTGAAGTATGGCGTGAAATTACAGGCTGTCAAGTAGACGAAACACAAGTGTACCGTGATTGCCAGCAAACCAGCAATCTGCCACCACGCCATGAATGCTGGAAAGCACGAAGGCAAAAATCGGTCCTCTGGGAGCATTTGAACAGCCGAGCCCGTTCATTGGGCAATGTTGCAGCAGACATCCCGATTCCCCTCTCCTCTCAATCTCGCCTCACCTAGGCGCGCCTGATCAACCGACCTTATCCTTTCAAGACCCTTCTACGATTGCTTCATTTCCCGAGTCTTTTCTTACCTTGCCCTTGATCATTATCTCATTCCTGATCACAGTAGCTACTGAAACACCAGCTAGCAGCCTTAAAATAGCTTTCCGCGGTTCGATAATTGCATCTTCATACGATCCCGTCTTTCCCGATCCTCCTTTCCTCGCGGCGCGCGTCTCGAGTTCTCCAGGTCCATTACTCTCTTTGTCTCTTCGGCGATATCTTTTTCATCTAAATCCCCGCCATGCTGCATGTTCCGAGCTCGCATTCGCATCCTGCGATGGCCGGGAATTACAATCACGTCATGAAGAAGCCATGGAAAGGACACAAGCCTCTTGCTCTCGAGTCATTTCCTTCGATCGAATCCCCGGATTCCGGACCTCCAGCGCTCGTTTCCTCCATGAGCTTCCGTCACTTGCTTTCGCGCCCCCTGGTCGAAGCGCCTTGCGATCCGTCGTATCCGCTGTCCTTTTCCGCGATTTCCAGAGCTCCCTTGAGTTCCCATCGTCCGATTAGCGTCCATGTCTTTACTGAAGACGCGCAGGAGTACGGATCGCATGCGCGACAAGGGATGTCGGCTGATGGGGGCTGTGTCCGTGAGACGCATGCGACATTTCAAAGCGACGGGGCAAGTGACGGAGCAAGCGACGTTCTCGCGTTTTCTGCGCAACGGAAATCCTCGCAACCGATGATTGACATCAACCACCCGCCTTCTGCGCTCTATGACTCGACGTCATAGGTAAATTCGCAGACAATCTCAAGTAACGTTACTGTAACTCGATCAATGAGAAATCCCTACAAGAGCTTACGTCGTCGCATGCTTTTATTTGTTTTCGTTTCTTTTTATTTTCCTGATGCCTCAATATTCATGATCTCTTTTTCACTCTTCGTATTTTCCTACAGGATTCCTCCCAGGCCCCTGCGACTCCCGCGGCGAGCGACGGCTCCAAACCTGTCGTCTCCCACGGCGTCAACATGTTTTTCGTTCGCGATGGCGTCGCAGACGCGTCGCACGGTCTCGCCACTGCGACAGCCGCTCGCACGCACCCTGCCCCCGTCCCCGCTCATGCCGTTTCTGGCCCACGGTCCCCCGCTCCTAGATCCGCTCTCCCCCACAGCCTTCGACATAAAGCCGCTAGCCGGATGTCGGGTCCCTATGCGATCAACGATTCGACTGTCGCGAATGCATCAGGATTGCATGAACCGCACAGCCATCAGCAGCAGCGCCAGATGCATGATCGTCATGAGCAGCAGATGCAGCAGCTTTATCAGCAGAAGCACGCCCGAAAATCGGCATGCGTGCCTGAGATGGCGCAAGAGAAGGTGACTGATGACGACGAATCGCCTGACCGTTGGGACTCGAGCGAAGGCGACGAAGGAGCTGCGATGCAGAGTAATGGAATCGCGAAGACCTGCGCGCACTGTGGCACGTCGAAAACGCCCCTCTGGCGAAATGGGCCTCCCGGACCCAAGGTAATCACATCATCCCTTTTTTTCGCATGAGGTGTAGACATGCAAATATGTTGACATCTGAAGTAATGAATGGCATCAGTTGCTAATTTTTCCTGTGTTTATTTTTTCCTCTCTTGATTTCTGCAGTCATTGTGCAATGCATGTGGCATCCGGTTCAACAAAATCCGAAGTGGCAAGCGCAAGGCATCCCCTCAGGAAGCAGCAATGCTGCGAGAATACGACTCCACCGACCCGGCCTTCTCCAAGCCTCTTCCTCAATCTCCAGTGCACAAAGCACGCTCCCGGCTTCCACGCCCTCGTGCTGGTCTCTTTGTTTACGCGCCGTCGTCATGCTGTGAAGGCCTTCCATCTGCAGCCACCAGCAGCAACAGTGACTGCGGCAGCCCAGCAGGAGAAGGGCCAGAGGAGGGTGAAGTGTGCGATGAGCCGATGCATGTTGGGAAGAAGGTTTGTCTGCGGCATGAGGAGCAGCATCTTGGGAATAAAATGGATGAAGACGATGTGGTGCTTGGAGCCGAGCTCCTCGTCTCACTGTTTGGCAGCTGCCCAGTGTAAATGTTGTGCTGTGTGGGCAGGGTAGCCTCTCAAGCAGCCTACTGTCTGCTTGATTGTAAAATAATACCTGTACAGTTAGTTTCTCCCAAGGGTTTAGGTAGATTGTATCTTCATAATGTAGTGAAGCCCCTTGCGAATAAATATCAGAATCATTGAGTTCAAGAACTACAGAGTGCTTCAAGTGGATAAGTGAGCTCTTAAAACATGTTTCTAACTCCAGAAAATACAAATTTATACCCTTTCCACAATCCACTTGCCCAGAACTATGGATACGTAATGCATAATAAGCGTATGTGATATTTGTTCAAGGTGTTTCTGCTCCCTAATAGCGGATACGTGGAACTCGATGGTTGACTTGCGTGTGGGGAGCAAGTACCACGTAGGTATGACGCATTCCTTAGGCCTACTTGCGTCATCCTGAACATCTACAGGCAATCATACCTCACCACGCAGGCGTGCTTCCTCACCAGCCACTTGGTTCCAGCGCCAGTTCCGCTTGACCGAAATTGTCCTACGATCGCATGACCTGGAATGAGCCGAGACGCGTACTGTACTTTGCGCCGCGCCGCACCTACAATTTCTCCAGCCCCTCCACAATTCCCCTTCCCCAGCTTCACATGTCGAGAGAAAAAAATCATGCCACGCACGGCTCTCTCCTACACCCACCACCTCCGTGTTTCGTGAAATTTGTTTTGCCATCCAGCCAAACACAGCCAGGAACAATTTTCGTGCATATCTTGCGCGATCCCCCCCTTCACTGCCTGGTGCATCCGTCGTGAGAAAAACCACCAGGAAACCTCTGTAGTTGTTTGAAGCAGAAACAAAAGGATGTCTCACAGGCTAGTAGCGACGCACGAGCTGAAACTGCAGTCTCCCTGCTGGCATACCTATTGTCTGCAGTGTCTGCCCTCCCGCTCGAGTGTTTCCCACATTCCCATAGTCGTACGAAATCGAGCCTGCTTACGAGTCAGCAGCAATTTGTTAGAAGTGACATTTCCTCACACACTTACGTCTCGACATTCCTTCTTTTCCAGGCACGGCGTGCTGTCTCGGACAAGATCGAACGCGACAATAGCAGACTCGCTACCGCTTCTCGTCAGACGTCATAGCAGAAAAGAGAGTCCACAGCCAGGCCTTCACTCGTACGCGATTCCATCCTCGTTACACACAGTCTCGTTAACTTCGACCACCGTTTTCCGTCACGAATTTACGGAGAACCTGAACGTCGCGTCCCGGATTTTGCGCCGAGTATCGCGCACGGCGTATTCGGCGGGTAATTATTGGACTCACCAAACCGAGATGAGGCTCTATCGCGTAGAATCATGCTCGCAATCTTCACCACTCTCGTTCTCTCCAGTAACTTTAATCGTTGCGACCCTCCTGCCTCTCTCCCTCATTTCCTCTTGCCATGCTAGAAGCATCCCACATCTTGGTATTTATTCGAGTTCTAGTGGTGCAATAAGTGAATTTTCTGCCCACGCCGCTTCCGACGTAATCGCTGAAAACAGCATCCTTGCCGTCCGGAGAGCCACATCTGTTAGATTTGACGAGCCGACTGAAGCCGACGCTAAATCCGAGTCTACAAAGCCTCCTGCGATAAACGACAAGCCGTTAATTGGCATTCTTTCGCAGCCGGGCGACGGCGATGGCGGGAAAGCGCCACGTGTCAACTTGAACCAGGCGGTTGACATGCCGTATGATGAGGGATCGTACGGCGGGGCGGAAGTCGGGCGGCACAGGGCAGTTGACACGAACGTGTCGTACATCGCCGCGTCGTACGCCAAGTGGGTGGAGAGTGCGGGCGCGCGACCCGTTCCGTTGCTGTACGACGAACCGGTGGAGGTACTTCGTCAGGTGCGTTTGCGAACTCTGCGAATCTTAATTTCGCAGTGTTACTTTTGCAAGGCCCGAACCTATCCATTTGGTGGGACGGGAAGGTGGAAATTGACGGTTTTGCTCTAATGAAGTGCTCTAATGGCCGACGGTACATTCTCCGTGATATGCTCTAGTGGCAAACGATCAGTATTTGACTGCTTGTTTTAAGGGTTTTTTGTTGTCTGTGACGTCCCCGTCACCAGAAATTCGATATGATCAACGGTCTGCTGATTCCTGGCGGTGGGACCGACTTGGTGCCAGGGCCCTTTATGTCTACAGTGCAGCTGCTTCTACAGGTACAGTACTTCCATTTGCGACATAACTGCTTCGTTACTTACTGTACACTAAGCGGCTTATCAGGCGTTTCCTTTATAGCTGTACACGAGTGTCTCAGCAAGCCTGGTAGCACCTTGAAGGCCTTCGATTACAGCTATAACCGTCACTAAGAAAAGGCATCAGCAATAATTATTGGATTAACCCTTGAAATAACCGTTTTACTCCTGCAACCTTTTCCCGTGCGCAGTGGGCAAAGGAGGCGAACGATCGGGGCGACTACTTCCCCGTGCAAGCCACGTGCATGGGGTTCGAAGCCATGGCGATTGTTCTTAGCGAGGTATGCTTGTAACGGATCAGAATGTTGCGGGTCAGCATGTAATTGCAATTTGAAACGGGTTGGCACGTAACGGGCAGCTTGTAGCGGGTCAGCAAGTAACGGGTAGCTGGCATTCTCACTCGTGGGTTCGAACTGGCATATCATTCGGCCTCAGCTTTAAACCCGAGGCGCCTCAAGAAGCTTTCAGTTCTGGATTTCTCCTGACGTGTCCGTGGTCTCTTTTCCCCTTCCCCTCACCCCATTCCGCTTTCCCCGCTCCCTTCCACCGTTCCCCTTCCCGTCTTCCGCTTTTTTCCCTCCCCCTCTTCCTCGAAACCGTTTTGTCCACCCACAACCTCTCCTTCCATCGTTGACCCGCATTGACTGCATTGACCGGCACTGACCCGCAATCGACCGGCATTGACCGGCATGGACCAGCATTGACCCGCATTGACCCTCACTGACTCGCACAATTGACCCTCACTCACCCTTGCTGAACCTCACTGACCCACAATGCCCCACATTGACCCGCAATGACTCACGTTGACTCACGTTGACTCTCAGGACCCGGACCTGCTGGAAATGGGGCAGTTTAGCGCCTCAAATTGCCTTCTAGTTTCGTGTTCCAACATGCCGTTACCCCAAATCCCCTTGTTGACTCCCGTTGACTCTCATTGACTCTCAGGACCCGGACCTGCTGGAGCTGATTTGGCCTCTAACTTCGTATCTAGGCATACATGCCTTTACCCCACAGTCCCCACCACCCCTCGTTGACCCGTTGATTCTCGTTGACTTTCAGGATCCGGACCTGCTAGAGCTGAGGCGCTTCAGTGCCTTCGACTCACCTCCACATCCTCTAGTTGACTCTTGTTGACTCTCTTTGACTCGTTGACTCTTGTTGACTCCCGTTGACTTTCAGGACCCGAACCTGCTGGAACTGAGGCGGTTCAGCGCGTTGGATTTGGCCTCTCCGCTCAAATTCGTGGGCAACTGGGTGCACCGCCGAAGCTACTTTTCCTGGTGAGGCCGCTTATAGCGAGTACGGTTTGAACATGCAACTGAGTGCATGCAGGAGCTGCTTCTCCCGTTGAGTATGCTTATAACGGGTAAGGTGGAAATTCCCCTTCGTCAAACCGTGCCCCCCCCTCTCTCTCACGCCCCCCGCTCTCAGGATGTCTCCTGATTTGGCTGCAAAGGTGCAAGAGCTCCCTCTGACCATGGAGAACCATCAGGTAGGTAACTTCCCGTTTCTTCCGCTCTTTCCCCCCCTCTCCGCACCTCTCGCTCTCTGGCTGGAAAGGTGCAGGAGCTGCCCTCCCATCATGGAGAACCATCAGGTAAATTTCTTGTTTCTTCCGACCTTTCCCCCCCCCTCTCCCCGCACCTCTCGCTCTCTGGCTGGGAAGGTGCAGAAGCTACCCGTTCCCACCAGGAGAAGCCTTTCAATTTTCAGTTTTTCAGTTGGGAGGAAGCGGGGGAGGAAGCGGGGGAGGAAGCGGGGGAGGAAGCGGGGGAGGAAGCGGGGGAGGAGGGAAGCTCCAGATTTTCTTCTCCTTTGCCAATGCTCGCGATGGTGTACCTGTGTCCTCACCACCTCCTTCCCCTCCCCGTTTCACCTCCTCCTTCTCTGCACCTCCGTCCTCCTCCCCTTCAGGACAGCCCCACGGTGCATCGCTTCCTCTCCAACAGCAGGCTCGGGGATTTCTGCTTTGTGCTCACCACGCCTCTCCCCTTTCCATGACCCCTCAACCTGCTCTTTTCCCTCCCTCCTCCTCCCCCCTCTCAGGACGGCACCACGGTGCATCGCTTCCTCTCCAACGCCAGGCTCAGGGATTTATTCTCCGTGCTCTGTTCACCACCTCGATCTTTGCACCCTCTCTCCCTCCTCCCCTCCCCATTTCACCTCATCCTCCAATGCACCCCCCTCCCCCCTCTCAGGACGGCACCACGGTGCATCGCTTCCTCTCCAACACCAAGCTCAAGGATTTCTAGTTTGTGCTCTGCTCACCACGTCTCTGTTTCAAACCTTCCATTCGCCGTTTCCCTCCTCTCTCCCTCCCTCTCTCCCCTCTCAGGATGGCACCACGGTGCATCGCTTCCTCTCGAGCACCAGGCTCAGGGATCTCTTCTTCGTTCTCACCACCTCATTCCTCCAAGTCCCCCATTTGCCTCCCTCATTCCCACCCACCTTCTCCCCTTCAGGATGGCACCACGGTGCATCGCTTCCTTTCCAACGCCAGGCTCAGGGATTTCTTCTTCATTCTCACAACCTCGTTTGACAAGAACGGACTGGTATGGCATGTAGACTGCAAGCCCAGGCATGTTTTATTTTTTCTCCCTCTCTCTCTCAAACGGTCCTTTGTATTGATGCTGGTGTTGGTACAGGCAAGTTGAGAAGTGGAAGACATGGTCGGCTAACATGCAGTTCTGATTATGATTATTATTATTGTTAAACTGCTAAAGTACTGGATCGGAGAACTTATGATTCCATATACAGTGTGGTTCTAATGTTTCCAGATGCGTCCTACTGCCAGCTGTATCCATTTTTTCAAGGCAATGCTCAGATAATTCTGGTGACTTCAGTTTTTTGCACATATACAGCATTGATTATCGTACTTGATTCTTTGCCTCCGTGTGCCTATCTGTGACTATAGGAGTATGTGACAACAGTGCAGGGAAAGCGATACCCCTTTTATGGCACGCAGTGGCATCCAGAGGTGGGGTGTGGCATGCTGCACATGGTGTGACTGTGTTGAGTTTTGAGGCGGGGTGTGGCATGCAGCACATGGTGTGTCTGTGCGTTTACGTTCTCACGTGTCTTGTGTGCAGCAGACGCCTTTTTGCTATGCTTCTCATTCTCCCTCCCCTCCCCTCCCCTACCCGCCCCTCTCATTCCTTCACCCAACAACAGGAGAACGCCTATGAGTGGGGGTTGGACCACACTCCCCACGCAGCAGACGCCTGTGCTTCTCATTCCTCCCTCCCCTCTCCTCTCTCCCCTCCCCTCTCATTCCTTCACCCACAACAGAAGAACGCGTACGAGTGGGGGTTGGACCACATACCCCATGGAGCACACGCCATAGCCGTGGGCCAGGCAGCAGCCAACTTCTTTGTCAAGTATGTTGGTCTCTATAGCAGTACAGTCACATGCACTACAGTCACATGCACTACAGTCACATGCACTACAGTCACTTCTCTAGCACGTGACTGCGCCACGGCACACGCCATTGCCGTGGGTCAGGCAGCGGCCAACTACTTTGTCAAGTAAGTTGAAAGTGGTCTCAATAGCGCTACAGTCACACGCACTATAGTAATGCACGCTACAGTCACACGCACTATAGTAATGCACGCTACAGTCACACGCACTATAGTAATGCACGCTACAGTCACACGCACTATAGTAATGCACGCTACAGTCACACGCACTATAGTAATGCACGCTACAGTCACACGCACTACAGTCACTCCTATACCATGCACCACACGCCATTGCCGTGGGTCAGGCAGCAGCTAACATCTTTGTCAAGTGAGTTGGTCTCTTTAGCTGTACAGTCACATGCACTACAGTCACAAGTGCCACAGTCACATGTGAATATGGCACTTGTGCTACAGTCAGAAGCACAAGTCGTTCAATCGTAACACACCAAACGCCACTGCCGTG
The DNA here is from genome assembly GCA_947471745.1 of Closterium sp. Naga37s-1. Lineage (NCBI taxonomy): Eukaryota > Viridiplantae > Streptophyta > Zygnematophyceae > Desmidiales > Closteriaceae > Closterium > Closterium sp. Naga37s-1. Next base: position 436,735 of record CANJKZ010000497.1, on the reverse strand, counting down.
GGCCAGGCATCAGCCAACTTCTTTGTCAAGTATGTTGAATGTACACGCACTACAGTAATGCATGCTACAGTCACTTCTCTGTCATGCAGCACACGCCATAGCTGTGGGCCAGGCAGCAGCCAACTTCTTCAGTCACGCACACTACGGTCACGCACACTACGGTCACGGCACACTATGGTCACGCGCACAAACGACATGCACCCACGCAGCCGCTCTCCTTCCATTCTCCCTCCACTCTCTCCTCTCATCCTGCCCACTCGCATCTCCGCCCCTTCCCCCTTATCATCCTTCTCGTTTCTCCCCATTTCTCCCCATGGCAGTGAGGCTCGTCCCAACACCCACCATCCATCCTCGGATGAGAGCATGGCATCCATCCACCTCCACATGCTTCTCTACAATTGCTCTCCTGTTCCTCCCCATTTCTCCCCATTCCTCCCCATTTCTCCCCACTCCTCCCCATTCCTCCCCATTCCTCCCCATGGCAGCGAGGCGCGTCGCAACACCCACTGTCCAGCCTCGGATGAGAGCATGAACGACATGCTTCTCTACAACCAGGCTCCCGTGTTTGCCGGCAAGAACGGGTGAGTTGCCTACACGAAAAAACTGAAAGAGAAGTATGAAGGATATAAAATGCTTCTTTGCAACCAGGCTCCCGTGTTTGCCGGCAATAATGGGTGAGTTGCCTACTGTGAGAAACAATGACTTGCATTTCCCAGAGAAAACGGTTCAGTGGCACGCTATCACCTTCGAGTTGAGAGGGAGGGTATGAACGACATGATTCTCTACAACCAGGCTCCTGTGTTTGACGGCGAGAATAGGTGAGTTGTGGATGGAATGTCGTGTTTGCAGAGAAGAGCGGGTGAGTTGCCTACGTGCGGGCACAAATGGGCGAAGTGGATGGAATATCATGTGTGCAGAGAAGAATGGGTGAGTTGTGGATGGAATATCATGTGTGCAGAGAAGAATGGGTGAGTTGTGGATGGAATATCATGTGTGCAGTGAAGAACGGGTGAGTTGCCTACTTGCGGGCACAAATGGGTGAGTGACAGACTGTTACCGGTGAGCTGAGGGGATGCATGATTCGCTTATACAATCTCAGGTGAAACGACTTCAAAACTAAGAGGATGCACGATGTTTGTTATATTCATTAGTTTTTCCTTCCTTTTCTTTTCTGTTTGTTTATTTTAATGTTGCAGGCATGGGTACTTCGAGCAATCGTATGTGTTCAGGAAAGCGGTTGGCTCTGGTGCAGGCCTCACGTTTTCAGAGTAAATTACTCTGTTTCTCTGAAAATCAGAGTCATTTTTGAAAGTAACTCTGTACCCGCTGGGTAATTTTTTTGGGACTTCCGATTTCTCTGATTTGTCAGAGTTATGCTGTAGTTTACTCTGAGGCCTCTGGGTTTTTTTTTCGGGGACCGAATTTACTCTGTATAGGGAATACCTGCCGGCCCCCCCTCCCCCGCCCCCCTCCCCTCCCCACCTCCCCCTGCGTTTAGCGGGTTTTCCCCGAATCGTCGAGATCATTCTCCTGATTTCTGTCGTGTGTTGGCGGCAATATGAGCACTGATTGGCTACCGTAGTTTGACAACTTTCCCAACCAGCGCACGATGCCAGCCAGTCCCCTCTCTCTTTATGTCTGAAGTGAACGTCGACGTTTCCCGACGAAACTTTGAGGGACGTCGAGGAATCCTGACGGTCGGAACGCTCAATCCGAGGGTTGAGATTCGCCAGCATTCCCCGACGAAACTGTACATCCGTCGACATTTCACTTCAGACACGCTCTTTGGGGGTGTCCGAAGTGAAACGTCGACATCCGTGGACATCCGTTTGGGGATGTCGGTAAATCCTGACGGTTGGAACTGTCGATCCGAGGGATGACATTTACCGACATCCAGCGACATCTATTGACGTTTCACTTCGGACACGCCCTTAGTCAGATTATCGGTGCCGCCAACACCTCACTCTGAAACATCGCAGTGAGGGGGGAAACGTGGGCGACGCGGAAATGCAAGTACAAAAGGCGTAACAAAAACCTATTAAGGTCATGGTACACCAAACTTAACTAACATCAGAGTAGAGAAAAATATTACTCTGACGTGCCTGGGTTTTTTTTTGAAAGTATAGGGTTACTCTGACAAATCAGAGTAAGGCGCAGGAACAACCCTAGATTTCAGAGTTGGGAAAAAAACTACTCTGGAAATCAGAGTACCTAAAATCCAAAAATAGGCCCTGCTCTGGTGATGCCGTTACAACCGAATGAGAAGGTAGTTTTCACGTATTTATTAGCAGCACATGTTTCTGTTACCGTAGCATGCCTAGGTTCCAATTCCAGTTATTTATTATGTTCTGCATGAGATGTAATGGAATATGCAGTCTTTTAGATGTTCATGCTGGTGCTGTGCTGCCAAGATAACATAATGAATCACTAAGGGAGAAGGGGATGAAGTAGTGAGTTTGGTTTGAGAGGGCTGGTGATTGAGTTGTTCTCATTGCATTTATTTTATTGTACCAGGTTTTTGCACCTGTTTTTATCTGATCCAGTTTTTAGCATTACCAGCTACATATCAGATCCAAATTCACAGACACTGTCTAAATTTGAATTTCCCTACGCGCAAGGTCAAGACAAATTTGACCCGTGAGATCCCAATGCTTATTCGATGAAAGTCCCACGGCTAGGATTGGAGCAACTGTTCGCGCCACAACAACCAGCTTTCCTCCTGTTTTCCTCCCTCGTGCTTCACAACAAGCCCCTTTACGTAGCAATCAACCAGCTTTCCTTCTGTTCTATTTCTTGGCCCTCTGCCTTAACAGCACTGCCAGAACCAGCAGCAGCAGCATCACCGTAGCACTGAAAGCAGCAGCAGCAGCAGCAGCAGCGGCACAAGCAGCAGCACACGCAGCACTAGCAGCAACGCAAGCAGCAGCGGCAGAAGCACCAAAACTACTAGCAGCACCACCAGCAGAAACATCACCACCCTGAGCCATCTGCATCACTCCAATTGCTGTCCTACTACCGTACTTGCACTCCACTTTCTTACAACTCCACAAGTGAAAAACTGCTGTTTCACCAGCCGTTTTCCTCCTCTTCTCCCAATTTCAAGCCAGAGACTACTGTTTCACAAGCCCCTTCCCTTTGCTCACAACCAGCTTTCCTCCTGCTTTCTTCCTCGCCCCTCCTCCCCCAGCAGCAGCACCAGCAGCACCCAAACCACCTGCATCGGCCCCGTTGCTGCCACTCCCGTTTCTCCCCGAGCCTGTTCCGTTGGTTCGGCCGATCGACCCAAGAATATTCTTTTTCACTGCAGTAGCACCAGTAGTGTCAGCACCAGTGCCACCATCAGCAGCACCAGCACCAGCAGTAGCAGCACCACCAGCAGCTGTATCTAAAGCCTTGCCAAGTACTTGTGCTAACTTGTCTCCTCCTCCTCCCCCTCCCCCTCCTCCTCCCCCTCCTCCTCCTCCTCCTCCTCCTCCTCCTCCTCCTCCTCCTCCTCCTCCTCCTCCTCCTCCTCCTCCTCCTCCTCCTCCTCCTCCTCCTCCTCCCCCTCCACTACCCTTCTCCTCATCCCATCCCTCCTCATCATCCCAATTCCCCCACCCTTCCTCTCCCCCACTCCCCCTCCCCCGCCCGCTCGGCCCCTGCCCCAACGCCACCGACAAATCCACCTCCTTTCCTGGAACCTCCGCGTACGCCGGACCTCCCAGCCCGCCGAGCCTGTCCCCGGCCTCGCTGGTTCGGCAGCAGCAGAGGCAGCAGATGCAGAGGGAGAGAGCGAGAGCGGCAAGAAGGCCCAGCAGGAGATAGAAGGCCGCTGTTTGGGCCTCAGCATAAGGGAGGAAGGTGCTGAGAAGGGATGCTAAGGGAGCCAGAACAGGCTCTAGGGTTGAGGCAAGAAGAGAAGAGAGGGAAGGCTGGGAGGAGGGAGAGGAGAGGGAGGACGACGAAGGGACGGGGGGGTTGAAAGAGGGAGGCGAAGAGGAGGGTGAGGAAAGAGATTCCTCTGAAGGTAGAGTTGCCTTGGAGCTTCCTGATGGGGAGATTTCTCCTGCTTCTTCTTCCTCTGCTGCTGCTGCCTCCGCTTTTGCTGCTGTGCCTCTTTCTCCTGCTTCTCCTGCCGCTGCTTCTGCTGCTGCTGCTTTTGGGTTGGAAGGACCGAAATCCTTCAGCGTTCCATACTCATCCTCCTCTCCCACATATGGAGATTCCCTGCCACTACCCCCACCACCACCACCACCACCACCACCACCACCACCACCACCAAGCTTTCCTGCCCCTGCTCCTGCTGCTGCTTTGGGCGTTCCATACTCATCCTCCTCTCCCCCATACGGAGACCCCCTATCACCACCCCCACCACCCCTACCACCATCACCACCAAGCTTTCCTGCCCCTGCTCCTGCTGCTGCTTTGGGATTGGACGGACCGAAATCCTGAAGCGTTCCATACTCATCCTCCTCTCCCCCATACGGAGACACCCCACGACCACCAGCAGCAGCAGCAGCAGCAGCAGCAGCAGCACCCCCCCCAAGCTTTCCTGCCCCTCCTCCTTCGCCACTTGGCAAACTGCCTTTCCTCTTACTCTCAGATGTCTGAAACCCTCCTGCTCCTCTTTCACCTGTCACTGCGTCTGTGTTCTTACCACCTGAAAACCGACCCCCGTTCGCCCCTTCAGCAGGATACCCGTCTTCCTCAGCCGAACCCTCAAGTGCATCTTCAGGTGATTTTTCAGGTGAATCTTCTGCTGCTTCTTCAGCAGCGAAGTCATCTCCAGGCATCGCCCAATCACCGTCCTCCTCTCTCCCTCCCTCGCTCCCGCTCCCCCTCTCGCTCTCTCGCGCCTTTTCTTCTGTACCGTACTCTCCCTCCTCATCTGTTCCTTTCCTGGTATCACTATCACCAAATCCTTGTCCCCTCTCCTCCTCTCCACCTGTTCCTTTCCTAGCATCACCACCGGATCCTTTTCCCCTCTTTCCCTCATCCTCCTCACCCCCATCCTCACTCTCACCCTCTCTCTCTTCTTCTGCAGCAGGAAACTCCTCCTCTCCACCTGTTCTCTTCCTAGACTCACCAGCACCACCTGCTTGTCCTCTATTCCCATCAGCCCCCTTTTTCGAAGCTGCTGCGTCTGCTGCTGCTGGCCTTCCATCTACCCTTCCACCTGCCACTGAGTCTTCTTCCTCTGCTGCTGCCTCTGCATCCAATGCCCCACTCTCAAACCCACTTTCAGCGCCACTCTCAACCCCACTGTCACCTCCAAAACCCTTCCCAGTTTTACCCCGAGACCTGCTGTGCAAAAGCCCTTCCTCTCCTCCCTCCTCTGCTGCTGCTTCTGCATCCAATGCCCCAGTCTCAGCCCCACCCTCAGCTCCACCCTTAACCCTACCCTCAGCACCACTCTTAACCCTATCCTCAGCTGCAGCGCCCTTCCCTTTTTTACCCGAAGTCCTGCTGTGCAAAAGCCCTTCCTCTCCTCCCTCCTCTGCTCTCATCTCCGCCTCCTCCTCTCCCTCCTCTTCTTCCCTTTCCACCTCCTCCTCTCCCCTTACCCCATCCATTCCTCCTCCCTCCCCTCCCTCTCCCACTCTCACCCCCTTTGTGTCACCTCCCTTCTTTCCCTGCCGCTCAGTAACAGCAATATCGTCGCCCAGACCCCCCTCCCCCTGCTCCTCCCTCTCCTCCTCCCTCTCCTCCTCCCTCTCCTCCTCCCTCTCCTCTTCCTCTCCCCTTTCTCCCTCTCCCACTCTCACCGCTTTTGTGCCACCTCCCTTCTTCCCCAGCCGCTCAGTAACAGCAATATTATCACCCAAACCCCCCTCCGCCTGCTCCTCCCCCTCCCCCTCCCTCTCCTCTTCGTCCTCTCCCCTTTCTCCCTCGCTCATCACACTATCCCCTGTAAGATCTGCTCCGGTAAGAGAACCCTTCCCAGACGTGCCTTTTCCGGCAGGGACCTTCGACCTTTGAGTCGACCCACGAGTCTCCTCTTCTCCTCTCATCAAACTATCCCCTGTCAGCTCTGCTCCTGTAAGAGTACCCTTTCCAGACATGCCCTTTCCAGCCGGGTCCTTCGACCTTTGAGTTGACCCACGAGTCTCCTCTTCTCCTCTCAACAGACTATTCCCTGTAAGATCTGCTCCTGTAAGCGCATCCCTTCCTGACACACCCTCTCCATCACTGGTGTTTGCAGCAGCTAAATTAACCACAGTAACATCCGTTTCCGTTTCTCCTGCTGCTGTTGCAGCTGCTGCTGTTGAGCCTTCGCCACCTGCCTTGCCACCTGACTTGCTAGCTGCTTTGTTAACCCTCCAGCTGCCTGTAGCTGTACCGTTTTCCCCAGTGACCAAAGATGTATCCAATTCTGCACCCTCCTTTGTCTCTGTCGCTAATTCTTCAACCTCCTCTGCTACTGTTGAGCCTTCGCCACTAGCCTTTCCACCTGCCTTTCCACCTGCCTTTCCACCTGCCTTTCCACCTGCCTTTCCACCTGCCTCACTACCTGCTTTGCTAACCCTCCAGCTGTCTTTAGTTGCACCCTCCTTCGTCTCTGTCGCTAGCTCTTCAACCTCCTCTGCTGCAGCTGCATCCTCTGCTTTTCCTTCTTCCGTTTCCTCTGCCGCTTCCTCCTCCTCCTTCTTCTCCTCCTCCTCCTCCTCTTCCTCCTCTTTCCCAGCTAATACTGGCTCCTCTTTAGTCCCCCCCTCACTCCCTCTCTTCCCCACCACTTCCGCTTCCTTCTCAACTCCCTTATTACCTCCCACCTTGCTTGTAACATTTGCATCCACCAATTCCTCCTCTCCTCTCTTTCCCACCTTACTTGTAACATTCCCACCACCAGCACCAGCAGCAGCACCAGCAGCATCAGTGCCTTTAACTTTGGGCATGACTGCCTCTTCTGCTGCTGCCAGTGCCTCATCAACCTTTTCCATCCCCAAATCCGCTGGCCCAACCTTCACTTCTTCATCCTCCTCCGCTTCTTCTCCCTTCACCTCCTCTCCCTTCATTTCCCCCAACTCACCCTCCTCCTCCCTTTCCTTCTGCTCCACGCCCTCACCCCTCTGCTGCTGCCCACTCACGCGCTCACCCCTCTGCTGCTGCCCACTCACGCCTTCCCCCCTCTGCCCCTCACCACTCACGCCCTCCTCTCTTCCCTCCTCCTTCCCTCCCTTCGCAGTCTGATTTCCCCCATCCATCCCCACCTCCCTCGTCCCTTCCTTCCCCATCTCCTTCTCCTCCTCCGCCTCCTCTTCCTCTTCGTTCTCTGCCTCCCCACCAGCCGTCTTCACATCCTTTGCTTCCCCACCAGTCACCTTCTCATTCTCTGCAGCCCCACCGACCGACCTTGCACCCTCCTCGTCTGCGCTCCCTGCATCATTCTCTCCCTTTTCCTCCTCCTTGCCCGCCCCAGTTACTTCGCTGCGATCGGCTTCAGCAACAGCGGAAGTAGCACCAGCTGCTGCTGCTGCTGCTGCTGTAGCATCGTCAGTGGTACCAGCAGCAGTGGCAACAGTGGCTGCTTTGGCAGAAGCAGCATCCCTAGTGCTGGGAGAAGTGCCATCAGTGGTAGCAGCAGGTGCAGTGGCAGCAGTGGTATCGTCAGTGGTAGCAGGTGCAGTGGTACCAGCAGCAGTGGCAGTAGCGGCAGCAGCGGTATCCCTGGTGGTGGCAGCAGTGGCACCGCCAGTAGTAGCAGCAGCAGCACCATCAGTGGTAGCAGCAGCAGCACCATCAGTGGTAGCAGCAGCAGCACCGTCAGTGGTAGCAGCAGCAGCACCATCAGTGGTAGCAGGTGGACGCACCCTACCAGCACCACCACGAGCAACCGAAGCATCAACCCCAGCAACCGCGGCAGTAGCAGCAGCAGCAGTAGCATTAGCAGCATCAACACTTTCCGAAGTGGCAGTGTCAGCTTCCCTATCAGCAGCACCCACAGCAGTAGCCTTGGCACCTTCCGGCCTTCCAGAAGCAGTGGCAGCATCAGCAGCACGAGAGCCGGAGGCTTCAGTATCAGCAGCATCAGCAGCACCAGCGGCATCAGCAGCACCAGTACCTTCCGAAGTGGCAGTGGCAGCTTCCCTATCAATAGTTTTCACCGCAGCAGACTTGGCACCTTGCAACCCAGCAACAGCAGAAGCAGTAGAAGCAGCAGAACCACCGGCAGTGGCAGCAGCAGCAGCAGCAGTAGCTCCACTCCCCCCCTTCTCCTCCTCGTCTTCCTCCTCCTGCTTCTCCTCCCCTTCCTCCTGCACCTCCTTTCCTCCCTCTGTTCCAGTCACACCTCCCGAAGCAGCTGTTGCATTTAATCCCCTGTCCTCTTCCTCCCCTTTCTCGCTTCCCTCTGCTGCACTCACACCAGAAGCAGCTGTTGCATCTATATTCTTCTTGTCGTCTTCCCCTTTCTCTCCTTGCTCCGATGCATGCTCGGCAGAAGCTGTACGAGCTGTAGCAGAACCTGCCGGATCTGTAGGTTCGGCAGGCCTGGCCGAGCCTGGCTTTTTGCCTCGGACAACGGCTCTGGGACCATGTAAGCCCGCAAGAAGGCGACGGTTCGGCCCAACTGGTACAGATGCTGCCGTACCTTCCAAACCGTTATGTCCGGAGGCTGTACTTCCGGTTGTAGCTTCCGAACCTCTAGGTTCGGAAAGTCCAGCCACGAGGGAGGGAGGAAATTCAGCAGAATTTGCTGCTGCAGATTCGGTCTCCGTGGGAAGAGTTGCGAGACGTCTTGAAGCATACTCAGATGTTGCGGAAAGAGTGGTTTCTGGCCTGGGTCTGAGAACGAATGGATCAGCACCATCAGTTGGAGTGAGACTTCCAGGGACATGCGAAGGGACGGTTGTCCCCGATTGAAGGCCATCCGGTGAGGGACTCAGCGCCTGATACAAAAATACACACCATAAGAACGATGAAGAAGGAAAGGACTCGAGTTTGAGAGGGAAGGAGAGAGACGACGGAGTTTGAACATAGATAGAAGTTTAACTAGCTTGTTGGAGCAGTAAAATAGTCGGATCCTTGACGTTTTAAGTTGGGAGACGAGAGAAGGCGAGAGAGGAGAGGAAAAAGAGAAAGAGGTGAGAGAGACAGGGAAACGAGAAGAAAGGGCTTACCCAAATAGGAGCGACGGAGGACAAGTGAAGAACGATGAGGAGAACGCTGGTCATGGACGATGACGTCATTATACGCTGCGGCGACGTCATCCGACCTTTCGCGACGACGACGAATGGAGTAACAGAATGGATGACAGGAATTACGAACCCTTGCACTCCGACTATAGGACCGTCACGAGTCGCATGTCGGTGAGCCGTCAAAAGGCTTCACGATTAACTGTTAGAAAGGTGAGTTTAGCAAAAACGACGGGAAAAGCGAGTTTCGGGGGCAGAGCATTCACGGCATTCCCTAGGATCTCCGTATTCTCCGCATTCTCTCACGCCAGAGGTAAATATATCATACTCCTCAGCGAATCGCCGTCTCGTTTGCGATTCTCGTTCGCGAAAGCGGAGGCGAGGATAACGAAAGCTCACGAAAACCTGGTCGGAACAACCTTGGGAGGAGAGTCAATCCGACCTGAAATTGATCTCAGCCGTTTCTCGCTAACCACGGAACTCCAATCTGTACGCAGCATATGTTGAACTCAAGGAACGCATGCTGCTGAAATCACGGAACTCACTACGATCGATGTTTCTCTTGGAAATACTGCACGATGAGAGCAAAGGCATGTCGGTGGGACCAAAATTTTGGTAGGTGAACCAAATGAATTAATAACACATTTTAAATAATTTTCATTTCACAGATATTTATGGGGATGTAGCTCAGATGGTAGAGCGCTCGCTTAGCATGCGAGAGGTATGGGGATCGATACCCCACTTCTCCACCCACTACTTGTTTTTTGCAGGTTTCACTTGTCCCTGCCAACCTTCATAATTTGCTTTGATAAGGCAACAAGCATGTGAAATTAGGTACTATACAACCACTAGACCATTGGGATAAAGGGCCTTTTAAGTAGCGGATCAATGCGCCCATAACCCCCCAGGACAACGAGCCTGTAACCCTTCCCTAGGATCAATCGGGGATCACCAGTGGACCTCTCACAGATACTGTGACTTGCAGCTGGAGTCTGCTGTCAAACTTATATCTACTATAGTCTGTTTAGGCTGTAGTGGGGTAGTCCTTATATCTACTTGTACCCTTCTGCTTTCTAGTTCAATCATTCATTCCTATTATTCTCACATGGTATAGAGCTAGTTTTTCCTAAGGGCCCACCATTAAAACGATTTTTTTTTTTTTCCTTACCTGCCCGAAGCGCGCGTCGCGCCTGTCCTTCGCGGCCCGTAGCGCCCCCCCCCCTCACGGCCCGTAGAGGCCCCTTTGCGCCCGTAGCGGCCCCCCCTTGCGGCCCGTGGCGACCCTTTCACGGCCCGTCGCGGCCCCTTCTAGGCCCGTCGCGGCCCCTTCTAGGCCCGTCGCGGCCCCTTCTAGGCCCGTCGCGGCCCCTTCTAGGCCCTTCGCGGCCCCTTCTAGGCCCGTCGCGGCCCCTTCTAGGCCCGTCGCGGCCCCTTCTAGGCCCGTCGCGGCCCCTTCTAGGCCCGTCGCGGCCCCTTCTAGGCCTGTCACGGCCCCTTCTAGGCCCGTCGCGGCCCCTTACACGGCCCCTTACGCGGCCCCTTACGCGGCCCCGTCGCGGCCCCTTACGCGGCCCCTTCCGCGGCCCCGTCGCGGCCCCCTACGCGGCCCCGACCCTGTCCCGGCCCCGACCCTGTCGCGACCCCGTCGCGGCCCCGTAGCGGCCCCGACCCTGTCCTGCCCCGGCCCCGTTGCGGCCCCGTCCTGGACCTGCCCCGGCCCCGACCCTGTCCCGGACTTGCCCCGGCCCCGACCCTGTCGCGGCCCCGTCCCGGACCTGCCCCGGCCCCGACCCTGTCCCGGCCCCGTCGCGGCCCCGTCCCAGACCTACCTCGGCCCCGACCCTGCCCTGGCCCCGTTGCAGCCCTGCCCCGGCCCTGCCCCGGCCTCGCCCCTGGTAAGAGCATAACCGGGCCGAGTCGCGCTGCCGAGCCGCCCTGCCGAGCCGCGCTGCCGAGCCGCCCTGCCGAGTCGCGCTGCCCTGCCTAGCTGAGTTGCTCCTGCTGCTACTGCTGCTTTCACTGCTTTGCACTGCTACTGCTCCTACTGCTACTATGGCTAGTCCCACCGTTCTCACCTTTGATGCTGAGGGACGTGCAGTTGGCTTTGACGTGTGGGTTGACGATCTCCAGCTGTTTCTTCAGTGTGATTCTAGGGATGGGGTATCTCTTTTCGATCACACGTCTGGTGTTTCCACTGCTCCTGCTGTCACTGCTGACAGTACTGTTCGCTCTCAGTGGACCACTCGTGACGCTGTTGCTCGTCTTGCTGTTCGTAGTCACATGCCGGCTACTGAGCGCGCACACTTTGGCCAGTACAAGACTGCTCAGTCTTTGTACGACGCTGTAGTTGCACGCTACTCCTCCCCTTCCACTGCTGCACTCAGCCGCCTCATGCTGCCGTACCTTTTCCCTGACCTTGCCGCCTTTGCCACAGTCGCTGACCTAGTTGCTCACCTTCGCACTAGTGACGCCCGCTACCGTGCTGCCCTTCCCACTGAGTTCTGTGCCAAGAACCCTCCCCCCATGTACATCACCCTTTACTACCTAGTCACCCGCCTCCTTGACTCACTTTCCTCAGTCAGGGATCACTTCCTCTCCCTTTGCCCCACCGAGCTGACTGTCGACCTGCTAGAGGAGCGCCTTACTGCAGCTGAGAAGAGTATCTTAGCTGTAGGTGCTTCTCACGGCGACCGTCGCACCCCTTTCTTTGAGGGGTGTTCCCCTGTCCCCCTTCTCCCCTCTGTTGCTTCTGCTGCTGCTGTCGACCTCGTTGGCACTGAAGAGGTCGGGGCTGCGTCTGCTCCGAGTGGGAGACGCCGCATCAGCAAGGGAAAGGGGGGCAGAGGTGGTGGAGGGGGCGGCGGGGGGGGGTGGTGGCGGAGGATTAGGGGGTGGCGGTGGAGGTGGGGGTGGCACCGGGAGTGGGGGCTTCAGTGGCGGCAGTGGAGGTGGTGGAGGCAGCGGCAGCGGTGGTGGAGGTGGCGGCGGCGGTGGTACTGGTCGAGGTGCAGCCGCGCAGCGTGGAGGCGCTGGTGGTAGCCAGCATCAGCAGCAGCCGCGCTCCAGTGAGACCCCATCGGTTCAGCAGCTTCGTGAGTGGTACGCTGGGCGTGGGAGGTCTGGGGGTGCAGGTCCCTGCGCTTACGTTCTTCGCACCGGCCCTCGTAGTGGGGAGGTGTGTGGGCTCCCACACACCACGCAGCGCTGCTTTGGTCGCTTGACTGACGCTTGGCGTACCCAGTTTCCTGACTCTTCTGAGCTCCCTCGCTGGCATGATCTGCTTCTGCAGAATGTGCCTATCTTTGATCTAGATTTTGATGCTATCCTTGCTGCCATGTATGCTCTTGCTGATATTACTGAGGGTGACTGTTACCTGCGTGTCCCGCCCGACCCGGGCACTGCGGCTGCTGCTCTAGGTGCTGGTGCGGCTGCTGCCCTAGGTGCTAGTGCGTCTGCTACTCCAGGTGCTGGTACGTCTACTCTCTCTGGTACTGCACCTACTGAGGCCCTGCACACGTTCACACTTGACTCTGGTGCTTTGCGCTCTTTCTTTAGAGACAGCACCACGCTCACGCCGCTCGCCCGGCCTGTTGCGGTCTCCCTTGCTGACCCCTCAGGGGGCCCAGTCCTTGCACACTCCTCTACAGTTTTACCGTGTCCTGCGGCCCCGTCGGGCTTGCTGTCGGGACTCCACCTCCCCTCGTTCTCTACGAACTTGGTGAGTGGAGCTGACCTCCAGGATGCGTGGGTTGACCAGTTCACCCCTGGAGGTCAGCGTGTGACCCACTGCACTTTCTCTCGGACGGGTCGCCACCTGGCCACGTTCACCCGTCGGCCAGGTTCGAGTCTGTACACACTAACTACTGCGCCTCCTCCGGTCTCTGCGTCTGGTCAGGTAGCTGCGTCCAGTCAGGTGTTTGCTGCCGCGTCCAGGTCTAGTCCTGCGTCTACCCCCTGCTCGTGTCGTCCTCTGTCGCACGAGACTCTCCTTTGGCACCACCGCCTTGGTCACCCCTCCCTGCCTCGTCTTCGAGGTATGGCCTCCCGTGCCCTTGTCTCTGGTCTCCCCAGGTCCCTCCCTCCCCTTCCTCCGGGGCCTGCCCCCACCTGTGTTCCTTGTGTCGAGGGCCGGCAGCGCGCCGCCCCTCACTCCTCCTCGTTCCCTCCGACTGAGGCTCCTCTGCAGACTCTTCACATGGACGTGTGGGGCCCAGCCCGCGTCCGTGGACAGGGTCACGAGCGTTACTTCCTGCTGGTCGTTGACGACTACTCGCGTTACACCACAGTCTTCCCCTTGTGCAGCAAGGGTGAGGTCCCTGAGGTGTTGATCGACTGGATCCGCGGTGCTCGTCGCCAGCTTAGTGAGAGTTTCGGCTCAGACCTTCCTGTTCTGCGTCTGCACTCAGACAGAGGCGGGGAGTTTTCCTCCGACCTCTTGAGAGCCTTCTGTCGTTCTGAGGGCATCCGCCAGACGTTCACGCTTCCGGCCTCCCCGCAGCAAAATGGGATTGCTGAGCGCCGCATTGGCATGGTCATGGACGTCGCTCGTACGTCCATGATCCATGCGGCCGCTCCCCACTTTCTGTGGCCGTTCGCGGTTCAGTACGCAGCGCATCAGATCAACCTTCAGCCTCGTGTCTCCTTGCCGGAGACCACACCTACTCTGCGGTGGACGGTGTCCTGCCCCCTCAGGTGTGTCCCAGGTAGACCCTGCCGAGCCGGTCGAGGTAGCTGTCGACTCAGGTGCTGCGTCTGGGGGTGCTGAGCCTGCGGGTGCGGGGACTGGGGGTGCTGAGTCTGGGCGTGCTGAGCCTGGGGGTGCTGAGTCTGGGGGTGCTGAGACTGGGCGTGCTGAGCCTGGGGGTGTGGCGCCTGAGGGTACTGTGTCTGGAGGTGCTGAGCCTGCGCGTGCTGCGTCTGGAGGTGCTCTAGGTGTCCCGTCGCGGCGGGAGCCCCTCTCTCCACAGCGGCTTCGTGAGTGGTACTCTCGGCGCTGTCGGGTTGCTGCTCGAGGTGCTGCTGGTGCAGGAGCTGCTGGAGGTGCTGGCGCTGCTGGAGGTGGTGCTGGTGCTGGAGCTGCTGGAGGTGCTGCTGGTGCTGGAGGTGCTACTAGAGCTACTGGAGGTGCTGGTGCTGCTGGAGGTGGTGCTGGTGCTGGAGCTGCTGGAGGTGCTACTGGTGCTGGAGCTGCTGGAGCTGCTGGAGGTGCTGGCGCTGCTGGAGGTGGTGCTGGTGCTGGAGCTGCTGGAGGTGCTGCTGGTGCTGGAGGTACTACTGGAGCTACTGGAGGTGCTGGCGCTGCTGGAGGTGCTGCTGGTGCTGGAGCTGCTGGAGGTGCTGTTGGTGCTGGAGCTGCTGGAGGTGCTGCTGGGACTGGAGACCCTGAGGCTGAGGGTACCGGTTCTGTCCCTGCTGTTTCTGGAGGCGCTGTGCGGCCGCGGCCGTACTACGTTCCGCTTCTTCAGCAGGTTCTTGGCTCCCCGCCTTCTCCTGGTCCTCCTCCTCCTTCCCTGAGTCCACCGCCTGTCCCGTCTCAGTCGCAGTTACAGCCGGCCTCTCCGCTGCCTGGTCCTTCTCCTTACTCTGGACCGACTAGAGGTCTTACAGAGCGTCGTGAGCCTGAGTCGCGTCCTGTGTCGCCTGTGTCTTGTTCTACGTTGCCTGTCCGTTCTGTTCGCGCTGGTCGTGTTTTGCGTCCGCGTCCTCCTCCTGTCCCTGGCACTCACTCTATGACTCTGCGTCCTTCCACTGCTCCACAGCGTGTCCCTCTGCCCTCTCCTCCTGCGTCCTCTCTTCCTAACGGTCCGGACCCGGAGTCTGACTCCCTTCGTGCTGCTAGTCCTACTGTCACGCGCTTTCTGGCCACTGCTGTCACTGACCCCCTGTTTGAGTTCTCTGCTGCGTCTGCTCTTGTTGTGAGCTTGTTGACTTTGTTGCAGCCTGTCGCCTAGACTACGCCGCTAGTCTTGTTGCTGAGTCTGCGTCTGTGTCTGTCTGTCCTCCGTCCGTCGGGAGTGAGTGTGCTCTTGGCACGGACGTCCTTGAGGACAGGCAGGAGGACCTTGAGTGCTTTGCCGCTGCTTCACCTCATCTCGTGTCCATGCTGCTTGCCCCTGAGGGAGACCCGGATGCACTAGACATCCCGACCCCGCGCTCTTACGCAGAGGTGATAGAGGGTCCCTACTCCTCTCAGTGGCAGGCAGCCATGGACGCAGAGATGGCTTCCTGGAAGTCCACAGGCACCTACGTAGACGAGGTTCCCCCACCTGGGGCGAACATCGTCAGCGGCATGTGGATCTTCAGGGTGAAGCGGCCGCCGGGTTCTCCGCCTGCCTTCAAGGCGCGTTACGTTGCACGTGGCTTCAGTCAGCGACAGGGAGTTGATTTTTTTTCAGACCTTCTCCCCTACCCCGAAGATGACCACTCTTCGGGTACTGTTGCACGTTGCTGCTCAGCGTGACTACGAGCTCCACTCGCTTGACTTCAGCACAGCCTTCCTACAGGGCAGCCTGCACGAGGAGATCTGGCTGCGCCGCCCACCTGGCTTCACTGGGTCGTTTCCTCCTGGTACCCAGTGGAGCCTCCGGCGGCCAGTCTACGGTCTCCGCCAGGCGCCCCGTGAGTGGCACGACACGCTCAGGACGACTCTTGCTGCTCTTGGTTTTGCTCCTTCCACTGCTGACCCTTCTCTGTTTCTACGCATTGACGCTACTCTGCCGCCGTTCTACGTTCTTGTGTACGTAGACGACCTTGTCTTTGCTACTGCTGACACGGAGGCACTCGCCCACGTGAAGTCCGAGCTGCAGAAGAGACACACGTGCACAGACCTGGGTGAGCTGACAAGCTATCTTGGCTTGCGGATCACCCGGGACAGAGCACAGCGCACCATTACCTTGACTCAGTCACACATGGTGCAGCAGGTCCTTCAGCGCTTCGGCTTCACGTACTACTCGCCACAGTCCACTCCTCTGCCTACCGGTCACTCGCTCTCAGCTCCACCTTCGGACGAGTCCGTAGAGCCGAGTGGCCCGTATCCAGAGCTTGTGGGCTGCCTCATGTACCTGATGACTTGCACACGACCTGACCTCGCATACCCTCTCAGCCTTCTGGCTCGCTACGTGGCTCCCGGCAGGCACCGAAAGGTGCACTGGGATGCTGCGAAGAGGGTGTTGCAATACTTGTGCAGTACATCGGGCATGGGGCTCGTGCTTGGAGGACGGGCTCGAGTTGTCCTCACTGGTCACGCTGACGCCTCCTGGGTTGACGACTTGGCTACGCAGCGGTCGTCACAGGGTTACACCTTCAGTCTTGGCTCCGGCTCTGTCTCTTGGCGGTCTACCCGCTCTTCTTCTGTTCTCAGCTCCAGTTGTGAGGCTGAGATCTATGCTGGAGCCATGGCTGCACAGGAGCTTCGCTGGCTCACCTACCTGCTGACCGACTTGGGAGAGGCGCCTCGTTCTCCTCCAGTTCTGTACGTCGACAACAAGGCCATGCTGGCCTTGTGTCAGGAGCACAGACTGGAGCACAGAACGAAGCACATTGCTCTGCGCTACTTCCTTGCTCGAGAGTTGCAGCAGCGTGGCCAGCTTCGTCTTGCTTACGTGGCCTCTCAGGCCAACACTGCTGATGTTTTCACCAAGGCACTTCAGCCTTGTGATCATCAGCGTTTCTGTACAGTGTTAGGCCTTGTACCTACTGTGCCTCACTTGTTGACTTCTTGACTCTGCTTGTACTGTACTCTATATACTTATACCTGCATGCGTACACTTGCTAGGTTGTGTTCACTGTATTGTTTGCTTTCCTTTTATATAACTCTGCATGTGAACTGGCCTTATGGCCCTTTGCTTGTGCTCAGACTGTGTGGTGACTTTGTGATCCACCCTGAGCTTGCTTTGTCTTTCTTGACTGGTCTTGTGACCCCTTGTTCTCCCCCACTTTGCCTATGGGGGTGTGTCAAACTTATATCTACTATAGTCTGTTTAGGCTGTAGTGGGGTAGTCCTTATATCTACTTGTACCCTTCTACTTTCTAGTTCAATCATTCATTCCTATTATTCTCACATCTGCTTGTGGGACATTGATGGAGAAACCTGTGGGCATACCCATCCTCAAATTTTGTACATATACGCCTCTCCCTTTTGCAATTATCTGAACACGCTTCTGACGTGTCGAGCACTACAACAAAAGCGAAGCGAACTGAAGCAAAGCGAATTGAAGCGAAGCGAACTGAAGCGAAGCGAACTGACGCGAAGCGAACTGAAGCGAAGCGAACTGAAGCGAAGCGAACTGAAGCGAAGCAACAGCAAGTCAACCAAAGCGGTTGACAGAAAGACAACAACAAGAGGTTGAGTGAAGGTCAAAGGTCAGCGGCCTTGACTCGCCGAAAAGCAGCGCGACAGCAAGGACACATAATTGACTCACTATTGAGTAGTTACCCGAGTCGTCGCTGTATCGAACCGCAACAGCAGTTACAGTTAGTGAAACCTTTCATATTCCTTTGTAATCATATAAAGCTTTGTATCTCTTTGCTATTATCAATTTATCTTGTTCTCACATACCAGTGCAAGGTGGTTCAATAAGTTCACTATTATGCTTTCGCTAATGCATCACTACTCTGAGACTTTAGTCTTGAAAACGATCCTAAGGGCTTTTCTTAGCCTAACATGGTCTCAGAGCTAGCAAGACAAAAGACAACTCTGTTCAAGCTCCTACAACAACAGAAGGCATGGCTACGCAGAAAGAAAGAAGCTCGTCTACTGGATCTCCCGGCAATACTCCTACTCCACTGCCAGCCTCTGGACTACAGACAAAGAGAGGCACAACCCAAGGACCAGCTGTTGAGTCCAGTGAAACTCCCGCTAATCAAGCAACCGGCTTCGACCCAAGCATGATGGAGAAGTCCTTCTCCTTCATGTCATTCTACGAGCAACATCAACAAGCAGCACCTGCGCAATCAAACAACAGCGACAACAACAACGAAGTCACTCCCATGAGCCTTGACGGTTCATCTTTTGTGCGTGAAAATCAGCAGCCTACCTTCGCACCGTACGAGCCTCAACGCGGCTTCGTCAGCTTCATGCCGAATCGGCTCCCATCTGGACAAGAAACAAAGACTCTAGACGCACTTCAACTGCAGTCACAGTTTGCGCACATCCTGAAACTCCAAACAACAACACCATTCGACGGCAAGGATTTCTATACCTGGTCCTTTGAGTTCGAGCTGATGATGGAAAGCGCTCAAATCCTTGGCTTCTTCGACGGTTCCCTGCCATATCCAACGCACGAGACGCAGTACGACAAACAACAGTACACGTATCAGTCACTAATGGTGTACACCATACTCCTGCGAAACATAACGCCAAACGAGCAGCAGAGCATCCGGTCTTATCGCGGATGCGGTAACTCCGCCGAGCTCGCGTACAACCACCTGAAGAACCTGTATCAAGCAATCGACTGCGTTAATCAAAGTGGTCTCATGGCGCAATTAACAACGGTCCAAATGCAACCCGGCGAAAAGGGAATGGCATATATCAGTCGCTGTCGCGGTCTGCGCGATAGACTCTTTCGATGCGGTAGATCAATATCCGAAGAAGCGTTCGTCACTGTCGTTATCATAGGTCTCGGTCCTCAGTGGCGCTCCATTCGAGCCATTCTCCGAGCCCACAGAAGAATCTCCGAAGCAAATATTTGCGCAGAGATTCACGCCGAGCAACAAGATATGAACCTGCACGAAGAACGTCACAAGAAAAGGGCATCAGCACCAGAGTTCGCCTTTCACACTCAACGGCGCTACAACAACAACAACCGACAAAACGAGCATCATGGACGAAGACACATACCACCATTTTGTCACCTCTGCCAAACGTACAGCCACTCCCGTATTCACTGCCCGAATCAGCAGCAATCGACACCACCACCACGTCAGCTTCGACCGTCAAGTAGTCAAGTAACTTCCACACAGTAGCATCCTTCCAACCAGGCGGCGCCTTCAACGACAATGACACAATCTGCACGAGGAACAAGAAACATCATAAGCTGCATGACAAGAACGGACTCCTGCATCACTGGTTCACCACCGACCTACTCACCAGAACAACTCTCGACGAAAGCATGCCTCGTCGCGAATCGCTAGAACCAAATCCGACGTATGCAGCCATCGCACAGAGCGAACCGTCCGGTCAAGATGCTTGGTTCTTGGACAGCTGCTGCGGACAACACATGTGCTCGTCAAATCGCTTCGTTCAATGGGAACAACACCTCAACCGGAAAGTCGTGATCACCGTCGCCAACAACCAGAACCTGCGCACACAACGACAAGGAGTAGTTCAACTTCAGTCCCGCGAGACTAACGTCGTTTTACAGATGTCAAAGGTTTTGATTACAAAAGGACTGGGCTACAACTTAATCAGCGCCAGCCAGCTCATGGCAAAAGGGATGCACCTTGAAGCCGACAGCACTACTCAGGAGTTCAAGCTGTACAACAGGAAGGGAGGACTTTACATCGGCAAAGCATTCCTGAAGAACAATGTCTTCATTCTTGATTTCGTTCCAGATCAAGGAACTGCTGACAACGACACGATCGTCAATTTCACTACCTGGTCACACCCACCAGATCTCGACCCAGAATTCAGCCCCGGAGGTTTTTGGTACTCGCACACCATACGTGAAGCAGAACGGACAAGGGTGTTAGCAGTGATTCAACAGACAACAGCAGCAGCAGCGACACCGACAGAAGTAGAAGCAACAACAAGAGCACCAGCACCAAACGCCAGCACTTCATCAGCACCAACTCCCATCACCGACACCACACCGACTCCCACTCAACAGTTGACTCTTGCCCCACGCGAAGTTCACAGAAGCACCAACATCAACGCAAGTTTTTACTCCAACTCCAATCTGTACAGACGTTCACCTGGACATCGCGCCGACGAATCATTATGGCATCAAAGCTTAGGGCATCCCAGCAACACGACACTGTACAACACGATAAGAGCAGGAGTGCTCGATAAAGACTCACTACTTTTACCCGACGGCAGAGAACTTCAACGAGTATGCGGAACCTGCTTTACCTGCCCTGAAGCAGACTTACCCCATCAACCGTTCGTCTCTCACCACAACGACATACTGTACACCCGCGAAAGCGGACAAGGAGCATACAACTACGTAATCACTTTCATCGACGCCGCCACTAGATGCGTCTGGCATCTGAACCTTCCGAGTCGCGACATGGCCTTCGAAGCATTCGTCGCTTGGCTCCCAGTAGCAGAAAGAGAATCAGGAATGAAGCAAAAAAGCTTTCAGTCAGACGGAGGAGGAGAATATCAGTCATAGCGGTTCAAGCAATACTTGGTGGAGAGAGGCATTAAGCGACTCATTTCTCTTCCCTACGCTCATCAGCAGCAAGGCGTGGCAGAAAGAATGAACAGGACCCTCCAGAACACCATGCGCAAGCTGCTACGTGGCATCCGGCTACCCAACCATCAGTGGCCTGAGGCGATGGACCACGCCGTGCTGTTGCACAACTTGCTTTCGTCATCTTCGCTTCCAAACAACGCATCACCGCATCTGCTGTGGACAGGAAAATTGGGCAACGTAAAAATGTTACGAGTCTTTGGGTGCATGGTACAGTACCGACCACACACTGTACGAGCTGGACGATTCTCACAACGCGCACAGTGGGGACTACACCTGGGCATCGAAAAACACTACAACGCGTGGAAAATCTTTGACGTCCACTCGAAGGAAACAGTAGCAGCACGTGACATGATTTTCTACGAGCGACTTACTCTCCAAACGTACCTGGACAACTTGGCAGCAGAACGAGACCTCGCGGTCGGCTTCCGTGGCAACCAAGTCTTTGCCACACCAGCAGATGAGACTGACTGGGACGAGAAAAACGTGGACGGAGCATCCGAGGAAGCCGGATCTCTTCCCTACTGCTCGGTACCTGTCACGATGAAACGCGCCGTAGCGGCAGGAGCTGATGTGTATGTGGTTGACATTCGGGAAGCCGAGGCAGCATACAAACCTAGTGACTTGCAGAAACTGCTCGCCGACGTACCGGATTACTTGGCAGCGCTACTGACGCAGTACAACGGGTTTTTTCGAAAGGATTTGCCGGAGGGACTGCCACCTCATCGACCGCACGACCACATGATTAAGTTAGAACCGAGGGCGCAACCAAAAGTACAGCGATATGTGTCAAACATTATATATGTTGTATTTGTGTAGGCTACAGTGGGTTAGCCTTTAAGGGGTACACAATTCTAGGGTTAGGTACTTGTACTCCCTTTTCCTTTCTAGTCCAACACTTCTTCTTTCTAACATGGTATTAAGAGCGTAGGTTTAGACCTAGGATCGCTCCTTAGGGCCCACCGTTCCGTTCGAAGCGCCCTCGAGCGCCTTTCTCCTAGTGCGCCCTCGTGCGCCTCGCTGTCTCCTACTGCCCGTGCGCAGCTCAGTAGAGCCGCACGCGGCGCGTGCGTCGCCCCCTAGCAGCCCGCGCGCGGCATTTCCTGTGAGCGCGCCGCCCGTTAGCCTCCCACGCTGCCACGCGCCGCCCACTAGCAGCCCGTCGACGGGCCCTTCTGGCCGCGCGTAGCCCGCTAACGACCGGCAGCCCCGCCCGTAGGCCGTGCCGCCGCCCTCTAGGCCGCCCACGTACTAGTCAGGCCCACGCAAGGCTACGGCCCGCCCGCTACAGCCGCCCGTGTGCATGCCCCCCCCCCCCCCGTCGCGCACTGCCCCGTAGCCCGGCCCGAGCCGAACCGCGCCGCCCAAACCGAGCCGCGCCGCCCGAACCGAGCCGCGCCGCCCGAACCGAGCCGCGCCGCCTAGGCAGAGCCGTGCCGCCCTACTGTTCCTACTACTGCAGTTCCTACTACTACTGTCACTGCAACTATGGCTAGTCCTTCTGTGCTAGCTTTCGATGCTGAGGGCCGCCCACTGAAGTTTGAGATCTGGCTCGATGACTTACACCTATTCCTCCAGCTCACTGCCAAGGAGGATATCTCACTGTACGATCACGCGCTAGGCCATGCTACTGCCCCTGCTGCTACAGCTGACAGTACTGCCCGCTCACAGTGGCAGACTCGTGACGCTCACGCTCGCTTCGCTATTCGCAATTCCCTGCCGGTAGATGAACGCGAGCACTTTGGCCAGCACAAAACTGCGCAGGCACTGTACACTGCTGTAGTTGCACGCTACTCCTCACCTGCCTCTGCTACACTAGGCCATCTCTCGCTCCCCTACCTGTTCCCAGACCTGTCAGCTTTCTCCACAGTCTCTGACCTCATCACGCACCTCCGCACTAGTGAGGCCCGCTTCCGTGCTGCTATGCCCGCTGAGTTTCTTGACAAGAACCCCCCCCCGCTCTGGCTCACTCTCTACCACCTAGTCACTCGCCTCCCTGACACTCTGCGTTCAGTCAGGGACCACTTCCTAGCTCGCTGCCCCACTGAGCTCACCATTGACCTCCTCGAGAAGGAACTGCTTGCAGCCGAGGCTAGCATAGTCGCTGTAGGTGCCTCTCGTGGCGACCCCCGCACCCCTTTCTTCGAGGGGTGTTCCCCTTCCCCCCTTCTCCCCTCTGTCGCCTCTGCTGCTGCTGTCGACCTAGTTGGTACTGAGCAGGTCGGAACTGCGTCCGCTCCGAGCTGGCGCCGCAGCGGCAAGGGCAAAGGGGGCAAGGGAGGTGGAGGTGACGGCGGGGGAGGCGGTGGTGGGGGTGGTGGCGGCGGTGGGGGTGGTGGCGGGGCTGGAGGGGCTAGTGGCGGCAGTGGGGGTGGTGGCGGCAGCGGCGGGGGAGGTGGCAGGGGCGGGGGCGGTGGTGGTGGCGGCGGTGGACGCGGAGGCGGCAGGGGCGGTGGTGGACGGGGTGGCAGCGGCGGAGGTGGTGGTCGTGGAGGCGCTGGCGGTGGCCAGAGCCAGCAGCCGACTCCGTCGCCCCAGGAGCTTCGTGAGTGGTACTCTCAGCACGGGGGGGGGGGTGGACTTAGCTGCACGTACGTCATCCGCACAGGTGACCGCACTGGTCAGACGTGTGGGAGGGCGCACACCACGCAGCGCTGCTTCTCCCGCCTCGACGACGCTTGGCGTACTCAGTTCCCTGCTGCCACTGAGCTGCCCCGCTGGGCTGATCTGATGAAGAAAAACATTGATATCTATTCTCTAGACTTTGATGCTATTCTCACTGCCATGTATGTGTTGTCTACTAGTGGAGAGGGTGCTCAGTACCTGCGTGCTCCGCCCGACCCGGGCATTCGGACCAGTGAGGCTGCCGCTCTAGGTGCTAGTGCGTCTGTTGCCCTAGGTGCTGGTGAGGCTGCCGCTCCAGGTACTCCCATGTCTCCTGCCCCAGGTACTGGTGAGGCTACTGCTCTAGGTGCTCGTGAGTCTGCGCCCCCTGGTACTGAGTCTACTGAGGCACTGCACACCTTCACACTGGACTCAGGTGCTTCTCGCTGTTTCTTTCGTGACCGCACTGCCCTTGAGCAGCTTGCTCGGCCAGTTGCTGTCTCCCTTGCTGACCCCTCTGGGGGTCCGGTCATTGCGACCTCCTCCATTGTCCTTCCTTGTCCTGCAGTTCCGTCGGGCACACTGTCAGGTCTCCACCTCCCCTCGTTCTCTACGAACTTGGTGGCGGGTTGTGCGCTCCAGGACGGGGGTGTCCACCAGTTCACCCCTGCCTACGAGCGCGTGACACACTGCACGTGTGCTCGGACGGGCCGTCACCTGGCTACCTTCACTCGGCAGCCGGGGTCGGACCTGTACACACTGACCACTGAGTCCCCTCAGGTAGCTGCGTCTGCGTCTACTTCAGGTCAGCTGTCTGCCCCCTGCTCGTGTCGCTCTCTAGCACACGAGACCGTCCTCTGGCACCACCGCCTTGGTCACCCGTCAGTGCAGCGCCTTCGTGCCATGCACAAACGGTACCTTGTCTCTGGTCTTCCCAGGGTTCTCCCTCCCCTCCCACCCTCGCCTGCTCCTCCCTGTCTTCCCTGTGTCGAGGGGCGGCAGCGCGCCGCTCCTCACTCCTCCTCGTTTCCCCCGACGACTGCTCCCTTGCAGACGCTCCACATGGACGTGTGGGGCCCAGCCCGCGTCCGTGGACAGGGTCAGGAGAGGTACTTCCTGATCGTTGTTGACGACTACTCGCGCTACACCACGGTCTTCCCCTTGCGCACCAAGGGTGAGGTCCCTGATGTCTTGATCCCTTGGATCCGCGCTTCTCGTCTCCAGCTCAGTGAGCGTTTCCACTCGGACTTTCCTGTCCTGCGTTTGCACTCTGACAGAGGTGGTGAGTTCTCCTCCGACCTCTTGGCAGCCTACTGTGCGGAGCACGGCATCCGCCAGTCGTTCACGCTTCCGGCCTCTCCACAGCAGAATGGGGTTGCTGAGCGCCGCATTGGCTTGGTCATGGAGGTCGCTCGTACCTCCTTGATCCATGCGGCTGCCCCCCACTTTCTGTGGCCGTTTGCGGTCCGATACGCTGCGCATCAGCTCAACCTCTGGCCCCGTGTCTCCTTGCCGGAGACTTCCCCGACACTGCGTTGGACGGGAGAGGTTGGCGATGCGTCGCGTTTTCGGGTCTGGGGTTCTCGAGCTTTTGTTCGCGATACGTCCGCGGACAAGCTCTCCTCCCGCGCTGTTCCTTGTGTCTTCCTTGGCTTTGTCCCGGACGCGTCTGGTTGGCAGTTTTACCACGCCACCTCGCGCCGTGTCCTGCCCTCTCAGGACGTCACTTTTGACGAGTCCGTGCCCTTCTACCGCCTCTTCCCCTACCGCACTGCCCCGCTCCCCCCCCCGCCTCTCTTCCTCGCGCCAGGTGCTGCTGTGGTAGACCCCCTCCCCCCTCAGGGTGCCGCTCCCTCAGGTGTGTCCCAGGTAGACCCGGTTGAGCCTGTCGAGGTAGCTGTCGACTCTCATCCTGCTAGGGGTGCTGAGCCTGAGCGAGCGGAGCCTGAGCGTGCGGAGCCTGGGGGTGCGGAGCCTGGGGGTGCTGAGCCTGGGGGTACGGAGCCTGGGGGTGCGGAGTCTGGGGGTGCTGAGCCTGGGGGTGCGGAGCCTGCGGGTGCTGAGTCTGGGGGTGCTGAGCCTGGGTGTGCTACGTCTGAGGGTGCTGAGACTGAGCGTGCTTCACCTGGAGGAGCTCTCTCCTCACAGCAGCTACGAGAGTGGTACTTACAGTACTGCAGCCTCAGGAGGGGTGCTTCTGGAGCTAGGAGTGTTGCTGGAGCTGGTGCTAGTGCTTCCCCTCCTAGGCGGGAGCTGCCCTCTCCCCAGCGGCTCCGGGAGTGGTACGCTCAGCGCTGCAGTCTCCGGAGTGGTGCTCCTAGTGCCACGGACCCTGGTGCTGGAGGTGCTGCTGGTGCTGGAGGTGCTGCTGCTGGCGGTGCTGCTGGTGCTGCTGGAGGTGCTGCTGGTGCTGGTGATGCTGGAGCTGCTGGAGGTGCTGCTTCTACTGGAGGTGCTGCTGGTGCTGCTGACGCTGCTGGAGGTGCTGCTGGTGCTGGTGGTGCTGCTGGTGCTGCTGGAGCTGCTGGAGGTACTGCTACTACTGGAGGTGCTGCTGGTGCTGCTGGAGCTGCTGGAGGTGCTGCTGCTGCTGGCGGTACTGCTGGCGCTAGTGGAGGTCCTGGGGGTGCTTGTACTGGAGGTACTGGAGCTGCTGGGACTGGGCCTGCTGAGGGGGTTGTTGCTGGAGGTGCTGAGCGGCCGCGGCCGTACTACGTTCCGCTCCTTCAGCAGGTTCTTAGTCTCCCGCCCTCTACTGGTCCTTCTCCTCCCCTACTGAGTCCACCGCCTGTCCAGTCGCAGTCACAGTTACAGCCAGCCTCTCCACTGCCTGGTCCTTCTCCTTACGCTGAGCCGACGGGAGGTCTTACGGAGCGTCGTGAGCCTGAGTCTCGTCCTCCGTCGCCTGAGTCTCGTCCAGCATCG
Organism: Closterium sp. Naga37s-1; assembly: GCA_947471745.1. NCBI lineage: Eukaryota > Viridiplantae > Streptophyta > Zygnematophyceae > Desmidiales > Closteriaceae > Closterium > Closterium sp. Naga37s-1. Next base: position 410,679 of record CANJKZ010000497.1, on the reverse strand, counting down.
CCTGAGTCGCGTCCAGAGTCACCTGTCCGTGCTGTCCGCGCTGGTCGTCGTGCTCCGCGTGAGCGACCTCCTCCTGTCCCTGGCACTCACTATATGACTCTGCGTCCTTCCACTGCTCCACAGCGTGTCCCTCTGCCGTCTCCTCCTGCGTCCTCTCTTCCTGCTCTTGCTGACCCGGAGTCTGACTCTCTTCGTGCTGCCAGTCCTACTGTCACGCGTCTCCTTGCCACTGCTGTCACTGACCCTTCCTTCGAGTCCTCTGCTGCGTCTGCTCTAGTCGCTGAGCTTGTTGACTTTGCTGCCGCCTGTCGTCTAGACTACGCCGCTAGCCTTGTTGCTGAGTCTGAGTCTGTCTGTCCTCCGTCCGTCGGGGGTGAGTGTGCTCTTGGCACGGACGTCCTTGAGGACAGACAGGAGGAGTTTGAGTGCTTTGCCGCTGCTTTGCCTCATCTCGTGTCCATGCTAGTTGCCCCTGAGGGAGACCCGGATGCACCAGACATCCCGACCCCACGCTCCTACGCAGAGGCGATGGAGGGTCTCTACTCCTCTCAGTGGCAGATAGCCATGGACGCAGAGATGGCTTCCTGGAAATCCACAGGCACCTACGTCGACGAGGTTCCCCCACCTGGGGCGAACATCGTCAGTGGCATGTGGATTTTCAGGGTGAAGCGGCCGCCGGGTTCTCCGCCTGTCTTCAAGGCGCGTTACGTTGCACGAGGCTTCAGTCAGCGAGAGGGAGTTGACTTCTTCCAGACCTTCTCCCCGACCCCGAAGATGACCACTCTTCGGGTTCTGCTGCACGTCGCCGCTCAGCGTGACTACGAGCTCCACTCTCTTGACTTCAGCACTGCGTTCCTACAGGGCAGCCTGCACGAGGAGATCTGGCTGCGCCGCCCACCTGGCTTCACTGGGTCGTTCCCTCCTGGTACCCAGTGGAGCCTCCGGCGGCCAGTCTACGGTCTCCGCCAGGCACCCCGTGAGTGGCACGACACACTGAGGACTACGCTTGCGGCTCTTGGGTTTGCTCCTTCTACTGCTGACCCGTCGCTGTTTCTACGCACCGACACCACTCTGCCGCCGTTCTACGTTCTCGTGTACGTCGACGACTTGGTCTTTGCTACTGCTGACACTGAGGCACTCGCCCACGTGAAGTCGGAGCTGCAGAAGACACGTGCACAGACCTGGGTGAGCTGACAAGCTATCTTGGCTTGCGGATCACCCGGGAGAGAGCACATCGCACCATCACCTTGACTCAGTCACACATGGTGCAGCAGGTCCTTCAGCGCTTCGGCTTCACGTACTCCTCGCCTCAGCCCACTCCTCTGCCTACCGGTCACTCGCTCTCAGCTCTGCCTTCGGATGAGTCCGTAGAGCCGAGTGGCCCGTATCCAGAGCTTGTTGGCTGCCTCATGTACCTGATGACCTGCACTCGACCTGACCTTGCATACCCTCTTAGCATCCTAGCACGCTATGTCGCTCCTGGCCGTCACCGGAAGGAGCACATGGATGCCGCTAAGAGGGTGTTGCGTTACCTGTGCAGTACGTCGGGCATGGGGCTTGTGCTTGGAGGACGGGCTCGAGTTGTCCTCACTGGATACTCAGACGCTTCTTGGGCTGACGACCAGGCTACGCAGCGGTCGTCTCAGGGTTACACCTTCAGTCTTGGCTCTGGCTCTGTTTCCTGGCGTTCTACACGCTCTTCTTCTGTTCTCAGCTCCAGTTGTGAGGCTGAGATCTACGCCACAGCCATGGCGGCCCAGGAGCTACGCTGGCTCACCTACCTGCTGACCGACCTCGGAGAGCGGCCTCGTTCTCCTCCAGTGCTGTACGTCGACAACAAGGCAGCCATTGCCTTGTGTGAGGAGCACAGACTGGAGCACAGAACGAAGCACATCGCTCTGCGCTACTTCCTAGCGCGAGAGCTGCAGCAGAGGGGTCAGCTTCGTCTCTCGTACGTGGCCACTCGGGCCAACACTGCTGATGTGTTCACCAAGGCACTTCAGCCTTGTGATCATCAGCGTTTCTGTACTGTTCTAGGCCTTGTGCCTACTCTCCCTCACTTGCTCACTTCTTGACTCTGCTTGTACTATGATCTCTATATATATACCTGCATGCTTACACTTGCTAGGTTGTGATCACTGTACCTCTTGTTCTATTATCAAACTGCATGTGAACTCGTCTTGTGACCATTTGCTTGTGCTCGGAATTTGTGTGGTATCCTTGAGATCCACCCTGAGCTTGTCTTGCTTTGCTTTGCTTTGACTGGTCTTGTGACCGCTTGCTCACCCCCACTTAGCCTATGGGGGTGTGTCAAACATTATATATGTTGTATTTGTGTAGGCTACAGTGGGTTAGCCTTTAGGGGGTACACAATTCTAGGGTTAGGTACTTGTACTCCCTTTTCCTTTCTAGTCCAACACTTCTTCTTTCTAACAATATGTTAGAATCTGGAACGAATGAATGAACTAGCAAGCAGGTGGGTACAAGTAGGAAACCTAAAAGTGTTGTACCCTATATGAACTACCCCACTACAGCCTAGATAGACTATAGCATATAAGTTTGACACACCCCCATAGGCAAAGTGGGGGCGAACAAGAGGTCCGAAGACCAGTCAAGAAAGGCAAAGCAAGCTCAGGGTGGATCACAAAGTCACCACGCAGTCTGAGCACAAGCAAATGGCCACAAGGCCAGTTCACATGCAGAGTTATATAAAGGAGAACAAACAATACAGTGAACACAACCTAGCAAGTGTAAGCATGCAGGTATATGTATAGAGAGTACAGTACAAGCAGAGTCAAGAAGTAAGCAAGTGAGGCATAGTAGGTACAAGGCTTACAACAGTACAGAAACGCTGATGATCACAAGGCTGAAGTGCCTTGGTGAAAACATCAGCAGTGTTGGCCTGAGAGGCCACGTAAGAAAGACGAAGCTGACCACGCTGCTGCAACTCTCGAGCAAGGAAGTAGCGCAGAGCAATGTGCTTCGTTCTGTGCTCCAGTCTGTGCTCCTGACACAAGGCAAGCATGGCCTTGTTGTCGACGTATAGAACTGGAGGAGAACGAGGCGCCTCTCCCAAGTCGGTCAGCAGGTAGGTGAGCCAGCGTAACTCCTGTGCAGCCATGGCCCCAGCGTAGATCTCAGCCTCACAACTGGAGCTGAGAACAGAAGAAGAGCGGGTAGACCGCCAAGAGACAGAACCGGAGCCAATACTGAAGGTGTAACCCTTTGACGACCGCTGTGTAGCCAAGTCGTCAACCCAGAAAGCGTCTGCGTGACCAGTGAGGACAACTCGAGCCCGTCCTCCAAGCACGAGCCCCATGCCTGAAGTACTGCACAAGTAACGCAACACCCTCTTCGCAGCATCCCAGTGCACCTTTCGGTGCCTATCGGGAGCCACGTAGCGAGCCAGAAGGCTGAGAGGGTATGCGAGGTCAGGTCGTGTGCAAGTCATCAGGTACATGAGGCAGCCCACAAGCTCTGGATACGGGCCACTCGGCTCTACGGACTCGTCCGAAGGTGGAGCTGAGAGCGAGTGACCGGTAGGCAGAGGAGTGGACTGTGGCGAGGAGTACGTGAAGCCGAAGCGCTGAAGGACCTGCTGCACCATGTGTGACTGAGTCAAGGTGATGGTGCGATGTGCTCTGTCCCGGGTGATCCGCAAGCCAAGATAGCTTGTCAGCTCACCCAGGTCTGTGCACGTGTGTCTCTTCTGCAGCTCGGACTTCACGTGGGCGAGTGCCTCAATGTCAGCAGTAGCAAAGACCAAGTCGTCTACGTACACGAGAACGTAGAACGGCGGCAGAGTGGTGTCAGTGCGTAAAAACAGCGACGAGTCAGCAGTGGAAGGAGCAAAACCAAGAGCAGCAAGAGTCGTCCTCATTGTATCGTGCCACTCACGGGGCGCCTGGCGGAGACCGTAGACTGGCCGCCGGAGGCTCCACTGGGTACCAGGAGGAAACGACCCAGTAAAGCCAGGTGGGCGGCGCAGCCAGATCTCCTCGTGCAGGCTGCCCTGTAGGAAGGCTGTGCTGAAGTCATGCGAGTGGAGCTCGTAGTCACGCTGAGTGGCGACGTGTTGTAGCACCCGAAGAGTAGTCATCTTCGGGGTAGGGGAGAAGGTCTGGAAGAAGTCAACTCCCTGTCGCTGACTGAAGCCACGTGCAACATAACGCGCCTTGAAGACAGGCGGAGAACCCGGCGGCCGCTTCACCCTGAAGATCCACATGCCACTGACGATGTTCGCCCCAGGCAGGGGAACCTCGTCGACGTAGGTGCCTGTGGACTTCCAGGAAGCCATCTCGGCGTCCATGGCTGCCTGCCACTGAGAGGAGTAGGGACCCTCTATCGCCCCTGCGTAAGAGCGCGTGGTCGGGATGTCTGGTGCATCCGGGTCTCCCTCAGGGGCAAGCAGCATGGACACGAGATGAGGTACAGCAGCGGCAAAGCACTCAAACTCCTCCTGTCTGTCCTCAAGAACGTCCGTGCCAAGAGCACACTCACCCCCGACGGACGGAGGACAGACAGACGCAGACGCAGACTCAGCAACAAGACTAGTGGCGTAGTCTAGGGGACAGGCTGCAGCAAAGTCAACATGCTCAGCAACGAGAGCAAACACAGCAGTGGACTCAAACAAAGGGTCAGTGATAGCAATGGCTAGAAAACGCGTGACAGCAGGACTAGCAGTACGAAGGGAGTAAGACTCAGGGTCCGGACCGTCAGGAAGAGAGGACGCAGGAGGAGACGGCAGAGGGATACGCTGTGGAGCAGTGGAAGGACGCAGTGTCATAGAGTGAGTGCCAGGGACAGGAGGAGGACGCGGACGCGAAACACGACGACCAGTGCGAACAGTGCGGACATGCGATGCAGAACGAGACTCAGGTGACACAGGACGAGACTCAGGTGACACAGGACGCGACTCAGGCTCACGACGCTCCGTAAGACCTCTAGTCGGTCCAGAGTAAGGAGAAGGACCAGGCAGTGGAGAGGCCGGCTGTAACTGCGACTGGGACTGGACAGGCGGTGGACTCAGTGAGGGAGGAGTAGGACCAGGAGAAGGCGGGAGACCAAGAACCTGCTGAAGGAGCGAAACGTAGTACGGCCGCGGCCGCGCAGCGCCTCCAGAAACAGCAGAGACAGCACCGGCACCCTCAGCCCCAGGGTCTCCAGCTACAACTCCTGCAGCACCACCAGTCCCAGCAGCTCCAGTACCTCCAGTACGAGCACCACCAGGACCAGCTGCTACAGCACCTCCAGCAGCTCCAGAACCACCAGGACCTCCAACAGCACCAGTACCACCAGCAGCTCCAGTAGCTCCAGCACCAGCAGCACCTCCAGCAACTCCAGCACCACCAGCACCTGCAGTAGCTCCAGCACCAGCAGCACCTCCAGCAGCTCCAGAAGTACCTCCAGCAGCTCCAGTACCAGGAGCACCTCTAGCAGCACCAGCAGCACCAGCAGCTCCAGCACCAGCAGCACCTGCAGGTCCAGCACCAGTAGCACCTCCAGCAGCTCCAGCAGCACCTCCAGCAGCTCCAGCAGCACCTCCAGCACCAGCAGCACCAGCAGCACCGCGACAGCGCCGATCGCACCACTCACGAAGCTACTGCGGAGAGAGGGGCTCCCGCCGCAACGGGACACCCGGAAAACCTCCAGACTCAGCACGCGCAGGCTCAGCACCCCCAGACGCAGTACTCCCAGGCTCCACACGCTCAGGCTCAGCACCCCCAGGCTCAGCACGCCCAGACTTAGCACCCCCAGATTCAGCACCTCCAGGCTCCACACGCTCAGGCTCAGCACCCCCAGGCTCCGCACCCCCAGTCCCCGCACCCGCAGGCTCAGCACCCCTAGCAGCACCTGAGTCGACAGCTACCTCGACCGGCTCGGCAGGGTCTACCTGGGACACACCTGAGGGGGCAGGACCCTGAGGGGGGAGGGGGTCTACCGGAGGAGTATCTGGTGCTAGGAAGAGTGGCGGGGGGGGGGGGGGGAGAGAGGCAGTGCGGTAGGGAAAGAGACGGTAGTAAGACACCGACTCGTCAAACGTGACGTCCTGAGAGGACAGAACACGACACGAGGTGGGGTGGTAGAACTGCCACCCGGGTGCGTCAGGGGGGAAGCCAAGGAAGACGCAGGGAACAGCACGGGAGGACAGCTTGTCCGCTGAAGTATCACGGACAAAAGCTTGAGATCCCCAGACACGGAACACAGACGCATCGCCAACCTTCCCCGTCCACCGAAGAGTAGGTGTGGTCTCCGGCAAGGAGACACGAGGCTGAAGGTTGATATGATGCGCAGTGTACTGAACCGCGAACGGCCACAGAAAATGGGGAGCAGCCGCATGGATCATGGACGTACGAGCGACGTCCATGACCATGCCAATGCGGCGCTCAGCAATCCCATTTTGCTGTGGGGAGGCCGGAAGCGTGAACGTCTGGCGGATGCCCTCCGCACGACAGAAGGCCCTCAGAAGGTCGGAGGAAAACTCACCACCTCTGTCTGAGTGCAGACGCAAAACACAAGGTCCGAGCCGAAACTCTCGCTGAGCTGGCAATGGGCACCGCGGATCCAGTCGATCAACACCTCAGTGACGTCACCCTTGCTGCGCAAGGGGAAGAATGTGGTGTAACGCGAGTAGTCGTCAATGACCAGCAGGAAGTAACTCTCGTGACCCTGTCCACGGACGCGGGCTGGGCCCCACACGTCCATATGAAGAGTCTGCAGGGGAGCCTCTATCGGAGGGAACGTGGAGGAGTGAGGAGCGGCGCGCAACCGGCCCTCAACACAAGGAACACAGGTAGGGGCAGGCCCCGGAGGAAGGGGAGAGAGGCACCGGGGGAGACCCGAGATAAGGGTACGGGAGGCCATACCTCGAAGACGAGGCAGGGAGGGGTGATCAAGGTGGTGGTGCCAAAGGAGAGTCTCGTGCCATAGAGGACGACACGAGCAGGGGGCAGACGCTGGACTAGACCTGGACGCGGCAGCAAACACGTGACTAGACGCGGCTACCTGACCAGACGCAGTGACCGGAGGAGACGCAGTAGTCAGTGTGTACAGACTCGACCCAGGCCGACGGGTGAACGTGGCCAGGTGGCGGTCCATCCGAGAGCAAGTGCAGTGGGTCACACGCTGACCTCCAGGGGTGAACTGGTCAAGCTCCACTCACCAAGTTCGTAGAGAACAAGGGGAGGTGGAGTCCCGACAGCAAGCCCGACGGGGCCGCAGGACACGGTAGAACCGTGGAAGAGTGCGCAAGGTCTGGGCCCCCAGAGGGGTCAGCCAGGGAGACTGTGACAGGCCGACTGAGCGCCATAATGTGAGTTCCAGGGACAGGAGGAGGACGCGGACGAGGAACACGACGACCAGTGCGAACGGCGCAAACAGGCGAGGCAGGATGAGACTCAAGCTCACGACGCTCTGTAAAAGAGTCTCTCTTCTCAGCGTAAGGATAAGGAGCAGGCAGTGGGGAGTCTGGCTGTAACTGTGGCTGCGACTGGTGAGGCGGTGGACTCAGTAAGCTAGGAGGAAGGCAAGTAGAAGATGGGAGACTAAGAACCTGGCGAAGGACCAAGTCAGGTGGCGGCAGAGACGACGGCTGCGGCGGAACAAAAAACGGTCGCCGCTACACAGTGCCTCCAGCACTAGTACCGCCAGCTCCAGCACCCCCAGCACCAGCACCTCCAGCTCCAGGGTCTCCAGCTCCAGTGCCTCCAGCACCAGCGCCTCCAGCTCCAACGCCTCCAGCTCCAGTGCCTCCAGCTCCGACGCCTCCAGCGCCAGTGCCTCCAGCTCCAGGGTCTCCAGCTCCAGCTCCTCCAGCTCCATGGTCTCCAGCTCCAGTGCCTCCAGCGCCAGCGCCTCCAGCTCCAGCGCCTCCAGCTCCAGTGCCTCCAGCTCCGGCGCCTCCAGCACCAGTGCCCTTAGCTCCAGGGTCTCCAGCTCCAGCGTCTCCAGCTCCAGCTTCTCCAGCTCCAGGGTCCCCAGCTCCAGTGCCTCCAACCCTAGGGTCTCCAGCTCACGGCGTGTGACTCTTCCCGACAGGGGCATCGAATATTGCTGACGCCCTCACTCGCCCCACTGCCCAACTTCACGCCATCCTACTCTCCCAAACCAACCCACTGTCAACATGCCTATTCACCCACGGATACCGCACCGACCCATTTTTCACCACTGGGAATTTGCAGCAGCTGACAGAAGCAAAAGGATTGTACTGCGTAAAAAGAGGCACCGACCGCATCTGGGTACCAGCATATTCACTACTAAGGGTGCTTTTGTAGGACGCACACGATGGGGTTACCTCGGGTCATTTTGGGGTAGAAAAAATGCGACAGCAACTGCAGCGGTACTAGTACTGGCCAGAGCTGTAGCACCACGTGGGATCGTGCCCCACGTATCATGTGATTATAAGCTCGCGCAAGAAAAAGCGGGTCACTTGCAGCAGGTTACCATGGATTTCGTCACGGGGTTACCTTCGAGCCATGGTGGTAACGACGCGGTTATGGTTGTCGTTGACCGAGTGACGAAAATGACCCACTTTGCTACGTGCAGTAAATCGATCTCAGCTGAAGAAACCGCTTGCATGTTCATCGCAACCATCGTTCGACTACAAGGGATACCAGCCGCGATTATCAGCGACCGCGACACGGAGTTTACAAGCAACTTATGGAGGAACCTTTGGTAGCAGTTCGGGACCCGTCTACAGTTCAGTTCGTCGTACCACCTCGAGACCGACGGTCAGACGGAGTGGACAAACCAAACCATGGAACAGCGGATCCATGCCACCTGCGTCGACCCGACAACTTGGCAGCAGCAGTTGCCGCAAATCTAGTTTGCCTACAACAATTCCACGTCAGCGACAACGCAATAGTCACCATTTTACATGAGCTACGGGCAAAACCCTACAGTGCCTATGACGCCGAGCCCGGACAACCCAACGCCACACGCAGAACAGTTCACCGAGATTCTGCAAGGTGCCTGGATGCGCGCGCCAGACGCAATTAAAATAACTAATGTCATCGCTAAAAGGAGCGCCGACCGCCACCGCCGCCGAGTGACGTACCAGTCAAGAGACTACGTACGGCTCGACACGCAGAACTTACGCTTGCCCGTCGTACCGAAAGTTCGTCCGCGCTGCTGTAGACCATTCCAAGTCAGCCACATGATCACCCCAATTACCGCCCACCTACGGCTGACGATATCATACTAAATACACTGATTGGTCTGATGAATCAGAGTGCCTAGGCACTGGAAACTGATTTTTCAGAGTAGTTAAAATTTTGTCCCTGAGTGCTTCAGAGTTATTGATTTAGGGGCCCTGATTTCATGTAATGTACTTCAGAGTCTAGTTTTTTTGGAGCCCGTTACTACAGAGTATCGATTATGTGGCCCCTGAAAGCAAGTCTATCGAAATGAAGATTCTCGGAAACTTCCTCTCGATATACCCACCGCCGAGAGGGCAGGGGAGTGCCAGCTGTCAAACTAACGAACGAGAATGGATGCATTGAACAGAAGTTGGGTACAAGTACTAACCCTAATTGGGTTGTACCCCTTATGGGCTACCCCATTATAGCCTACACAAAGCAAGCAATATAATATTTTGACACACCCCCATAGGCAAAGTGGGGGAGAACAAGTGGTCACAAGACCAGTCAAGAAAAGCAAAACAAGCTCAGGGTGGATCACAAAGTCACCACACAGTCCGAGCACAGGCAAAGGGCCACAAGGCCAGTTCACATGAAGTGTTATATAAAGAGCACAAATAGTACAGTGATCATAGCCTAGCATGCAGGTTTATATATAGATCACAGTACAAGCAAAGTCACGTAGTGAGCAATTGAGGCAAAATAGGCACAAGGCCTAAAAAAGTACAGAAATGCTGAAAATCACGAGGCGGAAGTGCCTTGGTGAATATATCAGCAGTGTTGGCCCTAGTGGCCACGTACGCAAGACGAAGTTGACCACGCTGCTGCAACTCACGAGCAAGGAAGTATCGCAGAGCGATGTGCTTTGTTCTGTGCTCCATTCTGTGCTCCTGACACAAGGCAATCATGGCCTTGTTGTCTACGTACAGAACTGGAGGCGAACGAGGCTGCTCTCCCAAGTCAGTGAGCAGGTAGGTGAGCCAGCGTAACTCCTGTGCAGCCATGGCCCCGGCTTAAATCTCAGCCTCACAACTGGAATTGAGAACCGAAGATGAGCGGGTAGACCGCCAGGAAACACAGCCGGAACCGAGGCTGAAGGTGTAACGCTGTGATGACCGCTGCTAAACCCTAAATCATTTTTTTGCGGATTGGTCGTGAGTTGCACAGCGACTCGGTGGCAAAGAAAGTCTCGCCACAAGTAAAGTATCTCACTTTTTGGTGCTGAACGCGATTCTTTTTCCCCTCGCCAGAATGTGTGAAAACTAGTTACGGTATGTCAATGCACAGAACAATGGTTGGCGCACGCAGGGTGTACTAGTTGATTTTGTTGCCGATTCATCTGATTTCCTTTGCTGCATAACAAATTGCGGCACTGAAAGGTTCTCGCCGCAAGAATCTCGTGCGCGAAGCGACTTGCTTGCTGCCAGCTGAGTTCCGTGGCAGCCCCCCCTCATGTGGCCCATTACAAGGTCGCACCAGGTCGCGCGACACTTGCATTTTCCAGCATCACAACTAGCCACACATTATTCATTCAGCCTGCGAGAAACAGATTCGCACACAATCCGCTGAGTCAATTACGACAGTTGAATAATTTGCGACAAATGAATGCTGCCGACGTGAGCAGCGGTGATGATGGAGGACGTTCCATGACGCGGACCAGCCAACCCTGATTAGTCAGACCTACTGATTTCAGAACCCTGACGAATCAGAGTGCCTATTTTCTTGCCGAAGAGCCCTCAGAGTAAAAAAAAAATTTGGAGGTGAACATCAGAGTGCTTAAAAAATGAAACGTCAGCCCTGCGCCCATCAATTGCCACCGACAGACTGGTACATTAGCCCATCGTTCCACGTTAGCTTATTCCGCCCATACATCGCCACCACGAACCAATTGCCACACCATCGCCCACCATTGATGACGCGCCCTGCATCGGAGCCGATAGTCGACCCTGAAAAAAATACGAGTCATCGGACTCGCCATCCCACAGGAATTCGGAGGATTGAGTTCCTCTTTTGCTGGAAGGACCGCATCCCCACGGAGGACAGCTGGATGCCTCTGGCCATCATTGAGAACCACCCTGCCATGCAGGTGTTTCTGCGAAGCTGGGGTTTCCGCGATATACACGCACTCGCGTAGCGAAGAGGCTAGTGTAAGACTGCGTCCTTCAACACCGCGTACAAGACCAAACGTTGTTCGCCCGTTACTGCTTCTGGGGCTCCGCCAACCTTCGCGCACTGCATTTACCAAACTATGCATCGGTGGCCTGGCCGAGTCGGCCTACGTTGTCAAATTGTATTGCATATCTTGCAGTAGGCTGTAGTGGGGTAGCACTTGTAGAGTACAACCCATCTAGGGTTTCATACATCTTGCTTGTAACTTCCCCTTTCTAGTCATTCCGTTGCATGGATTCTGACCTGGTTTCAGAGAAGGTCCTGATCTAGGATCGTTTTTTTTAGGGCCCACCGTCACTCCTGCCATAGGAGCTGCTGCCGTCGCGTGCTGCCCTGCTCGCCGCGCGTGTTCCCTGCCCTGCCCTGCCCCGCGCGGCCGCGCTGCTCCGCACTGCCCCGCTGCCGCGCGTGCTGCGCTGCTGCCCGCGCGCGTGCCCTGCCCTGCCCTGCGCCAGCGCGCGCCCCGCTGCCCTGCGCCCGCACGTGCCCCGCTGCCCAGCGCCAGCGCGCGCCCTGCTGCCCAGCGCCAGCGCGCGCCCCGCTGCCCAGCGCCAGCGTGCGCCCCGCTGCCCTGCGCCCGCACGTGCCTTGCTGCCCCGTGCCCGTGCGCGCCCCGCTGCCCAGCGCCCGTGCGCACCTACCCTGCCCTGTGTGCTCTATTGCGCGAATGCTGCTACCGCCTGCTGCTGCCCTAGGTGTTGCCGCCTGCTGCTGCCGCCCTAGGTGCTGTCGCCCTAGGTGCTACCGCCTGCTGCTGCCCTAGGTGCTGCCACCTGCTGCTATCGCCCTAGGTTCTCCCGCATGCTGCTGCCGCCCTAAGTGCTCTCACTGCCGCCCTAGGCACTGCCGTGTTGCTGCCCTAGGTGCTGCCGCCTGCTGCTGCCCTAGGTGCTGTCCCCCTAGGTGCTGCCGCATGCTGCTGCCACCCGGGTGTGCTGCCCCGCGCTACCCTGTCCCGCAGCTCGCGCCGCCTTGCCTCGAGCGCTGCTACTGCTACAGCCACTGCGACTGCCGCCTTTGCTACTGCTACTATTGCTACTGGAACCGTTACGGGTGCTATGGCGACTCCCACTGTGCTAGCCTTAGACGCAGAGGGACGCTCGCTTGGGTTTGAGTCCTGGCTAGAGGACTTTCACCAGTACCTCCAGAGTGTCACTCAGGACAACGCCTCCCTGTTCGAACACACGTCAGGGTCCCTTCCGGCCCTCGAGGCTCCGGCTGTGCCTGCTGCTGACACTGGGGAGGAGGTGCGGACGCAGTACCACGCAGACCGAGTTGCCTACAAGCGGTGAATGGCGCGCGACGCTGCCGCCAAACTTACAGTAGGCGCTCACCTCTCGCGCGACCAGAGAGCCCACTTTTGCCATGCTTTCTATACTGCTGTGGTTAGGCGCTACTCCCCCCCCCCATCCTGCCACCCTAGGCTGTCTTGCGCTGCCTCTTACCTTCCCTGCGCTGTCAGACCTTGCCACTGTAGCTAACGAGGGTGGTCGTAGTGGAGATGGCAGGAGTGGCGGGGGCGGGCAGCAGGAGTTAGAGCCTTTGTGTGTCGCTGCTTGTGTGCCTAGTAGCACAGGTGCGGTTCCTGCGGAGGCGTTGCTCTCGGTCCCTGTCACTCTGGAAGACCCCACCTCTGGACTAGTCTATGCGCACCCCTCCACTGTTCTCTTGTGTCTCGTTGTCCCCTCTGACTCCTCTGGCTTGACCGATGGGGTGACCCTGCTGCTGCCGACACATCGACCTCTCGCCGCACGCTGCGCTTGGAGACACCTCCAGGTTTTCCGCCTCGGACGTCTTCGCCTCCTTTGCAGCCTGTCGCTGTGGACTTCGGGGGCCCAGGTGTTGTTGGGGGTGGTGACGCTGAGGGTGTTGGCTTTGAGGGTTCTGGTTCTGGGAGTGCTGACTCTGGGGGTGCTAGGAGTCCTCGTATTGGTGGAGTTGGAGGTACTGGCGTTGGAGGTGCTGGTTCTAGGGATGTGTTGAGTCGCTACCGCGGCGGCCTAGCTTCTTGGAGCAGCCGTCGTCGTCGCTACCTGAGCCGACGCCCACTTGTACTACTCCTCCTTTGTTGTTTCCGCTGCCTGACTCCCCTCTGCCTGCTCCTGCTCGATACTCCCCGTTGCCCGTCTCCCTGACTGGGCGTCGGGTGCCTGTGTCTTGAGCGGCCTCCTCTGCTACCTCTCGTGTTACTCGGGAGCCTGTTAACCTGCCGTTACCTCCCCCGTCTTCTCTTCATGCCATTCCTGACCCTGTGTCTGACCTTCCTCGTGCTACTAGCCCGACTGTCCCTCGTAGTCTAGCCGCGCTTGTGACTGCACATGCTTCTTCGACTGCTGCTGCTTCTTCCTTAGTAGCTGAGCTCGCTGGCTTTGCCGCTACTTGCCGCCGCGCCTACCTTGCAGGTCTCGTTTCTGCCTCTTCGTGTCCTTTATCCGTCGGGGGTGAGCTTTCCCTTGGCTGTGACGTCCTTGAGGACATACAGTTCGAGCTGGAGTACCTGCAGTACCCTCTCAGCATCCGAACTCGCTACGTTGTGCCCGGGAGACACCACCCTGCGCATTGGCGGGCTACTAGGAGGGTGCTGCGCTACTTGGCCGGACTCGCGAGCAGAACGTAGCAATTTGCGCTTCGTTCCTTTGCCGTACGATGGTTGCAGCAGCGTTCCCAACTTCGCCTTTTGTACGTGGCCACACGGGCCAACATTGCTGATGACTTCACCAAGGCCCTAGGGTCTGGTGATCATCAGCGTTTCTGCACTGCTTTTGGGCTTGTGCCCACTCTGCCTCACCTGCTTGTCTCTTGATCTTGTCTTGTAATTTGATATATAAACCTGCATGTTTCTGGTTGCTAGGTTGTAATCATTGTACTGCTTGCTTTATTATATAACTGCATGTGAACTGACCTTGTGGCTGCTTGCTTGTGCTCGAAATGTGTGGTGTCCTTGAGATCCACCTTGAGCTTTGTTCTTCTTTTGACTGGTCTTGTGACCCCTTGTTATGCTTGCTATCCCCCACTTTACCTATGGGGGTGTGTCGAATTACATTGCATATATTGCTGTAGGTTGTAGTGGGGTAGCACTTGTAGAGTACAACCCATCTAGGGTTTCATACATCTTGCTTGTACACCCTCCCTTTCTAGTGATTCCTGTCAGAAATCGAATGGATGATGGACTATTGTGGGTTGGGGTACATAAATCTAACCCTAACTGCTGTACCCCATATGACATGCATCACTAAAGGTGTTAAGAACTGAATTGTGTTATCACTAAGGTTGGTTGGGGTATATAAACCTAACCCTAACAGTTGTACCACATATGACACACATCACTAAGACTATAACATTTGACACACCCCAATAGCCTAAGTGAGGGGTGTCAAACATTATACATGTTCATATTGTGTAGGCTATAGTGGGTTTAGCCTTAGGGGGTACAACATTGCTAGGGTTTCCTACTTGTATCACCCTGCTGCCTATTTTCACACATTCTCGTTCAGTTCTACATTCTAACATGGTATCACGAGCCTAGGTTGCTACCTAGGACCGCTTTCTCCTACGGGCCCACTATTCCGCTAGAAGCGCCCTCGTGCGCCCTACCTTACGTGTGCCCTCGTGCGCCTTTCTATACTCGTGCGCCCTCGTGCGCCCTCGTGCGCCCTACCTTACGTGCGCCCTCGTGCGCCCCCGTGCGACCCGCCCTTCGGTCTGCCCGCGTGCCGTCCTGCAGCCCTCGCGCTGCCTCCTGCAAGCTAGTACGGCCCTCGAGCCGCCCCTGCAGGTCCGTCAGGCCCCCGAGCCGCCTCTGCAGACCCGTCAGGCCCCCCCGAGCCGCCTCTGCAAGCCCGTCAGGCCCGAGAGCCGCCCCTGCAGCCAGCGCGCTGCCCTGCCGAGCCGCGTGTCGCCCGTGGGCGCTGCCTCTGCCCCGTCGCGCTGCCCTGGGGAGCCGCGCGCGACCCCCGCTGTCCCGTCGCGTCGCCCTAGGGAGCCGCGCTCAGCCCCCGCTGCCCCATCGCGACGCCCTGGGGAGCCGCGCTCGGCCCCCCGCTGCCCTGTCGCGACGTCCTGGGGAGCCGCGCTCGGCCCCCGCTGACCCGTCGCGACGCCCTAGGGAGCCGCGCGCGACCCCCCGCTGCCCCGTCGCGACGCCCTGGGGAGCCGCGCGCGCCCCCCCCCCCCCCCCCCCCCCCCGCTGCCCCGTCGCGACGCCCTGGGGAGCCGCGCGCCGCCCCCCCCCCCCCTCGCTGCTGCCCGAGCCACCCTGCAGCCCGCGAGCCGCCTCTCCAGCGCCGAGTGCGCTCTGCCAAACCCTAAAATAAATAATAATAATAAAAAAAAAAAGGGGAGCAGCTGCCCCTGGCCCCTGGAGCAGCCGCCCCTGGAGCAGCTGCCCCTGCAGCAGCCGCCCCTGCAGCAGCTGCCCCTGCAGCAGCCGCCCCTGGACCTCTGCAGCCGCCCCTGGCCCCTGGAGCAGCCGCCCCTGCAGCTGCCGCGGAGCCCTCGCCCTGCAGTGGTAGCGGCCTCGCCGTTACCACCGTCGTACGCCTGCCCTTCTCGCCACTGGTGAGCACTGCCCTGCCCGTATTGCTGTTACTGCTGCTCCTGCTGCTACTGCTCTTTCTACTTCTACTGCTGCTCCTGGCGTGGCCAGATGCAGCTCCAGCGCCGTCCGCGTGAGTCCCTCACGCCCCAACAGCTTCGTGAGTGGTATGCTGGTTGGGGTTGTAGGGGTGGCCGCGCTGCTACTACTACTACTGCTGCTACTACTGCTACTGCTGCTCCTGGCGGTGGCCAGATGCAGCTCCCGCGACGTCCGAGTGAGTCCCTCACGCCCCAGCAGCTTCGTGAGTGGTACGCCCAGCGTGGAGGGTCACGGGGTACTGCTCGCTGCCCGTACGTCATTCGCACTGGTGCTCGGACTGGTCAGCCTTGCGGGACGTTTGGTCACACAGAGTCCCGCTGCTTCGCCCGTCTGAGCGACGCCTGGCGTACAGAGTTTGGCGACGCGGCTGAGCTCCCCGACTGGGTGGAGCTGCTTAGGCAGAGGGTAGATATCTATGCTCTTGACTATGATGCTATCCTCACTGCCATGTATGCATTTCCTGCTAGTGCTGAGAGTGCCTGTCACCTGTGTGTGCCGCCTGACCCCGGTATCCAGTCTGCTGCTCTAGGTACTGGTGAGGCTGCTGCACTAGGTGCTCGTGTGTCTGTTGCCCCAGGTGCTGGTGAGGCTGCTGCTCTAGGTACTCATGAGTCTGCGCCCTCTGGTACTGCGTCTACTGAGGCACTGCACACCTTCACACTGGACTCAGGCGCTTCCCGCTGTTTCTTTCGTGACCGCACTGCCCTTGAGCAGCTTGCTCGGCCGGTTGCAGTCTCCCTCGCTGACCCCTCTGGGGGTCCGGTCATTGCGACCTCCTCTACTGTTCTCCCTTGTCCTGCGGTCCCGTCGGGCACTCTGTCGGGTCTCTACCTCCCCTCGTTCTCTACGAACTTGGTGGCGGGTAGTGCGCTCCAGGACGGGGGTGTCCACCAGTTTACCCCTGCCTACGAGCGTGTGACACACTGCACGTGCGCTCGGACGGGCCGCCACCTGGCTACCTTCACTCGGCAGCCGGGGTCGGACCTGTACACACTGACCACTGAGTCCCCACAGGTAGCTGCGTCTGCGTCTGCGTCAGGTCAGCTGTCTGCCCCCTGCTCGTGTCGCTCTCTGGCACACGAGACTGTCCTCTGGCACCACCGTCTTGGTCACCCGTCAGTGCAGCGCCTTCGTGCCATGCACAACCGGTACCTTGTCTCTGGTCTTCCCAGGGTTCTCCCTCCACTCCCACCCTCGCTTGCTCCTCCCTGCCTTCCCTGTGTCGAGGGGCGGCAGCGCGCCGCTCCTCACTCCTCCTCGTTTCCCCCGACGACTGCTCCCTTGCTGATGCTCCACATGGACGTGTGGGGCCCAGCCCGCGTCCGTGGACAGGGTCAGGAGAGGTACTTCCTGATCGTTGTTGACGACTACTCGCGCTACACCACGGTCTTCCCCTTGCGCACCAAGGGTGAGGTCCCTGATGTTTTGATCCCTTGGATCCGCGCTTCTCGTCTCCAGCTCAGTGAGCGGTTCCACTCGGACTTTCCTGTCCTGCGTCTGCACTCTGACAGAGGTGGTGAGTTCTCCTCTGACCTCTTGGCAGCCTACTGTGCGGAGCACGGCATCCGCCAGTCGTTCACGCTTCCGGCCTCTCCACAGCAGAATGGGGTTGCTGAGCGCCGCATTGGTTTGGTCATGGAGGTCGCTCGTACCTCCTTGATCCATGCGGCTGCCCCCCACTTTCTGTGGCCGTTTGCGGTCCGATACGCTGCGCATCAGCTCAACCTCTGGCCCCGTGTCTCCGTTCCGGAGACTTCGCCGACACTGCGTTGGACGGGAGAGGTTGGCGATGCGTCGCGTTTTCGGGTCTGGGGATCCCGAGCTTTTGTTCGCGATACGTTCGCGGACAAGCTCTCCTCCCGCGCTGTTCCCTGTGTCTTCCTTGGCTTTGTCCCGGACGCGTCTGGTTGGCAGTTTTACCACGCCACCTCGCGCCGTGTCCTGCCCTCTCAGGACGTCACTTTTGACGAGTCCGTGCCCTACTACCGCCTCTTCCCCTACCGCACTGCCCCGCTCCCCCCCCCGCCTCTCTTCCTCGCGCCAGGTGCTGCTGTGGTAGACCCCCTCCCCCCTCAGGGTGCCGCTCCCTCAGGTGTGTCCCAGGTAGAACCGGTTGAGCCTGTCGAGGTAGCTGTCGACTCTCGTCCTGCCAGGGGTGCTGAGCCTGAGCGTGCGGAGCCTGGGGTTGCGGAGTCTGGGGGTGCTGAGCCTGGGGGTGCGGGGTCTGGGGGTGCGGAGCCTGCGGGTGCTGAGTCTGGGGGTGCTGAGCCTGGGGGTGCGGAGCCTGCGGGTGCTGAGTCTGGAGGTGCTGAGCCTGGGGGTGCTGAGCCTGGGAGTGCTACGTCTGAGAGTACTGAGCCTGAGCGTGCTGCACCTGGGGGAGGCCTCTCCTCGCAGCAGCTGCGTGAGTGGTACTTACAGTACTGCAGCCTCAGGAGAGGTGCTTCTGGAGCTCGGAGTGGTGCCGGAGCTGGTGCTAGTGCTTCCCCTCCTAGGCGGGAGCTGCCCTCTCCCCAGCAGCTCCGAGAGTGGTACGCTAGGCGCTGCAGTCTCCGGAGTGGCGCTCCCAGTGTCGTGGACTCTGGAGCTTCTGGAGTTACTGGAGGTGCTGCTGCTGCTGGCGGTGCGGCTGGCGCTGCTGGAGGTGCTGCTGGTGCTGCTGGAGCTGCTGGAGGTACTGCTGCTGCTGGAGGTGCTGCTGGCGCTGCTGGAGGTACTACTGGTTCTGGTGCGGCTGGCGCTGCTGGAGGTGCTGCTGGTGCTGCTGGCGCTGCTGGAGGTGCTACTGGTGCTGGAGCTACTGGAGCTGCTGGTGGTACTGCTGCTGCTGGCGGTGCTGCTGGCGCTGCTGGAGGTGCTGCTGGTACTGGTGCTGCTGGAGCTGCTGGAGGTGCTGCTGCTGCTGGTGGTGCTGCTGGCACTGCTGGAGGTGCTGCTGGTACTGGAGCTGCTGGGGACCCTGCTGCTGCTGGCGGTGCTGCTGGAGCTGCTGGAGCTGCTGGGACTGGCCCTGCTGAGGGGGTTGGAGCTGGAGGTGCTGAGCTGCCACGGCCGTACTACGTTCCGCTCCTTCAGCAGGTTCTTGGCCTTCCGCCCTCTCCTGGTCCTACTCCTCTTCTACTGAGTCCACCGCTTGTCCAGTCGCAGTCACAGTTACAGCCAGTCTCTCCACTTCCTGGTCCTTCTCCCTACACTGCGCCGACGGGAGGTCTTACGGAGCGTCGTGAGCCTGAGTCTCGTCCTCCGTCGCCTGAGACTCGTCCAGAGTCGTCTGAGTCGCGTCCAGAGTCGCCTGTCCGCGCTATCCGCGCTGGTCGTCGTGTTCCACGTCAGCGTCCTCCTCCTGTCCTTGGCACTCACTATATGACCCTGCGTCCCTCTACTGCTCCACAGCGTGTCCCACTGCCGTCTCCACCAGCGTCCTCTCTTCCTGCTCTTGCTGACCCGGAGTCTGACTCTCTTCGTGCTGCCAGTCCTACTGTCCCGCGTCTCCTTGCCACTGCTGTCACTGACCCTTCCTTTGAGTCCTCTGCTGCGTCTTCTCTAGTCGCTGAGCTTGTTGACTTTGCTGCTGCCTGTCGTCTAGACTACGCCGCTAGCCTTGTTGCTGAGTCTGAGTCTGAGTCTGTCTGTCCTCCGTCTGTCGGGGGTGAGTGTGCTCTTGGCACGGACGTCCTTGAGGACAGACAGGAGGAGTTTGAGTGCTTTGCCGCTGCTTTGCCTCATCTCGTGTCTATGCTAGTTGCCCCTGAGGGAGACCCGGATGCACCAGACATCCCGACCCCACGCTCCTACGCAGAGGCGATGGAGGGTCCCTACTCCTCTCAGTGGCAGACAGCCATGGACGCAGAGATGGCTTCCTGGAAGTCCATAGGCACCTACGTCGACGAGGTTCCCCCCCCTGGGGCGAACATCGTCAGTGGCATGTGGATTTTCAGGGTGAAGCGGCCGCCGGGTTCTCCGCCTGTCTTCAAGGCACGTTACGTTGCACGAGGCTTCAGTCAGCGAGAGGGAGTTGACTTCTTCCAGACCTTCTCCCCGACCCCGAAGATGACCACTCTTCGGGTTCTGCTGCACGTCGCTGCTCAGCGTGACTACGAGCTCCACTCTCTTGACTTCAGCACTGCGTTCTTACAGGGCAGCCTGCACGAGGAGATCTGGCTGCGCCGCCCACCTGGCTTCACTGGGTCGTTCCCTCCTGGTACCCAGTGGAGCCTCCGGCGACCAGTCTACGGTCTCCGCCAGGCACCCCGTGAGTGGCACGACACACTGAGGACTACTCTTGCTGCTCTTGGGTTTGCTCCTTCTACTGCTGACCCGTCGCTGTTTCTACGCACCGACACCACTCTGCCGCCGTTCTACGTTCTTGTTTACGTAGACGACTTGGTCTTTGCTACTGCTGACACTGAGGCACTCGCCCACGTGAAGTCGGAGCTGCAGAAGAGACACACGTGCACAGACCTGGGTGAGCTGACAAGCTATCTTGGCTTGCGGATCACCCGGGACAGAGCACAGCGCACCATCACCTTGACTCAGTCACACATGGTGCAGCAGGTCCTTCAGCGCTTCCGCTTCACGTACTCCTCGCCTCAGCCCACTCCTCTGCCTACCGGTCACTCGCTCTCAGCTCTGCCTTCGGATGAGTCCGTAGAGCCGAGTGGCCCGTATCCAGAGCTTGTGGGCTGCCTCATGTACCTGATGACCTGCACTCGACCTGACCTGGCATACCCTCTTAGCATCCTAGCACGCTATGTCGCTCCCGGCCGTCACCGGAAGGAGCACATGGATGCCACTAAGAGGGTGTTGCGCTACTTGTGCAGTACGTCGGGCATGGGGCTCGTGCTTGGAGGTCGGAGCGACGTTGTCCTCACGGGTCACTCAGACGCTTCTTGGGCTGACGACCAGGCTACGCAGCGGTCGTCTCAGGGTTACACCTTCAGGCTTGGCTCTGGTTCAGTTTCTTGGCGTTCTACTCGCTCTTCTTCTGTTCTCAGCTCCAGTTGTGAGGCTGAGATCTACGCCACAGCCATGGCTGCACAGGAGTTACGCTGGCTCACCTACCTGCTGACCGACCTGGGAGAGCGGCCTCGTTCTCCTCCAGTGCTGTACGTTGACAACAAGGCCGCCATTGCCTTGTGTGAGGAGCACAGACTGGAGCACAGGATGAAGCACATCGCTCTGCGCTACTTCCTTGCTCGAGAGCTGCAGCAGCGTGGTCAGCTTCGTCTGCGTTACGTGGCCACTCGGGCCAACACTGCTGATGTGTTCACCAAGGCGCTTCAGCCTTGTGACCATCAGCGTTTCTGTACTGTTCTAGGCCTTGTGCCTACTCTCCCTCACTTGCTCACTTCTTGACTCTGCTTGTACTGTGATCTCTATATATATATACCTGCATGTTTACTCTTGTTAGGTTGTGATCACTGTACCTCTTGTTATATTATCAAACTGCATGTGAACTGGTCTTGTGACCACTTGCTTGTGCTTGGAATTTGTGTGGTTTCCTTGAGATCCACCCTGAGCTTGCTTTGCTTTGCTTTGACTGGTCTTGTGACCATCTGGTTGTCTCCCACTTAGCCTATGGGGGTGTGTCAAACATTATACATGTTCATATTGTGTAGGCTATAGTGGGTTTAGCCTTAGGGGGTACAACATTGCTAGGGTTTCCTACTTGTATCACCCTGCTGCCTAGTTTCACACATTCTCGTTCAGTTCTACATTCTAACAAGGGGTGTCAAGCAAAACCAACAGCGTACGGTCACAAGACCAATCACAAAGCAACAAAGCTCAGGGTGGATCACAACACCACACACTCTGAGCACAAGCAAAAGAGCCACAAGGCCAGTTCAAGATTTCACAGAGGTATATATAAAGCGTACAAACAAAGCAAGCAGAGAACTCAAGACAACGCAAGGCGAGAACCTTTTTCAACGAGACCTAATTGCACACGACACCTCTGGTGGTCACAAGGCGGAAGGGCCTTGGTGAAGATGTCTGCAATGTTGGCATCGGACTCCACAAAGTCGAAGCGAGCCTGTCCACGCCTCTGCAACTCTCGCAGAAGAAAGTACCTCACGTTGATGTGCTTCACTCTGCTCTCCAGACGCTACTCTTGTCAGAGGAGAATCGGCGCCTTGTTGTTAGTGAACAAGGTCGGTGCAGAGCTCGGCCGCTCACCAAGGTCGGTGAGCAAGAAAGTCAACCAACGCAGCTCCTGTGCAGCCATGGCTCCAGCGTAGATCTCAGCCTCAGCGGTAGAGGTCGAGACCGAGGAGGAACGCGTGGACCTCCAAGAAACAGCTCCAGAGGCCAGGCTGAAGCAGTACCCCTAAGTAGACCCGTGACTCTCGGCGTCGTCAGCGTAAGAAGAGTCACAGTGTCCAATAAGTACGACAGACAGTCTCCGTCCAAGAACCAGCCCCACGCCTGATGTCGTCGCTAGGTACTTCGCCACCCTCACAGCAGCTGTCCAATGAACTGGACGGTGTCTCCCTGGCGCAACAAAGCGAGCAAGGATGCTGAGAGGGAAGGCGAGGTCCGGGCGAGTACAAGTCATCAGGTACATGAGGCAGCCCACAAGCTCTGCTTAGGGACCACTAGGCTCAAACGGCTCGTCAGAAAAGGGTCCAGTGAGTCTGTGGTCAACAGCAAGAGGTGTGCGCTGTACTGTGGAGTGCTGAAGCTCGAACCGCTGAAGGACCTGCTGCACCATGTGTGACTGTGAGAGTGTAATGGTTCGAGCTGCTCTGTCCCTGGTGATCTGCAGGCCAAGGTAGTGGCGCAGCTCACAAAGGTCAGTGCACGTATGTCTGTTCTGCAGTTTGCGCTTCACGTCAGCCAAAGAAACCATGTCAGCAGTGGCAACAACAATGTTGTCAACGTAGATCAGTACAAAGAACGGTGTGGAGCCACAACGAATGAACAGCGATGGGTCGGCAGAATACGGATGGAAACCGAGGTCAGACAGGGTAGAACGAAGAGTGTTGTGCCACTCACGAGGAGCCTGACGGAGACCGTAGATTGGTCGCCTCAGCCTCCACTTGGTCCCAGGAGGGAAAGTGCCAGTGAAGGCAGAGGGACGACGCAACTAGACCTCCTCGTGTAGGCTACCCTGAAGGAAGGCAGTGGAGAAGTCGAGAGAGTGTAGCTCGTAGTCTCTCTGTGCTACTACATGCAGTAACACCTGAAGAGTGGTCATCTTCGGGGTAGGCGCGAAGGTCTAAAAGAAGTCAACTCCCTCTCGCTGTCTGAAACTTCTAGCCACATAGCGCGCCTTGAAGACCGGAGGAGATCCCGATGGTCGCTTCACCCTGAAGACCCACATGCCATCGACTAAGTTCGCCCCAGGGGGGGGAACCTCGTCGACGTAAGTGCCTGTGGATCTGTAGGAGGCCATGAGTCCATGGCA
Organism: Closterium sp. Naga37s-1; assembly: GCA_947471745.1. NCBI lineage: Eukaryota > Viridiplantae > Streptophyta > Zygnematophyceae > Desmidiales > Closteriaceae > Closterium > Closterium sp. Naga37s-1. The sequence goes on along the minus strand of CANJKZ010000497.1, from coordinate 387,332 downwards.
GCTCTCCACTGAGAGGCCCAAGGCCCTGACACTGCCTCAGCGTAAGTGCGAGGAGTAAGTATGTCAAGGGCGTCGGGGTCTCCCTCAGGGGCGAGCAGCATGGCACAAAGATGAGGGGAAGCGGCTGCCAGGAACTCCAGCTCAAACTGCCTGTCCTTTAGGGCGTCACAGCCGAGGGAAGACTCACCCCCGACGGCCAGAGGACTGGTAGGAGGAGCAGCCACGAGACAAGTGGCGTAGTCAAGGCGCCGAGTAGTGGCGAACTCAGTGACGGCGGCAGTAAGGGCTGAGACAGAGGACAGAGAGGCACAAGGGTCCGTAACAAGAGAGGCGAGAACACGAGAGAGAACAGGTCGGTACGTGGGGTAGTAGTCAGTGACAGGAGTAGAGAGGGAAGCAGTGAGGGCCAACGCAGAAGGAGAAGGAAGCACAGACGGAGACGAACGAGGCGGACTAGGACGGAAAAGGACAATACGAAGGTCAGTGAGAGGGACAGGGGACAAGGGACGAGCACGAGGAGAACGAGAAGTCCAAGCGTGAGATTGAGGAGGGGACAACGGAGGCTGAGAACGGGGGAAAACAGCTGGGGTGGGGTCAGGAGGAGGAAACGTGGGACTGTAGACAGGAGGAGAGGGAGAGGGGAGACCGAGGGCCCGAAGGCCGAAGACAGGAGGCGGAGGTGGCGGCTGCTGCTGCTGCTACGACGGCTGCTACTGCTGCTCCTGCTGCTCTTGCTGCGGTGGCTGCGGCTCCTCCAGCTACGGCTGCTGCTGCTCCAACTGCTCCTGCAGATGCGGCTGCTGCGCCTGATGCTGTAGCTCCAGTTGCTGCTGCTCCAACTCTTGCCCCTCTCGCTCCAACTCCAGCTGCTCCTCACGTGCAAGGCGAAGACGGGCCTGGTGCCGGGTCGGGTAGGGGTGGGGGGGAGGAGTAGTTTCCGGGGCGGTGGTAGCCCCAGGACCGCTCTCCAAAGCACCAGACGCACCACCCCCAGAGCCAGCACCACCAGCAGCAATGCGGCCAGTTCCAGACTCTCCAGGTCCCGTAGAGGACGCACCCGCACCCCCAGTCCGAGCACCCCCAGGGACAGCTCGACCAACACCAGCTCCTCGAAGACTAGAACCTCCTGCAGACACAGGCTAAGCTCCAACTCCAGCACCCCTAGCACCAGGGCCTCGTACAAGCACAGTCTCAGCTCCAACTCCAACACCTCCAGAGGTAGCACCCCCAGGGTCCTCGACACGAGCACCTGCTCCCGCAGGGTCTGCAGTAGGCTGTGAGGAGGACTGTGGGGAAGGGGACGGCACCTGAGGGGCTACCGAGGGGGGGGGGGTAGCGTGTGACACACTTGACGGGGCTGGACCAGGGGGGGGAGGCTGTACCGGAGGGGCAGGAGGGGGAGCGGGAGTCAGGAAGAGAGGGGGAGGAGGAACCGGGAGACCTCGATAAGGGTACCGGGTGTAGTAGGGGACTGACTAGACAAAACGAATGTCACAGGAGTCAAAGAACCGGTGAAGGGGGGGTGGTAGAAGGTGAAGTCAGATGAGTCCTTGGGGAAACCAAGGAAGACACAGGGAAGGGCGCAAGGGGAGGTGTCACGAACAAGCACCAAGCAGCCCCAGATACGAAAACGCGACGCAACACCAGGGGACCCGGTCCAAAGACTGGTCGGTGAAGCCTCTGGCCGAGAGACACGTGGCCAGAGGTTCAGCTGGTGAGCGGTGTACCGCACCGCGTAGGGCCACAGAAAATGGGGCGCACGGGCGTGGATCATGGAGGTGCGTGCAATCTCCATGACCAAGCCTATGCGGCGCTCAGCAACCCCATTCTGCTGTGGGGACTCTGGAAGCGTCTAGGTCTGACGCATACCCTGCTCGTGACAGATTCCAGCAAGAATGCTGGAGCGAAACTCACCTCCGCGGTTGGAGTGAAGACAGCTGACACGGCGACCACAAGTGTCCGCAGTGGTAAATGACCACCGGATCAGCGTAGAAGTCACCTCAGACTTCTTCGCTAGGGGGAACACTGTGGTGTAGCGAGAGTAGTCGTCAATGACCACCAAAAAGAAACTCTCTTGCTCAGGGCCAGGGCGAGGGGCGGGGCTCCAGACGTCCAAGTGGAGAGTCTCGAAGGGCTCGGTGGCCGGACGAATGGAGGAGTGAGGGGTGGCGCGCAGCCGACCCTCGACGCAGGGACCGCAAGGTGGTGCAAGCGAAGGCGGCAGCGACGGCAAGACATGCGGGAGGCCTAAGACAAGACACTGACTAGACATAGCGCGCAGGCGAGAAATGGACGGGTGCCCCATCCGGTGGTGCCACATAATGGTGGGGTGAGCAAGCGACCGGCAGGAGAAAGACGCAGCAACTGGACCAGACACGGGAACCTGACCAGACACAGCTACCTGGTGAGTCACGGCAACCTGGTGAGACGCGGGAACCTGACGGGGGGCAGTGACAAGGGTCGGGGGCAGCAGCTGCCGCTGCTGCGGCTGCTGCTACTACTGTCACTGCGGCTGCCGCCGCTGCTACTGCTGCTGATGCTGCTGCTGCCGCCGCTGCTGCTGCTGCTGCTGTTGCTGCTGCTGCCCTCGGGGGCCAGTGTGAAGGGTGTAGAGACCAGAGCCCGACTCAGCGGTAAAGGTGGCCAGAGGCGCGTACGTGTCACCGTCTACACAGAACGCAGTCTCCCCAGAAGGCTCAATCCAAACACCCACGTGACTACTCACGAGCGGCCTCACACCCACCAAGTTCCTGGAGAACGAGGGGACGTGGAAGCCCATCAGGAAACCCGAAGGAACAGCTGGGCACGGAAGCGTAGTAATGTAGCGAGCAGTGACTGGTCTCAAAGTGGGATCAGCCAGTGCTACAGAGACTGGTGCAAGAAGCGGAGTAAGCGTCGTGTGGACGCGGAAGAAACAGTGCGAAGCTCCGGAGTTAAGAGTGAAAGACAGCGAAGTGTCCTCCGGAGCAGGTCCTAGACTAGTGTCTACACAAGTACCTACGCTAGCAACATGCACCTCAGCAACACTAGCACCTAAGCTAACAACACTCAAGTAAACAGAGTCAGAAGCACTAGAGTCAACAACAGCATACATAGCATGAGGAGTTCCTAAGAGATCAAGCAACTGAGAAGCCGACTTGCCCCACAGAGTGGGGCCGTACGTCTGAACAAGGGGAAGCCAGTTAGGGGCAGGGCCGCCAACGCCGTAGGCCGCACGAAGTGTGTCAGTGAGCTGAGCAAAGCACTGACCCGGTGGGTGGGTGCGGCCACAGGGGAGGCCTCGGCGAGCACCTGTCTGAACGAGATAGGTGCAGGGAGGGTGGACGGCACCACGTGACGGCTCACGCGGTCCTGACCCCTGCCACGGAGTCTGCTGCTGTTCCTGCTGCTGTGGCTGCTGCGAGAGGAGTGGCTGCTGCTGCTGCTGCCGCTGAGTCAGGTACCAAGCCGCCACTCCAGCACCTGCAGCTGGTGAACTAGCAGGTGCCTGACGAACCCGAGTGTCACCTCCACCAGCTGCAGAAGGGGAGTCACTAGCCACTGCACGAGTGGCTCTTCCAACTTCTGTACTCCCGCCACCACCGCTCGCCATGCCACCTCCGCCGCCTCCGCCACCTTTGCCCGCACCCTGACCGCCCCTCCTGCCACTCCTACCCCTAGACCGCGAAGAAGTCGTAACAGCATCTGCGATCACGTCAGTAGCGACAGTGGCGAGGGAGGCAGTAAAGGTGGGCAAATGAGGGACAGTGCTCCCGTGAAACAGTGGAGGGGGCACAGCACCAGAGGTGGAGGCTACCGATCGGAGGTTGCTCTCAACGTCCTTGAGGGAAGACTTGAGGACCTCGATAGTGAGCTCACTAGTGAAGCGCGTCACGAACTGAGGCAAGGCGGTCAGGGAGGCTAGTGGCAATGAAATAGATAGTAATCGCCATATGGGGAGGGAGCAGTGCAAGATGTGCGACAGTGCAAGCAGCGCGGTAGCTAGAATCGAGCGAGCACAGGTGAGTGATCAAGTCAGCAGAGCGCTCAAATGAGGCGAGGTCAGGAAACAGGATCGGGAGGAATAGGCGACCAAGAGAGACAGTGGTGGGAGTAGCGTAGCGGGCCTTGATCGCTGTCAGGAACTCACTAGCCGTGCGAACCTGAGTGAAGTGGGCCTCCTCAGACTCAGGGAGGAGGCTGCTGAGGGCGATGCAGGCCGCAGCGTCACGCGACTTCCACGTTGTCAGGTCAGCACGCTGGCAGGCATAACTGTCTCTGTCTGCACTGCTTGGGTCAGCGCTTAAGGGTGCGGGGTCGTCGGGCTTAGGAAGGTCGCCGGAAGCGTGCGCCCATGGAGACTCATCTGCCTGAACCTGACTCTCTAAAAGGCGGCGCGCACGCAGGAGCCAGACCGAGAACTCGAGTGGCCTACCCTCGGCGTCAAAACGCAGGACCCTAGGGGTCGCCATTGCGGAAGCAAAGCGGGCGTGACACGACCAACAGGCGCAGCGGGCGCTAGGGAGCAGTACGAGCGTGACTAACACTAGGGTACGGGACAGGCTCGGGCGTTACGAACGTGAGCGGGAGGAACGGGATCCCACAGGATCTGAACCTAGGTGATACCATGTTAAGAACAGAATTGTGTTGTCACTAAGGTTGGTTGGGGTACATAAATCTAACCCTAACTGTTGTACCCCATATGACACACATCACTAAGACTAAAACATTTGACCAAAGGCTACAACATTTGACGATTCCACTGCATGGATTCTGACATACCGGTACGCCTTGGGACTAGCCAGCCAGAATCTAGATGCCAGCATCGCACTAGTTAGCTAGCACACGCCGTGTTACCGTTTGCATTTTCGCATATAAGTATTCGCTCATGCTTTTCCCCATACCTTCAGACTCTTCCCCATAAGTGCAATCCTCCCTACCTCGTTCCATTGCACGCACCCGTAAAAACCATTCACTTGCGTTTGGGTTAGGCACTTACCGAACTTACAGTGCTCATACCGGTATGATCCTGCTGGAGTCAGCACACCGGGGAATATTCCTCCTGAACTGCAGACCTGGGCATAAGAGAATGGGTCATGTATTCTGGTTCTGGGAGGTACCCTACAAGCGGCACTAGGAAATGAAGACGACCCTCCAGTCAGCTGAGCACCATCTACTGTGGAAGCAAATACACACATTGACATGCATTCACTAATTGACAGTAATCAACAACCCCCATTGTTGCCTTCCAGCCCATAGCACATTAGAATTTATCCAATGCACATATGCTTACCCCCTTCTGACTACACCACACAAGCCAGAAGCACCACCCCTTTACTCCAACCTCGTTATAAGCACACCATCACACTACTGCCCGCCCGAGGGGCAGTCCCTCGCAATATGCCCAGGCTGGCCGCAAGTGTAGCAGGCACGCCCTCCTCCCCCACCACCTCCGCCACCAGACGGACCCTGGGGGCAATCCCTCGCCATGTGCCCAGGCATCCCGCAGCTGTAACAGTTACCACCCCCGCCTCTTCCCCCGGACCTACCCCCACGGCCTCCGCCATACCCCCCGCCATACCCGCCCGCACCCCCATATCCTCCCCCACCGCCGAAATCGCCCCCATAGCCTCCGCCACCATACCCGCCTCCGCCGTACCCGCCGCCGCCGCCGCCATACCCGCCGCCGCCGTACCCGCCGCCGCCGCCGAAATTGTCCCGCCTCGGCGCGCCCTTCACGAACGCGCCGCCGGGCCCGGTGACGTTAATCGCCTTGGTGCGGCCGTCAGAGGCGGTCTCGATGGTGAATTCGACGTCCTCGTTCTCGTCGAGGCTGCGGAAGCCTTCCGCCTTGATGCTCGTCTGGTGGACGAACAGATCCTCGCCGCCGTCGTTGGGCGTGATGAACCCGAAGCCCTTGGTGCTGTTGAACCACTTCACCTGCAGGTTCGGGAGAGGTTCGGGAGAGGTTCGAGAGAGGTTCGAGAGAGGTTCGGAAAATGGTCAAATCAGGTCGACTCTAGGTTTGACAATCCTCGGGATTGGTTTCGATGGTGAATTCGACGTCCTCGTTCTCTTCCAGGCTGCGGAAGCCCTCCGCCTTGATGCTCGTCTGGTGGACGAACAGATCCTCGCCGCCGTCGTTGGGCGTGATGAACCCGAAGCCCTTGGTGCTGTTGAACCACTTCACCTGCAAGTTCGGGAGACGTTCGGCAGAGGCTCGGGAGAGGTTCGAGAGTGGTTCGGAAAATATTTGGATCAGATCGGATCTAGCATCGAGATTGGTTCTCATGTGGGGTAGAAGGAGATCCTCCTGGCTGACGTTGTTGAAAGAGGCGAGACTCAACCCCCTGGTGCGGGCGAACCCATCTGGAAGGGAGAGAACATGGGATCGATTCAATTTCCAATCTAGCTTCGGAATCCTTCGGATTCGTTTCTCGTCACGAGCAGATGAGATCCTTGGTGCCGGAGAACCATTTATGAAAGGGAGAGAGCAGAAACGACGTCCAGGCTCAATTAAGGTTCGGATCTGACCCAGGAATCACATAGTAGGTTGAGTACTTTTCAGACAGAGGGAGTGAAATCTGATACGAATAATCACCCAGTCGATATTGATGTTTAGTACAGCTGACGATAAACCCTGGAGAAGAACCGCAGATGTTGACGCAAAGGGTTCACGCGAGGGTTCACTAAAGCAGCAGGTGCAGCTCAGCGACCCTCCAGATCTCATCAAGGAATCCGATGTGGATTAAAAATGAAAAGAAAGCAGAAACCTCACATCGCGTCATCTGACTTAAAGCGCACCATGCCAGCGAAACATCGGAACGGAATTTTCCGGTACTGATTAACTTATGAAGGTGGAACATCGGAGAGTTCTTACCTTTCCGGTCTGAACGCCACCCGATGCAGCTGGGGCTGCGGCCGCATCAACGTCATTGGCCGCCATGGCGAAAGGTTGTGCTTCGCGAGATTAACTTCACCCAAATAAAGCAGACAGCCTCTGCGTCTTAATCTGATCCTGCTGCTACAACTTCCAACTCCACTCGTGGTTTGTTACTCTTGATGCAACCACGTTTTCTCACTGCTATTAGGAGCAGTGAACTCCCAAACCCAACAGAAGCGAAATTCTGCTGGAGAAAAAGAGTGGGGAAAGAGAATCCAGTGGTAGAAGTAGGAAGGGCAAAAATCTCAAGTGCCTAGGAAGAAGCACCAAACCAGACGTGGGTGTACGATTTCTTACTTAGACTATGGTGCGGTTAGGTACGCCTTAGGCGTGGTTTGGTTTCCATATCCGAGCCTTAACCGTACTTAACCATACGAATATGTTCTGCATCTGTCTGAGCCCCGTTGAGAGAAAGCTTCTCACACCAAAACACTCGGTTTGGTGTTTGCGGGTTTGGTCCAGGCACGGGGCAGTCAAGGTCATCAGGTATGGAGTTTTCGTGGGGTACCTTCCTGGGCAGGTGGTCCCCACAATGTTGGGTGTGCAAATTTTGGTCATGGCAAAATGTAGCCTCACCACGTATTGGCGATTGATTGGGTACAATTAAAGCTGTCGCCTACATACTTCCTGCGGGAGGCCTAGGTTTATCACTTGAAAACACGGTAGCACTGACCTTCGCTCCAACCTTTACTGCTTTGTGACAACACAACCTCACCTCTGAAAATTGGGCGAAACAGGATTGGCTTCTAGTTTTCGCGCCAATCTCCTCCCCAACCCAGATTGGTTACACGTTGTGGCGAAATCGCCAACACAACCCTCTCCTCCCGAAATAATTACCCCCACCCGAACCTTTCACGAAACTGGCGGGATTCGCCAGTTCTGTTTGAATCATTCGCGCCCTTATTTTAGCTAAAGGGTCATTTCGTTCCCCAATCAGCATGCGTCCTAGGGTGTGCACCGGAAATGCCTCCAAAAATAAGACATTTTCGAATATAACCTTAACCTTTTCGAATGTAGACCGCAGCTTTAAGAACTCCAGTTTTTTTTGCCTCCCCAGATTACCTGAGGCAGAGCAGTTTGGGGTAGGCTTGCTGCTTTGCATGCTGGCAGAGTACCGCGATGGGTAATTACCTCCTGGGTAACCAACATCGAGCCCGATGACGTATGTAGTCCGCCACGCGGCTCGATGGTACCCATCAGATCATCCGATCCACTTTGTGGTACCCATCTTCCCTTCGTGGTACCCATCTTCCCTGCGTGGTACCCATCAACTGTGCGCAAGTTCCCTGACTGGTACCGCAACATTTCAACCGAGCTGTACACCGTACGACAAGGGTTTCAATGCCTTTTTTCAGTATATTGTACGAACGTTTACAAGTATAATAGAATCAGAAGCACAAAATGCCACTAATCGAGTCAATATATCAAACGCATGAACTATAATTTAGGGTAGAAAAAGAGCAACATGCTTAAAGGAAACATTCTTTAGAATACAAGAAATCCACAAAATAACGTGCTAAAATATAACGGAAATCTTATATATTTCATCAAACTAAATAGAAACAATTGATATAACACACAATCATCTTACACATAATATGTATAATGATTTAAGGTAAACTTGATTTTTTGTCTTTTTTGTTTCAAAAAAACACAAGAATTCTCATATTATTTGTTTCTGCTTTTCTATTTAGCTATGGGGGCACATGTTCTGCGGGTCTATGAATTGCGTTCGAATAACCGTTTGAGCGCTGTAAAACATGGTTGCGAGATTCATGCTAATTATTGCTCAGTAGTGTAAGCTTACGAGGGTATGAAGGTAACGTGGGATTTGAGAAAGGGAGTTGATTTCTTTCCAGGTTGCACTCTGTCCAGTGTAAGACACGTTCCAACATTTACGTTTAAGGGTTCACTAAGAGATTGTAAAAGTTAAGACAATATACTGAAAAACGCATTGAAACCCTTGTTGTACGGTGTACAGCTCGATTGATGGGTACCACGCAGGGAAGATGGGTACCACGAAGGGAAAATGGGTACCACGAAAGGGATCGAATAATCTGATGGGTACCATCGAGCCACGTGGCGGACTGCGGACGTCAGCAGGCTTGAAGTTGGTTACCCAGGAGGTAATTACCCTAGTGCGATGCGATTGCACCGAGATATGCCTGACATTGAGCCAGTCGTAATGCCTGGGTTGGCCGATAAAAGTTAATCCAGCAGTGACCTGCCGTTGGATCTTCACAAGTCAGCAATTTGACGGCACATTATAGATGAGAGAATCTGGGGAAGCCACGGCGGCAAAAAATATCTTCGCAGGTTGCCCTTTTCTGCGCACCCAACCGACATCACATGCAGAGGACGTCAATAAACGGCTAGATGTTGAGGACGCAGGAAGAGTAACTCCGATCAGCACGAAACCCATTGTTCAGAAACCCCGGGGTTTTGTGGAGGGGTGCACTCCAACCACAGGAAAAGTGGCGGGAAGAGGTTCACAAGATTTCATCGAAGAGGAGATACCAGATCCATAGAATCGAACCGCTCATCTTGATAAGGCATCTAATGTCAGTTTATTTTGGAACTGTTTCCTCTTCAGTACGAGACGCGCTTAACAGATCCCGACAGCATTGAGATCGGCTTGGTTGGAAAGCCGTGCGATGGACTGTGATTCCTCTCTTCCGAGCCCTCCAAACCAAGTTCTCTCCAACCAACCCTGCTCCTTCTCACCTCCCTTCTCTCGAACCCGCAGCACTTGAAAACCCCCACCTGCTCTCACTTTCTTCATTCTTGTTCACAGGCTTTGATTTCAAGCCTTGTTTGTTCAGAGCCATCCCACCTTTCCCTCTTGAACCTTACCCTTCACCTTTTCGACAATGGCTGCTCCCGATGTCGCTGCCACCCCGGGCGTTCAGACCGGCAAGGTGAAGTGGTTCAACAGTACCAAGGGCTTCGGGTTCATCACTCCCGATGATGGCGGAGAGGAGCTTTTCGTCCACCAGACCAGCATCAAGGCGGAGGGCTTCCGCAGCCTCGACGAGAACGAGGTCGTGGAGTTCACCATCGAGACCAGCGAGGACGGCCGCACCAAGGCCGTTAACGTTACCGGCCCGGCTGGCTCTTACGTGAAGGGCGCTCCCAGGCGCGACGGCTACGGCGGCGGTGGCGGCCGCTTCGGCGGCGGCGGCTTCGGCGGCCGTGGTGGCGGACGCTTCGGCGGCGGCCGCGGTGGCGGACGGTTCGGCGGTGGACCCGGTGTGTGCTACAACTGCAACATGCCCGGACACCTTGCTCGCGACTGCCCCACGCCTGGCATGGGCGGCGGCGCTGGTGGCGGTGCTCCCCGTACTTGCTACACGTGCAACCAGCCCGGCCACATCGCCCGTGACTGCCCACAGGGGGCGCAGTGAGGAAGCTTGGTCTTCCTAGCTACGCTTCATCGCTTCAACGCTTCACTTCTGCCGCATCTTCATGTTTTCAATCCGCGTCTACCTTTCTCTTCCAGGAGCTGCCTATTTTCGGTTTTTACTGCTGAGTAGACTTGGGGGTTTTACGGAGTTCTGCGTATGTTTTTCGTTTGTTTGTCTGGGGAAGAGGATTGGTGGCGGATCGCGTGAGATGTGCCAGTTTTCCAGCTCGACGGTTTCGTTAGTCGAAGATTTTGTCGTGCCGACGATCTTCGGTGACTCGAGGCGTCACAATGGCCGATGTCGGAGAAGAGGGCTCGTCAAGTGTTCCGATCTCTCGGCATCTCGTCATGAGGACTGTCACTCTTTTGAAAGTCCTGGCCTGGATGTGAGCTGGCGTCATAGCAGGCTTTCAGCTGCTGCTGCGAGCTTTCAGGAGGGTTTTTGGCGGTTTTGCGTGTGCATTTCGGTTTCTCCGGGTTTCAGGGTTCCTAGTATTTCAGTTGTCGGTGCAGGAAACCCCGTCTGCAGTGGAATGTGGTTGTGACTGGTCTCACGAGGACTTCAATTCTCTTGAGCTGGACTTGTTGGCTCGTTATGGAGGTTCTGCCCATTTGTTGTGATAGCTTCACGATTAATGGAAAATTTCCTGCTCGTATTTGCGCATTTTGGAGAATTCAATAGCCCAACCTCGGCTTCTTAGGATAATTACACCAACCATGGCTACATAACTACAATACTAGTGCACACATTGGCACTGTTCAAGGCTGTCATGTCATAAGTGTGTGAAGATGATATGCATTCCTCGAGGAATGAGGTGCAATTCCAAGGAAAGAGGTGCGGATGACTAGTTGTGATGCCTTTATTTATCATCTCACGTGCATTGTGCACCAGTAGTGTGCATATCCAGACCGCATTTGACAGAAGCATTTCTTCCATTCATTATTGAGGAAACGTTGAGGAGAGCAAAAACAAGAGCCTAGGGGCAAAGAAGCAAAATGGACATTCCGTTGCCGGGACTTGAACCCGGGTCTTTCGGGTGAGAGCCGAATATCCTAACCGACTAGACTACAACGGATGTCCTTGGTTTAACACACTTTGTACTTTGTTAATTCAAGAAGAAGGATGTGGTATTAGAGGGCTAATAGCTGAAGCTAGCGGAAGCCATGGCGTTTAACCGCACTCGGAATGGCGGAATTTCAATCTGTCCGTTTAGATTGCGAGATAGGTAGTAGTAACGAAGCCGTTTAGATGGCCAATGGGCTCGATAGGCCGTTTAGTTAGCCAGTTAGCTTGTTCTTAGGCCGGTTATTTGACCAGTGAGCTACCGTGGCTGTCAACGTGGTAACGGCGGGCGGACATTTTTATAACAACCAAGGCCCTTCGAAAGTATGGAGGAACGTATCTCTGTCCTTCCGGTGCCACCTGCGCGGAAGGGGAGCGCCCTTTCGGTGCCACCCGCGGGGAAGAAGAACGAATCAGCACCCTTGTTGTGCTTTTCCCGCGAGGGCTCGTACGGGAGGGCTCGCTCCCGGCGCAAGGGCTCCTTTGGAAAGCACCGGCGGCACGACCGCCGTCGGGAAGAACGAGGGCTCCCGCTCTCCGTCGCGCTCGTCTTTCTCGTCGAGTCAGGCCTGCTTCCTCGTGGCCCCTCCCCTGCTGCTGCTGCTGCTGCTGCTCAGCCGATTTCCGCTTCCCAAGGTACTGATTTCCAAGGCACCGTTTCCCAAGGTACCGTTTCCCAAGGTACTTTCAAGGTACCGTTTCCCCGGGATAACGACGGCTGTCGCTCTCCTTCACACTCGTCTTGTCGTCATGTGGCCCCTCCCCTGCTGCTGCTACAGCTCAGCTGATTTCCGCTTTCCAAGGTACGCTTCCCCAAGGTATTCCCAAGGTTCCCTTTCCCAAGGCAATCCCAAGGTACCCTTTTCCAAGGTAATTCCAAGGTACCCTTTTCCAAGGTAATTCCAAGGTACCCTTTTCCAAGGTAATTCCAAGGTACCCTTTTCCAAGGTAATTCCAAGGTACCCTTTTCCAAGGTAATTCCAAGGTACCCTTTTCCAAGGTAATTCCAAGGTACCCTTTTCCAAGGTAATTCCAAGGTACCCTTTTCCAAGGTACGCTTCCCCAAGGTACTCCCAAGGTACCCTTTTAAGGGAATCCCAAGGTACCCTTCCCAAGATATTTCCTTCCATTCTACTCAGTTGCTCTCCCGCGTTCATTTATGCCGCCCAGCTGCTCTCCCGCGTTCATTCATGCCGCCCAGCTGCTCCTTGCCTTGCCTCCCGTGCCTGCACACACACTGCACTGAATCACATCACACCCATCATACTTCTAAGCCGGAGTGCTGGAGAGTTGTCGGCACGCCTGGGGGCGGACCTTCCATGCGTTGCCTGCAATTTCTACCAGACTTCTAAAACGTGCTGCATTTCCAACACCCTGCATGCATCTCCCTGCCTTGCCTTCCCTACCCGCCTGCACACACTCTGCATCACACCACACCCATCGTCAGCTGGAGTGCTGGAGAGCTGGCAGCAGGCCTGGGGGCGGACCTTTCCAGGCTGGGCCGCAGGGAGTGACTGTATTTCTTGCCGTCACTACCCCCTGCCTTCCCTACCTGTACACGTCATTTCACACCCATCATCAGCCGGAGTGCTGGAGAGCTGGCAGCAGGCCTGGGGGCGGACCTTTCCAGGCTGGGCCGCAGGGAGTGACTGTATTTCTTGCCGTCACTACCCCCTGCCTTCCCTACCTGTACACGTCATTTCACACCCATCATCAGCCGGAGTTCTGGAGAGCTGTCAGCAGGCGTGGGGGCGGACCTTTCCAGGCTGGGCGGCAGGGAGTGACTGTATCGAAGCGCAGGGGCTCGTGTGTGACTCTAACGGGGGGATTGTGTCCATGTGAGTGTGCTGGGTTGGGATGGGGTGGGATGGGGTGGGGTGGGATGGGTTGGGATGAGGTGGGAAGGGGTGGGAAGGGGTGGGATGGGATGGGGTGGGGTGCGTGGAGTGGGATGCGGTGCATGCCTGTGGCTGTATACATACATTTCGTGTGCTTGCTCATTCTTTGTGGCTTGCTCCGCATGGTTGCTCCAGCATGGTGAAGTTTTCACAGAGAGTCTGGGATTGCATCATCCTGCCTTCCTCACTCCCTCATTCCCACCCCCTTCCTTTCCTCCCTCACTCCCTCATTCCCACCCCCTTCCTTTCTTCCCTCACTCCCTCCTCCCTCCCTCACCCCCTCCCTCTCTTCCCCCCTCCCTGCCGTCCCTCCCTCCCACAGCACATTGAACGACTCTGGGCTTGCAGGCTCCATTCCCAAGGCAGTCTTCACTCTCACCACCCCCAAGTCCCTGCCTCCCTCGCTCCCTCGCTCCCTATCTCCGTGCCCCACCTTCCCTCCCTCTTTCCCTCCCTCCCTCCCTCCCTCCCTCCCTCCCTCCCTCCCTCCCTCCCTCCCTCCCTCCCTCCCTCCCTCCCTCCCTCCCTCCCTCCCTCCCTCCCTCGCCCCCTCCCTCTCTTCCCCCCTCCCTGCCGTCCCTCCCACAGCGATTTGAACGACTCTGGGCTTGCAGGCTCCACCCCAATGGCCATCTTCACTCTCACCACCCTCAAGTTCCTGCTTCCCTCACTCCCTCACTCCCTTCTCCCTCTCTTCCCCCCTTCCTGCCATCCCTCCCACAGCACGTTGAACAGCTCTGGGCTTGCAGGCTCCATTCCAACGGCCATCTTCACCCTCACCACCCTCAACTCCCTGTAGGGGTCTCCTATATAAGCAGACTCGAGTCCCTGTAGGGATCTCATTTATAAGAAGCCTCAAGTCCCTGTAGGGATCTCCTATAGGCACCTGTGTTGATCCATGCTTGTCTGTTCATACAATTTCACGCTGCACACTCTTCTGAGCCACCCATTCGCATACACTTGTAGTACCCCATCCCACCGATTCCCATGTTTCTGTGCACATGGATAGTCACAACTACTTGAGCAGTTTTAACATGCCTAAAAGAACATCAAATCTTTTACGGGTTCTGATACCATGTTTGTGTGCTCAGGGACTTGAGTCACAACTTCCTGAATGGCTCCATTCCCCAGTCTTTGGGTTCGGCCAATCAAGTAACGAGCTTGTAAGCTCAAGTAGCATCCGGTTTAATATCTATGCATGTTTTTTGTTAAAGTTTTATCTTTTATTGTGTACACATTTGTCAGAATGTTATTCTCTAGCCTGTAGTGGGGTGCTCTATAGCGAGTACAACCCATCTAGGGTTTGCTATATGTATCCTCATTGCTGCTAGTGAAACCTCCTTCTTCTCCTATTTCTCTTTCATATACCCTAAAACCTAGCTATGGCTTCTTAGCCTAAGCTCCTATCTTAACATGGAATCAGAGCTGTTACGCTCTTGGCCTGTGAGCCCACCTGCTTCCGCTGCTACTACTCTGCCTAACGCGCGCCTCGAGCGCGCGCCTGCCTGCCGCGCGCCTATGGCGCGCGGCCCTTTTTTCTTCCCGCCGCGCGCTCGTGGCGCGCGGCGGTTTTCTGACCGTCGGGCGCCCCGTGGCGCGCGGCGGTGCCTCGCCCCGGCCCTGCCCCGTCGCCCGCCGCGGCTCTGTCGCGGCCCCACGTCGCGGCCCCCCCCCCCGTCGCGACCCCCCGTCGCGGCCCCCCGTCGCGCCCTCTCGTCGCGGCCCCCTGTCGCGGCCCCCCGTCGCGGCCCCACGTCGCGCCCTCCTGTCGCGGCCCTGCCCCGTCGCCCGACGCCGCCCCGTCGCGGCCCTGTCGCGGCGCCGCCCCGGCCCTGCCCCGTCGCCCGCCGCGACTTTGTCGCGGCCCCGTTGCGGCCCCGTCGCGGCCCCGCCCCGGCCCTGCCCCGACGCCTGTCGCGGCCTCGTCTCGGCCCCGTCGCGGCCCCGCCCTGGCCCTTTTCCCGTCGCCCGTCGCGACGCCCTGGGGGGCCGCGGCGACTTGGGGGGGCCCGCGCGTCGCCCCTTCTGCCGCCTGCTCTGGCGCCCGGGGGCAGGGCCGCGCCACGGCCCCTCCTTTTTTTTTTTCGTCGCGGCCCTGGCCGCGCCCTTCCCCTCCCCTCCCTCCTACCTTTCATCTGCAGCAACCCCCCCCCCCCCCCCCCCCCCCTGGAGCAGCCCGCAACTGCAGCAGCTGCCCCTGGAGCAGCCCGCACCTGCAACGGCCGCCCCTGGAGCAGCCCGCACCTGCAGCCCATCCCGTTCCCCCCCCCCCCCCCCCGTGCATTCCGTGGTGCTGAGGGTGTGGGGTGCCGAGCATGGGGGTGGCGGGTGTGGGGGTGGCGGTTCTGTGTTCCTCCTCTTGCTCCTCCTCCTCCCTTGTCTCCCCTTGCTGCAGCTGTCGCTGAGGGGGGTGGGTGTGTGGGAGCCTAGGGTTTAGGGTTTAAGGGGGGTGCTGTGGGAGTGGAGCTAGGGTTTGAACAGGGGGTGTGTGAGAGGGGAGTGGGGCAGTTGGAGGAGGTTGTGTGAAGGTAGCTGTCTTGTCGCCTGCAGCGCCTGTAGTCCGTCGCCCTTGCTTCGGTAGCCAGTGAGCCTGTTGCACCAGTCGCCAGTGGGTCCGTTGCTCCTGCCGCTCGTCTATAGCCGCGGAGCCAGTCACTCCAGTAGTCCGTCGCCCTTGCTTCGGTAGCCTCTGAGTCAGCCGCTCCTGTGCCCGTGCCTCTGCAGCTTCAGTCGTTGCCTCCCATCTTCTCTCCCTCCACAGTCTCTCCTCCTCCTCACTTGCCCTCTGTGATTAGCTCTAGCTTTGCTTATATTTGTGAACTATAAACTGCTGCTGCTTATACTTGTGCTCAGAATGTGTGGTGACATTGTGATCCACCCTAAGCTTGTTTTTACTTTTCTTGCTGTGCTGATTACACCCCACTTTGGCTATGGGGGTGTGTCAGAATGTTATTCTCTAGCCTGTAGTGGGGTGCTCTATAGCGAGTAAAACCCATCTAGGGTTTGCTATATGTATCCTCATTGCTGCTAGTGAAACCTCCTTCTTCTCCTATTTCTCTTTCATATACCCTAAAACCTAGCTATGGCTTCTTAGCCTAAGCTCCTATCTTAACAACATTAACCGCGCAGTAACTTAACCGTTGCAGGCATGATTCATCTCTGACTGACTTCCATGTTTCATTTTAGCATGAGGACACGCACTTGTTTTTTTCTTTGTTCTCACGGATTCACACCACACTTCATTCAGGTCTACGCTATGCTTCCGTTCACTTTACTTCGTGAATAGGCTTGTTTCTAGTATCCTGCAGCACTACCTCTCATCTCATCTTATGCCTTTTGAATCAAGTCAGAAACCACCTTATAGTCTCATGCTCTCTCATCCATGCACCTTCCATCCATGCATGCACCTTCCATCCATTCAAGCCATCTTCCTCTGATCCCGTTCCCTTCTCTGAGTGCCAGAGATCTGAGCGGCAACAACTTAGAGGGCTCCATTCCTCCCACACTCGGCCTCCTCACGAACCTCGCCTCACTGTAACGCTTAACCCTAACCACCTGCCATCTTCCTCTGATCCCGTTCCTTCCTCTGGGCGCCAAAGATCTGAGCGGCAACAAATTACGCTAAGCCCCAGCCGAACTTCTCTGATCGCCAGAGACCTCAGAGTCAATAACTTAGAGGGCTCTATTCCTCCCATGCTCGGCCTTCTCACCAACCTTGCCTCACTGTCTGTAACGCTAGCCCCAGCCGAATTTCTCTGATCGCCAGAGACCTCAGAGTCAATAACTCAGAGGGCTCTATTCCTCCCATGCTCGGCCTTCTCACCAACCTTGCCTCACGGGCAGGCCTCCCACGGTCAGACTCCCCTTCTCTGCGATCAGCACTGACGCCTGGCACACCAGCCTTTCGTTAGGGTGTCGTCTCATCTCCGCGGGCCGTGCTCCTTCAGCTCTGCTACTCCGGGGCCGAGTTCCACTCGACGCTACGCTACTCTGGGACGGTTCAGCCCTTGGTCGGAGTCGGATATCCTCCCGAGACCGAGGGTAGGCCATGACGGCGTACTCCCTCGTGTAGTCCCCTTCGCCTTCTTCCTCGGCTTCATCCACTTCTTCGTACGCCAACAGCGCCCGCGTCTTTTCCTCCGTCGGATTAGGCATCTGCTCGAGTCTCCGCTGCAGCCGCCGGACCTCGACTTGGAGCTCTTCCCGAGTTGCCCCCATCGCGTCTCTCGGCCGGCTGTAACAGTCCTCCTTCCGGTGCCCGCGTTTCCCGCACTGCTCACATGTCGGCACGTTGGGGCATTCACGCTTCAGGTGCCCGTGCTCTCCGCAGGTGTGACAAAGCCGCGGGTCGGCTCGCCTGCCGCCCCCAGATGTGGGATCGGGTACCGCCGCCTCAGCCCAGCTCGTCTTCGCCCGACTCTTCCCGTCCGAATCTTCCAGATCCAGCAGTCGTTGCGCTTGTTCCGTTTTCTTCGTCAGCGAATAGACTTCCTTGAGAGTGACATCGGCGCCGATGCTGTAGACGGTGCTCCGCACCACTCCTTTCAGCTCTTCGTCTAGCCCCCGCACGAACTTCCGCACCAGCAGGAGTATGAGGCTTGCGGAGTTGGTTTCTCGTGCTTAGTTTCGCTAATAAAAGGAGAGTTGTAAGCATAAGTGTGAAAACAATCACGCAAGCAATCCTACTGCTGCTTGCCTAATTCTTAAGTACCAACGGCGGGTAACCGTTATGCCAACGGTTCTCGCTCGCCCGCCAAGTCGCTGCTTTTCGGTTGCATCGCTTCGGCTGCAGCCGTTTTCTCTTGTCATCCTCCCTACTGTAATGTTTCTTATATCCTATTAGTCACGATGATATATCTACTGCTCTACGCAAAGATTAGAATCGTGACAGGAGGAACCGGAGTACGGGACGATGGCATTGCAACCTAGACCTCGGAAAGAACTAGGGCTGCAGAGCAAAGGGGTAGACGGCAGAACCGACGAAAAGACTTACATGAGGAGAGGTCCCAAGATGCAACAGAGTGGCAATGAGAAGCGGACAGCACGACGACGGCCTGAGGAGCGAATGGTATGTCAGCCTATAGTGTTGGTAGCTGAACTGGGAGCAGTGGCTGTAAGAGGCATACGGGTGGAAAATGCAGTGGTGGACACTGGAGCGCAGAGTGTGCTGATTGGGAAGAAGCTGGGGGAGCGATTGAAGGCTCAATGTGACTTGGAGATGGTGGAACGAGGGTTACTCATCATGACAGCAGAAGGGGGAGCACCCTAATGGATGCCGTGCACCAAGGAGCCAATTGAGATTACGCTTCAGCCAGGGGAAAGGGGAGAAACCAAGATACGAGTACAGTGCTGGATGACGGAATCGGATGACTACGACATCCTGCTAGGCATGGAGCTGCTGTTTAGGGTGGGAGCGACAATATGTACCTGGGAGGAGCGGGTGCAGTACCGTACTGAATGTAAGAGGGAAGGGGGTGAGCTGGGCGAACTGCCATTGAGGTTTGTCAAGACAGAACCCAAAAGGGCCTGGAGAGCAGGGGCGGTCAGGGGAGAAAGAAAGCAAGGGGAGGGAGGAAGCATAGTAGCAGGGCCGAGAGCAAGGCTGAGTGAGTACAGTGTGACGCTGGTGGAGCTGTTCGGAGGCATAGGGGCGGGGCTTGCAGCAGCATTAGAGGCTGGCCTGGAGGTTAAGAAGTGGCATTACGTGGAAATAGACCCCGAGGTGCGGAAGATGGCGTGGAGTCATGCCTGGGCCTTGCAGGAGCGGTATCCAGCTCAGCTGCGAAAGGAAGTGATAGTAGAAACGATGAAGAGAGAGCATTGGGACGTAAGGGAGATCAGCAGGCAAGAAGCTGGGGAAAGGTCGACTTACTGGTGGCAGGGTGGGAATGCCAGGGCACTTCTCGGGCAGGCAAGGGAAGAGGGCTGCAGGATGAGTGCACGGGGTTAATCAAGAAGCTCTTAGAGGTCATGGCCTGGATGAGGGAAGGAGAGAAATACTCGTACATCTTGGAGCACGTTGACATGAAGGGAGATCCTCGAGAACCGGTGCGAGCCGTAAGGGAGATGGTAGAGGCACAGCTAGGGAAGGGAGTGAGTTGGGACGCAGCACTGCACGGAGCCCGATGTCACCGGTCACGGTGTTACTGGCAAAACGTGCTACCAGAAGAAGACCTGCGTGCAAGACTGTCTAGGGTGGAGAGGGATGACAGGAGGCTAGTGGAAGACATCCTGGAACCTGGACGGGTGGCAGCTCCAGTGTGGAAGCCGGACCATCCCCTGCAACACCAATGCAACAAGATAAGGGAGGCACGACGAGCCTTGCCTACGCTGGTCGCTTACCCAGGAGCAAGGGGGTTCGTTGAGGTGGATGGTCAACCTGGCCCGGGGATGATCTATGACCGCAGGAGGAAGAGATGGGAAGAGCCGACAGCTCTAGAGAGAGAGCTGGCCATGGGTTATCATGCGGGAGCTACAGCAGCACCAGGCGTAAGGGAGGAGGCAAGGAGGGTAGCGGTGGGGAGAGCTATTGATCAGCACTCACTGAGGTGGCTGATTGGCGAGATGACGAAGGGGACAAAGGGGCCTTGAGGCAAGAAGGCAAAGGGAGAAGGCGGGATGCGGAAACAGCCAGCGTATGCAGCGGTGGAGCTGAAAAGGGAAGTGGGGGCAACGCCAAGGCAAGAGGAACGGACGGTCACGAAGGGGCCAGAGAAGGAATGGGAGATAGGGGCGGACGTGGAGGCAGGGGCTGCAGAGGCGATCAAGCAGCTGCTGAAAGCGCACAGGGGCAGATTCGCGTACAACGTGCAGGAGCTGGGGCAATACATGGGAGGGGAGTTAGAAATAAAACTTACGGCGGAGATACCGACCTACCAGCGGAGGCGGCGCATGAATGCTGAAGATGTGGCCATCTGCAAATAAAAATGCAAAGAGTTGCTGGCAGCAGGAATCATCCGCCCATCTGAGTCAAGCTACGCAGCCGCAACAGTAGTCGCGGCCAGGAAGGATTTGACCGGAGCGGTTTTGTTAAGACGGATGTGCGGGGACTACCGTGATCTGAATAAGATCACGGAGCCAGACCGCTATCCCATGCCGACTGCAGAGGATATCTTTGACCTGCTGGAAGGGGCAGTCATTTTCACCACGCTAGACCTTAGGCAAGGGTTTAATCAGATTGCCATAAGGGAGGAGGACAAGCGCAAAACCGCGTTTCATGGAGTGGACGGGTTGTATGAGTACAACAAAATGCCATTCGTCTTGCGGAACGCATCTGCCGTGTTCTAGCGGGCGATGGATTAGGTACTGCGCGGGATACCAGCTGCAGCATGCTACATCGATGATGTCCTGGTCTTCAGCAAGACAGACACGCAGCATGCAGAGGACCTGAGACGGACGCTAGAGGCAATAGCGGCAGCAGGACTCACCTGCCACCCTGAGAAGTGTAAGATAGCGAGGAGGATTGTTGCATATCTGGGATTTGAAGTGAAGGGGGGCAGGTTGGGCATTCAGGAGGCAAAGGCTAAAGTGCTGGACAAGCTAGCACCGCCGAAGGACAAGTCAGGGCTGAGGGCGCTGCTCGGCTTCCTAAAGTACTATAGGAAGTTCGTGCCGAACTTCAGCCGACGAGCAAACCTCCTGAATCAACTGCTCAGGGAAGGGAAGCGATGGGAGTGGGGAAAGGAGGAAGAGGCGGCCAGACAGGATCTCTTAGAGGTGGTACGGACTGGTACACTGCTGCAGATACCCAGGGCCGACACTCCTTTCACGCTTTACACTGACTGGAGCTGCATGGGGATGGGGGCAGTCTTGTGTCAGGAGATTGAGTGAGCAGAACGAGTGGTAGCCTTTGCTAGCCACAACTGCAGCCCTACCGAGGCAAATTACTGCTCGTATGAAGGCGAGGGGCTGGCAGCTGTATGGGGTATCAACCATTTCAGGGTTTACTTGCAGGGGCGCAGGTTCGTGCTGGTGACCGATCATCAGCCGTTGATGTGGCTGATGACGAACCGGGAACTGACGGGACGAACCGGGAACTGACGGGACGAAACGCCCGTTGAGCGATTAATCTGCTGGGATACGACTTTGAAATCCGGCATCGTCCGGGCAAGACCCTCCAGCATGCAGACGGTCTGTCACGGAATCCTCCACCTGTGCAGCCTGTGGCGCAGCTGGTGGCAGTAGCACAGGTACCGGCAGCTGGCTGGGGGCAGGAAAAGGTTGAGAAGCGGCAGCTGGATGTCTGGGAAGACACCGAGACTCTGGAGTGGATCAAGGGAGGAAGCACAGAGGGTGAGGAGGCCAGTGACAGAGCAAGGGCCAGGGGGCAGCATTACCGTTGGTACCAGGAGCAGCTGCAGCTTCGCACCAGTGAGGGATGGAAGATAGTGCCACAGAAAAAGGACAGGGAAAGGATCATGCAACGGGTGCATGGGAAGCTGGGGCACTACGGAACGGCACGTACCAATCAAGGAGGGATGTACTAGTGGGCGGGGATAAGGAGGGATGTCAAAGAGCTGGTAGAGGAGTGTGCAGCCTGTCGGCGTAACACAGCAGCGGTGGAGAAGGCCACGGAGGAGCTGCAGTCACTGCCAATTCGGGGACTGGGCTACCGCTGGTCGCTGGATTTGGCGGGGGAATTACCTCTGTCCAAGAAAGGCAAGCAATACATACTCGTGATGGTGGAGCACACTAGCAAGTGGGTAGAGGCCATGGCACTGCCGAGCAAGAATAGCGGGCTGATTGTAGAGGCGTTCGTGGAACAAGTGATCACCAGGTTTGGGGCGTGTGGGGAGGTGTTGTCGGACCAGGGCACAAGAATCAAGATTCATGATGGGAGTAGCAGCGAACTTGTGAGAAAACGCTTAGCAAAAGGATCGAAACTTGTGAAACTTGTTCCTAGAAATTAAAAGAAAGATCTCAAAGCCTCCAAACCTCGAAAAACCTTTAATCGCAAACTAGTTTCGGCCAAACGGGACAGAACCCCGCTAAGCCTTCATCAGTGCTGCTTTCCAGGTTTTCCAGGTTTGGGGCGTGTGGGGAGGTGTTGATGGACCAGGGTACAGAGTTCAAAGGTTGCTTTGAAGAGACCATGAAGGAGCTGCAGATTAGTTTTGAGACGTCTCAAAACTAGCTTTGAAGAGACCATGAAGGAGCTGCAGATTAGTTTTGAGACGTCTCAAAACTAGCTTTGAAGAGACCATGAAGGAGCTGCAGATTAGTTTTGAGACGTCTCAAAACTAGCTTTGAAGAGACCATGAAGGAGCTGCAGATTAGTTTTGAGACGTCTCAAAACTAGCTTTGAAGAGACCATGAAGGAGCTGCAGATTAGTTTTGAGACGTCTCAAAACTAGCTTTGAAGAGACCATGAAGGAGCTGCAGATTAGTTTTGAGACGTCTCAAAACTAGCTTTGAAGAGACCATGAAGGAGCTGCAGATTAGTTTTGAGACGTCTCAAAACTAGCTTTGAAGAGACCATGAAGGAGCTGCAGATTAGTTTTGAGACGTCTCAAAACTAGCTTTGAAGAGACCATGAAGGAGCTGCAGATTAGTTTTGAGACGTCTCAAAACTAGCTTTGAAGAGACCATGAAGGAGCTGCAGATTAGTTTTGAGACGTCTCAAAACTAGCTTTGAAGAGACCATGAAGGAGCTGCAGATTAGTTTTGAGACGTCTCAAAACTAGCTTTGAAGAGACCATGAAGGAGCTGCAGATTAGTTTTGAGACGTCTCAAAACTAGCTTTGAAGAGACCATGAAGGAGCTGCAGATTAGTTTTGAGACGTCTCAAAACTAGCTTTGAAGAGACCATGAAGGAGCTGCAGATTAGTTTTGAGACGTCTCAAAACTAGCTTTGAAGAGACCATGAAGGAGCTGCAGATTAGTTTTGAGACGTCTCAAAACTAGCTTTGAAGAGACCATGAAGGAGCTGCAGATTAGTTTTGAGACGTCTCAAAACTAGCTTTGAAGAGACCATGAAGGAGCTGCAGATTAGTTTTGAGACGTCTCAAAACTAGCTTTGAAGAGACCATGAAGGAGCTGCAGATTAGTTTTGAGACGTCTCAAAACTAGCTTTGAAGAGACCATGAAGGAGCTGCAGATTAGTTTTGAGACGTCTCAAAACTAGCTTTGAAGAGACCATGAAGGAGCTGCAGATTACTCAACCACGTGACATCAAGATATCACCCGCAGTCGGATGGGTTGACGGAGCGGCTGATGCAGACGCTGAAGAGAGGGTTGCGGGCCTACAGAGAGATGAACAAGAGAGGATGGGACCAGGAGCTACACTGGATCCTTGCAGGGTATTGCTTTGCCAAGCAGGCGACATTGAAGGACATGTTGCCCTACCATCTGCTGTACGGGAGGAACCCCATCTTACCCGTGGATGCACCGAAGCTGCTGAGCGCGACGGTAGATGCAGACGAGCCACACCTGTGGGCTGAGCTGGCCAGGAAGAGGGCGACATACCTGAGAGAACTGACACCGGCAGCGCTGGACAACCTCCATGTGGCTCAGCTGAGGGACGCTAAACGCTATCAGCAGAGGAAGGCAGGAGAGGAGGGAGGCAGACGTAAGGGAGTGGAGGCTGGGCAAGAAGTGTACCTGCGGCAGGCCAAGCGAGATACCTTAGACCTAGCAGTGGGGCAGCGTCATCACATACACACGCAGGAAGAAGAGACAGGCAGATGGCCAGGGGGCAGGCAAGCAGGGAGAGTAAACCGAGAGGATGAGAGTGAGAAGAGAGGCAGACTGCACCTATCAGGGAGGGAGAGGGAATGTAAGAGGGAGGCAGAGAAGAGAGTTTGAAGAAGCAGGCCGAAGGGAGGTACTTCACGACACACCTTGAATACCTGGTTTTGAGTCGACTCAAAAGTCACCTTGAATACCTGGTTTTGAGTCGACTCAAAAGTCACCTTGAATACCTGGTTTTGAGTCGACTCAAAAGTCACCTTGAATACCTGGTTTTGAGTCGACTCAAAAGTCACCTTGAATACCTGGTTTTGAGTCGACTCAAAAGTCACCTCGAATACCTGGTTTTGAGTCGACTCAAAAGTCACCTCGAATACCTGGTTTTGAGTCGACTCAAAAGTCACCTTGAATACCTGGTTTTGAGTCGACTCAAAAGTCACCTCGAATACCTGGTTTTGAGTCGACTCAAAAGTCACCTCGAATACCTGGTTTTGAGTCGACTCAAAAGTCACCTTGAATACCTGGTTTTGAGTCGACTCAAAAGTCACCTTGAATACCTGGTTTTGAGTCGACTCAAAAGTCACCTTGAATACCTGGTTTTGAGTCGACTCAAAAGTCACCTTGAATACCTGGTTTTGAGTCGACTCAAAAGTCACCTTGAATACCTGGTTTTGAGTCGACTCAAAAGCGGCTTTGGTGATGAATACCTGGTCCACAACCCCCCCCCTCCCCTGCTCTTCTTTCACATTCCCCCTTACTTTCACCTCACCTGGTGAATGCAATGGCATCAAAGCACCACCCCAACTGCTCTGATGAGGCTTTTGAATCCTCAAAGGTGCCTCGAGTATACCGAGTACACAACCCTCTCCCCCTTGTCTTTCGCATTCCCGCATACTCTCTCGTCCCTCTTCACCAGGTGAATGCGATGGCATCAAAGCACCACCCCAACCTGGCGAGGCTGCTGCGGTTCTGCGTGGACATCAACCCAGCAGCACCGCACTGCACCCCTTCCCATCCCATTCCAGGTGAACGCCATGGCATCGAAGCACCACCCCAACCTGGTGAGGCTGCTGGGGTTCTGCATCGACTGGTTGGGGTGGTCACCAGGTTGGAAGGGATTATCGCTCACAGTCTCTCCGTCATCCCCATTCTCCCATACGCTTTGTCTCATCTGATCAGGTGAATGCGATGGCATCGAAGCACCACCCCAACCTGGTGAGGCTGCTGGGGTTCTGCATCGACTGGGTGGGGTGGCCACCAGGTTGGCATCCCCGCTCACAGCTTCTCCATCTTTCACATTCCTCCACCCCCTTACTCTCTCATCTCATCTTATCAGGTGAACGCCATGGCATCGAAGCACCACCCCAACCTGGTGAGGCTGCTGGGGTTCTGCATCGACTTCAACGCGGGCACGGAGGAGATGGAGCAGGTGGTGGTGTATGAGTTCATGGAGAACGGCGATCTCGACCGTTGGATCGGAGACGGTAAGATCTCGACCGTTGGATCGAGGAAGGTCATGAAATCTCGACCGTTGGATCGAGGATCCTTGCTTTGTGGCTGCTGGGGTTCTGCATCGACTTCAACGCGGGCACGGAGGAGATGGAGCAGGTGGTGGTGTATGAGTTCATGGAGAACGGCGATCTCGACCATTGGATCGGAGACGGTAAGGATAGAGTATCTGCAAAACCGCCGCCCTTAGGATAAAGTGCCTCTCTGTGCTTTGGCCACGATATGCTGCTGCTGCTGCCCACGGTATCGAGTACCTTCATACCTTTGGCATCCATACCCTCCGCCCACCCTTCTTGGTCCGTCAGAGGCACCAAAGCCACTGTCGCTGCTCGAGCGTGTGAACATTCTCATCGGCGCGGCCCATGGCTTAGAGTACCTCCACAGCTTTGGCATTGTGCACCGCGACATCAAGCCCGCCAACATCCTCCTGGACGGCAAGATGAATGTGAGCTGATATTGGTGAATGAACGTGGGTAGGTAGATAGAGGGGGAAGGGGGGGATAGAGTACCTCCACAGCTTTGGCATTGTGCATCGCGACATCAAGCCGCCAACATCCTCCTTGGCAGCAAGATGAATGTGAGGTTGTTGTGTGTGCCTTTCCGTGTAAGCGCCTCCCCTCCCCACGGGATAGAGTACCTCCACAGCTTTGGCATTGTGCATCGCGACATCAAGCCCGCCAACATCCTCCTAGACGGCAAGATGCAGGTGTGAGTGGTATATATATATATAGTTATATAGTTATATATTTTACGCTTATGCATTACCGCAGAGTACATTACCAGCTCCACTCTTGGCGCCACAAGAGTGATTTGAGTCGACTCCATACAAACCCACCACCTTATCTGCCCTTGTCTTGCCCTCTCAACCTATGACCCCTTCCCCCCCGCACCCTCCACCCACCAGGCCAAGATTGCCGACTTTGGGCTGCTGAGGGAGGGGGAGGGCAGCACAGTGGGCAACACTAGAGATGACTTGAGTCGACTCAATACAGACACAGCACCTCATCACGCCCTTGTCACACCCCCTTCCCTCCCCCCCCTCTCCTCCCCTTTCCCCACCAGGCCAAGATTGCCGACTTTGGGCTGCTGAGGGAGGGCGAGGGCAGCACAGTGGGCAACACTAGAGTGACTCGAGTCGACTCAATACCAGCACACTTGATACAAACTCACCACTTTATCTCGCCCTTCCCTTGCGTTCTCTACTCATGATGCACCCCCCACAATAGGCCAAGATTGCAGACTTTGGGCTGCTGAGGGAGGGGGAGGGCAGCACAATGGGCAACACTAGAGTGATGGGCACACCAGGCTATGTGGACCCTGCTTACTTCAAGTCACAGAAGGCTACCCCCATGGCCGATGTGCACAGGTACAGAGAGCTACAGAGCGGTACAGAGCAGTACAGAGAAGTGCAGTTTGGTGCGAACATGTGTTGTCCAGTAAGGAAGTGCATGGGAGTGACAGGCACACTGGGCTATGTGGACCCCGCTTCGAGTCACAGAAGGCTACACCGATGGCTGATGTGCACATGTACAGAGCGGTACAGTGTGGTACCGTGCGGTACAGCATTGTATTGAGCGTTGCATTGCAGTACAGAGCGGTGCGAGCCTGTGTTGTCCAGTAAGGAAGTGCATGGGAGTGATGGGCATACCGGGCTATGTGGACCCCACTTTATTTTAAGTTACAAAAGGCTACTCCCATGGCTGATGTGCACAGGTAGAAAGCAGTACAGCGCGGTACAGAATGGTACTCTCTTGTCATGTGCCCCCTGCCCTGCATGTGCCGCTACATGTGCCCCTGCATGTGCACCTACATGTGCCCCTGCATGTGCACCTACATGTGCCCCTGCATGTGCACCTACATGTGCCCCTGCATGTGCACCTACATGTGCACCTACATGTGCCCCTGCATGTGCACCTACATGTGCACCTACATGTGCCCCTGCATGTGCACCTACATGTGCACCTACATGTGCCCCTGCATGTGCACCTACATGTGCACCTACATGTGCCCCTGCATGTGCCCCTACATGTGCACCTACATGTGCACCTACATGTGCACCTACATGTGCCCCTACATGTGCCCCTACATGTGCCCCTACATGTGCACCTACATGTGCCCCTGCATGTGCACCTACATGTGCCCCTACATGTGCCCCTACATGTGCCCCTACATGTGCACCTACATGTGCCCCTGCATGTGCACCTACATGTGCACCTACATGTGCCCCTGCATGTGCACCTACATGTGCACCTACATGTGCCCCTGCATGTGCCCCTACATGTGCACCTACATGTGCCCCTGCATGTGCACCTACATGTGCACCTACATGTGCCCCTGCATGTGCACCTACATGTGCACCTACATGTGCCCCTGCATGTGCACCTACATGTGCACCTACATGTGCCCCTGCATGTGCACCTACATGTGCACCTACATGTGCCCCTGCATGTGCACCTACATGTGCCCCTACATGTGCACCTACATGTGCCCCTGCATGTGCACCTACATGTGCACCTACATGTGCCCCTGCATGTGCACCTACATGTGCCCCTACATGTGCACCTACATGTGCCCCTACATGTGCACCTACATGTGCCCCTGCATGTGCTGCTACATGTGCCCCTGCATGTGCCCCTACCTGTGCCGCTACATGTGCCCCTACATGTGCACCTACATGTGCCCCTGCATGTGCACCTACATGTGCCCCTGCATGTGCACCTACATGTGCCCCTACATGTGCACCTACATGTGCCCCTGCATGTGCACCTACATGTGCACCTACATGTTCCCCTACATGTGCACCTACATGTGCCCCTGCATGTGCACCTACATGTGCACCTACATGTGCCCCTGCATGTGCACCTACATGTGCACCTACATGTGCCCCTGCATGTGCACCTACATGTGCACCTACATGTGCCCCTGCATGTGCTGCTACATGTGCCCCTGCATGTGCCCCTACCTGTGCCGCTACATGTGCCCCTGCATGTGCCCCTACGTGTGCCGCTACATGTGCCCCTGCATGTGCCCCTACATGTGCCCCTACATGTGCCCCTGCATTCCCACATGTCTTTCCATGAATACCTGAATTTCGTCCCACATGCCTTGCCATGTGTTCCCACTGCGCATTATCAGCTTTGGAGTGGTGATGCTGGCGGTGATAACAGCGCAGCATGCCGTGCGCACCCAGCAGAACACGAGCAGAGTCAACCTCAAGGCATGGGTGAGTTGACTTTGAGTCAACCTCAAGGCATGGGTGAGTTGACCACGAGTCAACCTCAAGCCATGGGTGAGTTGACCATGAATCAACCTCAAGGCATGGGTGAGTTGACCACGAGTCAACCTCAAGGCATGGGTGAGTTGACCGCGAGTCAACCTCAAGGCATGGTTGAGTTTACTTTGAGTCAACCTCAAGGCATGGGTGAGTTAACTTTGAGTCAACCTCAAGGCATGGGTGAGTTGACTTTGAGTCAACCTCAAGGCATGGGTGAGTTCACTTGCCAGTTCACTTCCAAGCACGAGTAAGCTGACTACCCCACTCACGGTTTGGGCATGGTTTAGCTGACTCGCTAACGAGGTTAATGATATGGGTCATGGGTGAGTTGCTGACCAACTCATGAATTGATAGTCAGTAGCACATCTGTAATTCAAATATATCCTTTAACATGTACTGTGCTGCTCACGTGTTGTTGGTTTGTCTTGAGGCACATTGAAGAGTGGTGTGAATGAGCTTCAATCCCACCACCCTCTCACTCCTCTCACTCCTCTCACTCCTCTCTCCCCTGTCTCCCTTACAGGTGGCACCTCTAGTTTCTGCCCATGACGTGGCATCCTTCAAAGACCCTCGCCTCGAGGGTCCTGCTGACGTCATCCTCCGCCTCGCTGAGCTGTACGGCCATACCGACCGCATCGCGCCCCGATATGATGCGGATCATTGGAGATCTCAAGGCGATGCGAGCTGAGCTGACAGGTGGCGACATGGATGAGCGAGCGGTTAGGATTGACTCTGAGCTGGCGATTGGTGTGGGGGATACACTGGAGGAGCAGACTATGAGGGTGGAGAGCATGGGGGATGGTGACAGGGGAGGAATTAGTGAAGACACACCAGATGGTGGGGGTACACAGTGATAGAAGCCAGCTTAGAAAGGTTCGTATTTTATTGGTTATTGATAGGAATTCCATCGAGGCTTTGAAGGAGCAATGCCCCATTCACGAGATTATGAGTTCCATTGAGTGGAGATGGCGTCTGAAATGCAGGTGCAACCGTGGGTTACGCATAGACAATATTGGAGGTTCCTTCAATTGCATTGCATGTACATATGGGGCGGGGAGGGG
This sequence comes from Closterium sp. Naga37s-1, assembly GCA_947471745.1. NCBI lineage: Eukaryota > Viridiplantae > Streptophyta > Zygnematophyceae > Desmidiales > Closteriaceae > Closterium > Closterium sp. Naga37s-1. The sequence goes on along the minus strand of CANJKZ010000497.1, from coordinate 357,516 downwards.
GGGTCGGGACTGGTAACCCTTTTTGGTAGCTGTGTATAGGTGGGTAAAAATGCATTTCAACTCTTTAGTTCTGTAGTTGGAGGTTGGCAATCATTGTACGGATGGACTGGAAGCAAATGCAACAATAGGACCCTTGGAATTGATATATCCATACATTATGTCAAATCCGCACACTGATTCCGACCGGATTGTTGCACCCTCGTTGTCTAACCGAGTCGGCCTGTAGACTGTCGCATTGAAATGTATCCATGATCCACAAATTCGCGGGACTGACGCGCGGTGCGGACCTCGCTTGACTGACAGGTTCACAAAAACAGTCGCGTCGCGACTCGACAGTCCCAATGCCCAACCAGGCTTTCCTGTCCATGATCTCGATGAGGCGATACATAGCTGTTGAAAATAGTATCATTTATTTAGTAGCAGTAGCTTTCTCCAATCCACCCCATTTTCTGCTCAGGTGGTCTTCTTTTCGCACGAACACACTCTGTATCCAAATTTCCCTGGCAGTAACTTATTGTAGGTCGATACTTCTATCCATAGAGCAGCCAAATCGCGGTTAACAATGAGGCGAAGTAGCAGTAGCCGAGCGTCAGCGGTCAACCAAACCTTGCTCGTTCTCGCCTTTTTGCTTCTCGCAGCTCCGAATTCTTCTATTTTCGTTCGATCGCAGCCAGTCGATCCGTCGCAAAGTGAGTCGCGCCGATCCTCCTTGCGATATCAGTTGACACCTTAGTGGACTCAAGGACGATATTCCGCGTGAAGCTGGTTGTTAGGCTGAATATGTTTTTCTAGAATTCAAAAAATACAAAGTGAGTCGCTCAGATCCTCCTTGCGGTATTATTTGACGTCTTAGTGGACCCAAGGACGATATTCCGCGTGAAATCAGCTGGTTGTTCAGCGTTTTCAATTAACCTTTAGCGGTCCTAAGATAGGGTGTCACCCGTTCTATCACATAGAGTGAGAATGCACGCATTGTCGCTCGTAATGGCTGCTTCATTGACTCAAGAAATATATTCCGCGTGAGAACTGCGCCACGGGATGGACGACAGGGAAGGACTGCGCCACTGCGGAGGGGCTGTGTTCGCTCCCTTTCCCCCTCACAACCCCCCATCCCCCTTCCCCCTCCGCCCCCAACCCGCCCCCAGTCCCCGTGCTGCTGAACTGCCAGGCGCTGTGGATCCGCAATTTCACGGGATGGACCACGGGGGAGGACTGTCAGCCAGGCGCTGTGTTCCCCCCCCTCACCACTCTCCACCCCGCTCCACCCCTCCCCGCCCCCAGTCCCGGTTCTCCTTGACTGTCAGGCGGTGTAATTCCGCAACTTCACGGGATGGACGACGGGGATGGGGATGACTGCGCCGCTTCCTCATAATCCACACTCCTCCATCCCTCTCCCTTGTTCTTCTTCTCCCCGCCCTCTCTCCGTCCTGTTGTCCCCTTCCCACCTCCCCCCGTTTCCCCGTTCCCCCGCCCCCAGTCCCCGTGCTGCTGGACTGCCAGGCGCTGTGGATCCGCAATTTCACGGGATGGACCACGGGGGAGGACTGTCAGCCAGGCTCTGCTTTTCCGTCTTACCCCTCTCCGCCCCTCTCCACCCCTCCTCTCCCCCCCAGTCCCGGTTCTGTTGGACTGTCAGGCGCTGTGGATTCGCAACTTCACGGGATGGACCACGGGGGAGGCCTGCCCGTCAGGCTCTGTATTCCGTCTCCCGCCCCTTCCACAACCCCCCACCCTCCCAACCCCTACCCCCAGTCCCTGTTCTCCTCGACTGTCAGGCGCTGTGGATTCGCAACTTCACGGGATGGACCACGGGGGAGGCCTGCCCGTCAGGCTCTGTATTCCGTCTCCCGCCCCTTCCACAACCCCCCACCCTCCCACCCCCTACCCCCAGTCCCTGTTCTCCTCGACTGTCAGGCGCTGTGGATTCGCAACTTCACGGGATGGACCACGGGGGAGGATTGTGCCACTGCGGAGGGCCTGCAGTGTGACAGTAACGGGATGATCGTGAAGATGTGAGTTTGTGACTGTAACGGGATGACTGTGAAGATGTGAGTGCGTGACTGTAACGGGGAAATTGTGAAGGAGTGACTCGAGTCTGACAGTAACGGGACGATCATGAAGATGTGAGTGTGACTGTAACAGGATCCCTTCTCCCGCCCGCTCTCCCATCTCCACCAGGTCAAAGGAGATATCGTCGCTAGCAGCCGTGCTGCCCTCGCCTCGTGGCGACCTGACGCACTTGCCTAACCCCCCCGCTCACTCCCCCTCTCACTCCTCTTTTCGTCCCGCTCTCCCATCTCCACCAGGTCAAAGGAGATATCGTCGCTGGCAGCCGTGCTGCCCTCGCCTCGTGGCAACCTGACGCACTTGCCTCACCCCCCCGCTCACTCCCCCTCTCACTCCTCTTTTCGTCCCGCTCTCCCATCTCCACCAGGCCAAAGGAGATATCGTCGCTGGCAGCCGTGCTGCGCTCGCCTCGTGGCAACTTGGTGAGCGCCTCACCCGCCCCTCCACACAACCAACCCACCTTCTCAACCCCCCGCTCCTCCCCACCTCCCCCTCCTCCTACACCCTTATCCCCGCCAGGGCCATGGAGATATCGCCCCTGGCAGCCGTGCTGAGAAGTCGTCTTCCAGTTTCCTGACACGTCACACAACGCACCCACCCACCCACCCACCTCACCCCCCTTATACCCGCCAGGTCAATGGAAATGTCGTTGCTGGCAGGGGTGCTGCCGTTGTCTACTGGCAACTTCAGTCATGGGCATAATCATACTCCCTTCCCCGCCATAATCATCCTCCTTTCCCCGCCATAATCATCCTCCCTTCCCTGCTCTCCCCCGTCTTCCTCCCTTAAACCCTATCCCCCGCCAGGTCAATGGATATGTCGTCTCTTGCAGGGGTGCTGCCGTCGTCCATCGGCAACCTGACTCTGCTGACCCACCTGTAAGCTTCACCACAGGATTCTCTTTCGAAGGCTCTCAGCATTTCAACGCACTTGTAAGCTTTACCACAGGACTCTCTGAGGTTGAATTTGAGAATTCTCAAATCAGCCTGGCTGGGGTGCTGCCGTCGTCCATCGGCAACCTGACTCTGCTGACCCACCTGTAAGCTACAACACAGGATTCTCTTTCGAAAGGTCTCAACCATTTCAACGCACCTGTAACCTCGCACTGCTCATGTCAGGCCAGACTGGCCCACGGCTGCATCCCATATAGTCACATCCCAATAATCACTGCAAGAGTAGCTTGCATGGGGCTGAAATCTGTGCAATATTAACTTTTGAGGCGCCTCTAAAGTAGCCTCGCACTGTTCAGATCAGGCCCCACTGGCCCATGGCTGCATCCGTGATAGTCACATCCCAGCAGAAATCTCTGCAAGAGTAGCTTGCATGGGGCTGAGCGCATGTGCAATGATAACTCCTCTCCGTGCACTGCTCTCACCCCCGCCCCTCACCTCACTCCTAGTCTCCACTCATCCCCTCACCCCTCTCCGTTCTTCTCCCCTCACCCTTCTTCCTACCCTTTCCCTCACCCCCCTCCCGTCACCACCCCCCATCCCTGTGTGTTTTGAGTAGACTCAAAACACACTTCCTACCCCTTCCCTCACCCCCCTCCCGTCACCACCCCCCATCCCTCACCCCTCCGATGCCCTACCTTCTTCTTTCCCTTCCTCTCATCCTTCCCTTCCCTTCATCCCTTCCTGCCCCTCTACCCATCCCTCGCCTCACCCCTCCTCTCCCTCACCCCTCCTCTCCCTCACCCCTCCTCTCCCTCACCCCTCCTCTCCCTCACCCCTCCTCCCTCACCCCTCCTCTCCCTCACCCCTCCTCTCCCTCACCCCTCCTCTCCCTCACCCCTCCTCTCCCTCACCCCTCTCCTCCCCTCAACCGCCACCTTTGGGGCTCTAACAATCCCACCACCTTTGGGGCTCTAACAATCCCTCCACCTTTGGGGCTCTAACAATCCCACCACCTTTGGGGCTCTAACAATCCCACCACCTTTGGGGCTCTAACAATCCCACCACCTTTGGGGCTTTAACAATCCCACCACCTTTGGGGCTTTAACAATCCCACCACCTTTGGGGCTCTAACAATCCCACCACCTTTGGGGCTCTAACAATCCCACCACCTTTGGGGCTCTAACAATCCCACCACCTTTGGGGCTCTAACAATCCCACCACCTTTGGGGCTCTAACAATCCCACCACCTTTGGGGCTCTAACAATCCCACCACCTTTGGGGCTTTAACAATCCCACCACCTTGCATGCTCTTTCCTATCCGCTCCTCTCACTGCCTCGCCCTCTCCTCCCCTCCCGTCCTCATCACTCCTCCCAGCAACCTCTTTCAGACCAACCTCTTGACAGTGACGTCCCCACCACCATTGGGGCATCCACAAGTCCCACCACCTTGCATCCCCGTGCCCTCTCACCGCCCCACCCTAGACAGTGACATGTCGTCCCCACCACCATTGGGGCATCCACAAGTCCCACCACCTTGTCCCTCATCAGTTCCCCCCATCCGTCCCTCTCCCCCTTCGCCCCTCTGCTCCCAGCAACCTCTATCGGAACAATCTTGACAGTGACGTCCCCACCACCTTTGGCGCTCTCACAATCCCATCACCTTGCATCCCCTTGCCTATCCGCCCCACCCTCTCTCTGGTTCGGCCCTCGCCCTTCCCTCCCCACCTCGCCCCTCCCCTCTCCTCTCCCCTCTCATCACTTCCCCAGCAACTTCTTTCAGAACAACCTCGACAGCGACATCCCCACCACCTTGCATCGTCTAGCCTATCCGCGCCTCTCACCGCCTCGCCCTTCCCCACTCCTCCCCTCCCCTCTTCCCCTTCGCCCCTCCCTCCCAGCAACTTCTTTCAGAACAACCTCAACAGTGACATCCCCCACCTTTGGCGCTCTCACAATCCCACCACCTTTGGCGCTCTCACAATCCCACCACCTTTGGCGCTCTCACAATCCCACCACCTTTGGCGCTCTCACAATCCCACCACCTTTGGCGCTCTCACAATCCCACCACCTTTGGCGCTCTCACAATCCCACCACCTTTGGCGCTCTCACAATCCCACCACCTTTGGCGCTCTCACAATCCCACCACCTTTGGTGCTCTCACAATCCCACCACCTTTGGCGCTCTCACAATCCCACCACCTTTGGCGCTCTCACAATCCCACCACCTTTGGCGCTCTCACAATCCCACCACCTTTGGCGCTCTCACAATCCCACCACCTTTGGCGCTCTCACAATCCCACCACCTTTGGCGCTCTCACAATCCCACCACCTTGCATTCCCTTGCCTATCCGCCCTCTCACGAGCTCGCCCCTCCCCTCCCCTCCCCTCCCCCTTTCGCCCCTCTCCTCCTTTCCCCTTTGCCTCTCCTCCCAGTAACTTCTTTCAGAACAATCTCAACAGTGACATCCCCACCACCAGTCCTGCCAGCACTCCCATCACCTCCCATCCCATCCCCTCCCCTGTACCTCTCCCCCTTCGCCCCTCTCAACCCCTCGGCCCTAACCTCCTCGTCCCTCCCCTCACAGCAACTTCTTTCAGAACAATCTCGACAGTGACATCCCCACCACCTTTGGCGCTCTCACCAACCTGCAGCACCTGTGAGCATGCCCTGTGAGCATGCCCTGTGAGCATGCCCTGTGAGCATGCCCTGTGCTGCCCTGTGCTGCCCTGTGCTGCGTCTACCCCATTCTGTGTGCTCTGTGATACCATGTGCTGCCCGCCTGGTTAGACTCAATGTGCACCGCTATTCTCAATGTGCACCGCTATTCTCAATGTGCAGCGCTATTCTCAATGTGCACCGCTAGACTCAATGTGCAGCGCTATTCTCAATGTGCACCGCTAGACTCAATGTGCAGCGCTATTCTCAATGTGCACCGCTAGACTCAATGTGCAGCGCTATTCTCAATGTGCACCGCTATTCTCAATGTGCAGCGCTATTCTCAATGTGCAGCGCTATTCTCAATGTGCAGCGCTATTCTCAATGTGCAGCGCTATTCTCAATGTGCACCGCTATTCTCAATGTGCAGCGCTATTCTCAATGTGCAGCGCTATTCTCAATGTGCACCGCTAGACTCAATGTGCAGCGCTATTCTCAATGTGCACCGCTATTCTCAATGTGCAGCGCTATTCTCAATGTGCACCGCTATTCTCAATGTGCAGCGCTATTCTCAATGTGCACCGCTATTCTCAATGTGCAGCGCTATTCTCAATGTGCACCGCTAGACTCAATGTGCAGCGCTATTCTCAATGTGCACCGCTAGACTCAATGTGCAGCGCTATTCTCAATGTGCAGCGCTATTCTCAATGTGCAGCGCTATTCTCAATGTGCAGCGCTATTCTCAATGTGCAGCGCTATTCTCAATGTGCAGCGCTATTCTCAGGAACTGTTGTGGTGTGTGTATCCACCGTTCCGCACCAAGCTAAGATCATGCCCTCTCTTCCCAGCTTCTCGTTCTTTTTCTCCCCGCTCCTCTCTCTCCCTTGTCCCTTCTCCTCTCATCCCATCTCCTCCCTTCACTTCTACTGCTTCCTGCCCCTCCCTTCTCTCCCCCATGACAGCAATCTTGGCATCAACCAGGCCCGCTCCCTCTCTTCCTCCACACCCTTCCAGTCAACTGACGAATCTCCATTTGAGTCCCTCCCTTCCTTTCACTTTCACTCTCCCTCCCCTCCACCTCTTCTCCGCCTTCCCCCTCCCTTCCCCCCATCACAGCAATCTTGGCATCAACATGCTCACAGGCCCGCTTCCTCTCTTCCTCCCACCTTCTGAGTCACCTTTAAAACCCCATTCACACATTATTCCCTCCCTTCGCTTCCCTTTCTTGTTCCCCCCCCTCCCTCCCCATTTTCCCACTCTCCTCCCCCACCACCACAGCAATATGGGTATGATGATGCTCACAGGCCCGATCCCTCTTTTCATCCACACCCTTTGAGTCGATTAGAAAACGTGATAAAAGTGTAGTTTTGAGACGTCTCAAAACTACTCTTTTCATCCACACCCTTTGAGTGGATTAGAGAATCCTCTCTTCACTTCCCCCTATCCCCCCCCCCATCACAGCAATCTGGGTATCAACATGCTCACAGGCCCGCTCCCTCTGTTCCTCGACACGCTCTCACTCCTCACCTTCTTGTGAGTGCTCCCCTCCCTCGTTCCTCACCTCCTCACTCTCTCTCTCTCTCTCTCTGCCTATCGTGGCCCCACTCCCTCTGCCTCCACATGTCACTTTCCACTTACTCCCCTGTACTATTCTCCAACCCTCACTCACTTAATTGATTTGTGTGTTTGATTTTTCGCTTGCTACTTTTCCTGTCCGTTATTTTATTATTATTTTCCAGGAATTTAGGCGACAACAAGCTCACAGGGACGCTGTCAGCTGGTCTGGGGAACCTCAAGCAGCTGCAGTTTCTGTGAGTGGTTACAGCGGTTGTTAGTGGTTGCAAGTGGTTACAACCCTGGGTACATGATCAGTCCACACTGGGACGATTTTTGAGGCGCCTCAAAAAATTGAGGCGCCTCAAAAATCGGTTGTTAGTGGTTGCAAGTGGTTACAACCCTGGGTACATGATCAGTCCACCACACTGGGATCAATCTCAACCCTCACCTGCCTCCACTCTTCACCTCTCCGCTCCTCCTCCTTGTTCTTCCCCCTGCTCCCCTTGCTGCCCAGAGACCTGTCCAAGAACAACGTATCTGTATCCCTGCGGTCAACTCTGGGATCACTCGCATGTTGCAGCAGCTCTTCCACTTCATTCCCTCACATCTCCCTCCCTCCTTCACCCCCACCTACCCCATGTGTCCCCCCTTGTCCAGAGATCTGTCCAAGAACAACGTATCTGCATCCCTGCCATCAACACTGGGATCACTCTCAACCCTCACATGGCTGTACGTTGCTCGCTCTCCCTCACGTCATCATCCTAATCTTCCTCCCCCTCTTTCCCTCGTTTAGTCCCCCCTTCTCTCCTGGTTCCCCCTCACGCCTTTCCGCCCCTGTTGTCCGTCTCACCCCCTCTAAACACCCCACCTCAAACCTCCCCTCGCCCCCGTCCCACACCCTTCATCATTTCTCTGTTCTTTCAAACCTCACAGATCACCCCCAGTTCCACCACCGACCTTAAAGCCCTCCCCCACCACCTTTCACTCATCTTCCCTGCCCATTATCCTCGTTACAGTGATCTTCAATACAATGCTTTGGAGAACAGTATCCCCAGTTCCATCACCAACCTCACCGGCCTCACCTACCTGTGAGTTCATTTTTGTTCTAAATTTATCGTATGTATATATATTCTCTCTAAATATTTGATATGATACTGATTCTGAGTCACCTCAGAATCACCATCCCCAGTTCCATCAGCAAAAATCCTCCCCAACAGCTCTGTTCCGATATTTAATGAACCTTAACTTGACTCACAGTTGTCACCATTCCGCATCCCTCTCCTCTGCAGAAACCTTGCAAGCAACAAGCTCAACGGCTCTGTTCCCATATTCCACAATTCACTTAAAGTTGAATCAGTGATTCGCTTCCTCTCCTCCTCTCCCTTCCCCCCACCCTTCTCCCCCTGCAGCAACCTTGCAAGCAACAAGCTCAACGGCTGTTCCCATCTTTAGGTTTCCGCTTGTATTGAATCACAATCTTCCTTCCTCTCTCGCCCTTTCCCTCCTTTTTTCTCCCCCTCTCCTCTGCAGCAACCTTGCAAGCAACAAGCTCAATGGCTCTGTTCCTGTATTTGACGGCTTCCCTGCACTCACCTACCTGTAATGCCTCTCTCGATAATGTCACACTTGTTAGAGTTGTTTCACGGTTTCCCTACAACCACCTACCTGTACCACCTTTTATGTTAGTGTCATGCTTGTTAGTGCCACTGACAACCACGCTACACCCACCCTCCAGTAGTGCCAAAACGTGCCGCTGTTTCACCCGCCTTTGTTACCCTTCACAACCACACAAGGAAGACCCGCCGCATTCGACTGTGACTTTTGCGGATTCTCACAAGTGACACACACAAGAGTTGTAATTCAAGAAAGCACAGGGAGTCTGCAACCAGTTCTCCCTCCCCTTGTCCAAGCACAGGGAAATGGAGAGTCGTGGGGTTCTTTTGTTCTCTTCTTCTCCCTTCCTCTCATTCTTCCCCACCTTTCCTTGCAGCGGCCTGGGAGGAAACAGCCTGCAAGGAACCTTCTCTGTCACCGGCAACCAGGCTCTTCCCCTCACGATGTGTTTCGAGAAGACTCAATGTGTGTTTTAAGTCGACTCAATTCCTCTTCTCCTGCGTGTGTTCCCACCTTCCCTTGCAGCGGCCTGGGAGGAAACAGCCTGCAAGGCACCTTCCCCGTCACGGGCAACCAGGCTCTTCCCCTCAAGACACTGTGAGTCGCAGCCAGGAAAGACTGCTTGCTTTGACCTCGTTACTATCACACGCACTTCCTTTTCTGTCACGGGCAACCAGGCTCTTCCCCTCAAGACACTGTGAGTCACACACACTTAACCTTGACCCTGCCTGTGCCCTGCCTTGCCGCGACCCTGCCATCGCCGTTTCTCCATGCTTCGTCCCTGCTGTTCTCTCCCCATCCTCCCCCCTTCATGCCTCTCCACACCCACCACAGACCTTCGAGGCAACATCTTTTAGCTTGCAGGCAGCATCTGTGACCCTGCCATGCCATCGCCGTTTCTCCATGCTTCGTCCCTGCTGTTCTCTCCCCATCCTCCCCCCTTCATGCCTCTCCACACCCACCACAGACCTTCGAGGCAACATCTTTTAGCTTGCAGGCAGCATCTGTGACCCTGCCATGCCATCGCCGTTTCTCCATGCTTCGTCCCTGCTGTTCTCTCCCCATCCTCCCCCCTTCATGCCTCTCCACACCCACCACAGACCTTCGAGGCAACATCTTTTAGCTTGCAGGCAGCATCTGTGACCCTGCCATGCCATCGCCGTTTCTCCATGCTTCGTCCCTGCTGTTCTCTCCCCATCCTCCCCCCTTCATGCCTCTCCACACCCACCACAGACCTTCGAGGCAACATCTTTTAGCTTGCAGGCAGCATCTGTGACCCTGCCATGCCATCGCCGTTTCTCCATGCTTCGTCCCTGCTGTTATCTCTCGATCTGCCCCCCTTCCTGCCTCTTCCCACCCCACCAGCGACCTCCGAGGCAACAAGCTCACAGGCAGCATCCCTCGCTCCATCTCCTCCCTCTCCACACAGGAGTCCCTGATACCATCTCCCCGCCTCCCATCTCCCCGCCTCCCATCTCCCCGCCTCCCATCTCCCCGCCTCCCATCTCCCCGCCTCCCATCTCCCCGCCTCCCATCTCCCCGCCTCCCATCTCCCCGCCTCCCATCTCCCCGCCTCCCATCTCCCCGCCTCCCATCTCCCCGCCTCCCATCTCTCCGCCTCCCATCTCCCCGCCTCCCATCTCCCCGCCTCCCATCTCCCCGCCTCCCATCTCCCCGCCTCCCATCTCCCCGCCTCCCATCTCCCCGTCTCCCATCTCCCCGCCTCCCATCTCCCCGCCTCCCATCTCCCTGCCTCCCATCTCCCCGCCTCCCATCTCCTTATCTCTCCATCCTACCCCTTTTCCTGCCTCTCCACAACCACTAGAGACCTCCGAGGCAACAAGCTTGCAGGCACCATCCCTCACTCCATTTCCTACTCCGTCTGCTCTCAGGCCTCTACCTTTGTCTCCCATCCCATCCTCCCCCTTTCCTGCCTCTCCACAACCACTAGAGACCTCCGAGGCAACAAGCTTGCAGGCACCATCCCTCACTCCATTTCCTACTCCGTCTGCTCTCAGGCCTCTACCTTTGTCTCCCATCCCATCCTCCCCCTTTCCTGCCTCTCCACAACCACTAGAGACCTCCGAGGCAACAAGCTTGCAGGCACCATCCCTCACTCCATTTCCTACTCCGTCTGCTCTCAGGCCTCTACCTTTGTCTCCCATCCCATCCTCCCCCTTTCCTGCCTCTCCACAACCACTAGAGACCTCCGAGGCAACAAGCTTGCAGGCACCATCCCTCACTCCATTTCCTACTCCGTCTGCTCTCAGGCCTCTACCTTTGTCTCCCATCCCATCCTCCCCCTTTCCTGCCTCTCCACAACCACTAGAGACCTCCGAGGCAACAAGCTTGCAGGCACCATCCCTCACTCCATTTCCTACTCCGTCTGCTCTCAGGCCTCTACCTTTGTCTCCCATCCCATCCTCCCCCTTTCCTGCCTCTCCACAACCACTAGAGACCTCCGAGGCAACAAGCTTGCAGGCACCATCCCTCGCTCCATCTCCTCCCTCTCCACACAGGAGTCCCTGATACCATCTCCCCGCCTCCCATCTCCCCATCTCCTTCCACCCTCCCCTGCCTTTTCCCACCCCACCAGGGACCTCCGAGGCAACAAGCCTCGCAGGCAGCATACTTCTACTAATACTCTCTCCTTGCTCCATCTCCTCCCTCTCCGCTCAGGAGCCAGGAAATTAGAGGCCCTCATACTCTCTCCCCACCTCCCATCATTCTTATCTTCGATCTCCTCACTCCACCACCTCTCCCCACCAGGGACCTCCGAGGCAACAAGCTTGCAGGCAGCATCCCCCGCTCCATCTCCCACTCACTCACTCGCTCTCCCCCATGTTTCTCCAGCTTAACCCCCACCTCCCAACCCCCTCCCTCACCCCACCAGGGACCTCTGAGGCAACAAGCTCGCAGGCAGCATCCCTCGCTCCATCTCCTCCCTCTCATCCCTCGAGCACCTGTGAGTCGGTGACGAGTGTGGGTGAGTTGGTGACGAGTGTGAGTGATTTTGTGACGAATGCTAGTATTATAGAATGTAATTTTGGGGAAACCTTCCCCTTTATTCCAAAACCCACCCACTAACCCCCTTATCCCTAGTCCCCCCTCTGGTCCCCTGCAGGCTCCTCTCGGAGAATCGCTTCAACGGCTTCATACCCGACTCAATCATGAACCCTCCACCTAGTCAGCCGCTCGTACCCACTACCCCCTTATTGGTCCACTCCTTTATTCCTACTTCCCCCCGCCACCTCTCTTCCGCTCCTTTCCAGGCTGCTCTCAGAGAATCGCTTCAACGGATTCATACCCGACTCCATTATGAACCTAGTCAGCCTTGAGTACCTGTGAGTCAGCAACTAGTGTTTGCGAGTCAGCACCTAGCGTCTGTGAGTCAACATTTCATGTCTGTGAGTCAGCGTTTCATGTCTGTGAGTCAGCCTCCTTACCTGTGACTCACCACTACTAGTCTACTTTCGCCTCCTCCAACCTTTTTTAACCCCTCCTCCTTGATGCTAAGGGAACGAGTCCTGTAATGTACCTGCACCATCTTTACCATCCGCCATATCCCCCTATACACCCTCGCTCCCCTCCCCCTTCACACTCATTCTCTCCCCGTCTATCAAAAGAATGAGCGTCAACCACCTGCTGCTTCCGATTCCACCATATCCCCCCCTTACACCATACAGCCCCCTTCCATCATCCCTCCTCCCCGTCCGCTGCACTCCCTTCCTCCCTTCTGCCAGGGGAATGGGCGTCAATCGCCTACAAGGGCCAGTACCGTCCACAATGGGCAACCTTGTCAAGCTGACAGCACTGTGAGTGGTGGTGTGTGGTGATAAGGAATGTGATGTGGTAACATGGGGCATATGGAGTAGGGCGAGAGGTGGCGGGAAATGGGCGTCAATCGCCTGCAGGACCAATCCTCTCTACCATGGGCAATCTAGTCAAGCTAACGGCCCTGTGAGTGGTGGTGGTGTGCGGTGTGATGCGATAACATGGGATGTGGTGCGGTAATATGGGGTGCGATGTGGTAGCTTGGGGTATAGTGGGTGGGGGGAATGGGCGTCACGTCAACCACCTGCAGGGGCCAGTCCCGTCCACCATGGGCAATCTTGTGAAGCTGACAGCCCTGTGAGTGGTGGTGTACGGTGACACGAGGTGTGATGTGGTTACATCCGGTCTGATGTAATGGTGCCAAGGGGTGTGGTGAGGTCACTCAGTTATACCGTCGCAAATCTTCTTACCCTTCTTAACCGCCTCGTACCCCTTGCAGCCCCACTGTTCTTCCTTTTGCTGCAGAAATTCGTTAACCAGCTGACACGTCTCGAAAAAGACGTCTCAAATTCGTCAGCCAGCTGACCGGCCAGGATTCTCCATGATTTGAGACGTCTCTTTTGAGACATCTCAAAACAAAAAAAAATACCTCAGCCAACTAACCGGCCAGGATTTTCCCTGATTGCCCCTCAGTAGCACTGACCTCGTCACTCTCGCTCACCACCTTCAACCGCTCTGCACCCCACCCCTCATCCCATCCCCCAGCAACATGTCAGGAAACCGAATGGCTGGGATCCTGCCTGCCACTCTCGGCTCTCTCACCAAGCTCACCCTGCTGTGAGTGCTCTCTGCTCTCTGCTCTCTTCTCTCTGCTCTCTGCTCTCTGCTCTCTGCTCTCTGCTCTCTGCTCTCTGCTCTCTGCTCTCTACTCTCTGCTCTCTGCTCTCTGCTCTCTGCTCTATCTCTCCTCTCGGCTCTCTGTTCTCTTCTCTGTTTTCTCTGCTTTCTGCTCTCCAATCTCTGCTCTATGCTCTCTGCCCTGTGCTCTGTGCCCTCTGCTGTCTGCTCTCCGCATTCCGCCTTCTGATCTCTGCTCTCTACTCTCTGCTCTCTGCTCTCTGCTCTCTGCTTTATCTCTCCTCTCGGCTCTCTGTTCTATTCTCTATTCTCTCTGCTTTCTGCTCTCCAATCTCTGCTCTATGCTCTCTGCCCTGTGCTCTATGCCCTCTGCTGTCTGCTCTCCGCATTCCACCTTCTGCTCTCTGCTCTCTGCTCTCTTCTCTCTGCTCTCTGCTCTCTGCTCTCTGCTCTCTGCTCTCTGCTCTCTGCTCTCTGCTCTCTGCTCTCTTCTCTCTGCTCTCTGCTGTGAGTGCTCCCCCTACTCCCCCCCTTCTCCAGCACCTATGCCAATATTTGTCCTTTTCCTTTCTGTCCTGCCCAATTCCCTCCTTTCCCGCTACTACAGGGATTACGACAGAAATTTTCTGTCCTGCCCGACCGATGGAAACTGCGTGGTGCCCCAGAAAAGCACCACCGCGTTTTGCAAAAGCTGCCCGACCTTCTGTGCTCCGTGCTATGGGAAAGGAGGTGAGGTTTGGGTTGGGAAGGAAAGTGAATATTGGGTTGGGAAGGAAGGTGAGGTTTGGGGTGGGAAGGAAGGTGAGGTTTGGGGTGGGAAGGAAGGTGAGGTTTGGGGTGGGAAGGAAGGTGAGGTTTGGGGTGGGAAGGAAGGTGAGGTTTGGGGTGGGAAGGAAGGTGAGGTTTGGGGTGGGAAGGAAGGTGAGGTTTGGGGTGGGAAGGAAGGTGAGGTTTGGGGTGGGAAGGAAGGTGAGGTTTGGGGTGGGAAGGAAGGTGAGGTTTGGGGTGGGAAGGAAGGTGAGGTTTGGGGTGGGAAGGAAGGTGAGGTTTGGGGTGGGAAGGAAGGTGAGGTTTGGGGTGGGAAGGAAGGTGAGGTTTGGGGTGGGAAGGAAGGTGAGGTTTGGGGTGGGAAGGAAGGTGAGGTTTGGGGTGGGAAGGAAGGTGAGGTTTGGGGTGGGAAGGAAGGTGAGGTTTGGGGTGGGAAGGAAGGTGAGGTTTGGGGTGGGAAGGAAGGTGAGGTTTGGGGTGGGAAGGAAGGTGAGGTTTGGGGTGGGAAGGAAGGTGAGGTTTGGGGTGGGAAGGAAGGTGAGGTTTGGGGTGGGAAGGAAGGTGAAGTTTGGGGTGGGAAGGAAGGTGAGGTTTGGGGTGGGAAGGAAGGTGAGGTTTGGGGTGGGAAGGAAGGTGAGGTTTGGGGTGGGAAGGAAGGTGAGGTTCGGGGTGGGAAGGAAGGTGAGGTTTGGGGTGGGAAGGAAGGTGAGGTTCGGGGTGGGAAGGAAGGTGAGGTTTGGGGTGGGAAGGAAGGTGAGGTTTGGGGTGGGAAGGAAGGTGAGGTTTGGGGTGGGAAGGAAGGTGAGGTTTGGGGTGGGAAGGAAGGTGAGGTTTGGGGTGGGAAGGAAGGTGAGGTTTGGGGTGGGAAGGAAGGTGAGGTTTGGGGTGGGAAGGAAGGTGAGGTTTGGGGTGGGAAGGAAGGTGAGGTTTGGGGTGGGAAGGAAGGTGAGGTTTGGGGTGGGAAGGAAGGTGAGGTTTGGGGTGAGAAGGAAGGTGAGGTTTGGGGTGGGAAGGAAGGTGAGGTTTGGGGTGGGAAGGAAGGTGAGGTTTGGGGTGGGAAGGAAGGTGAGGTTTGGGGTGGGAAGGATGGTGCGGACAGGCAGTGAGGTGGTGCAGAGGGGAGGCACATGTATTGCTGCCATGTGTTGAGGCTGCAAGACCTGCCCGACCTTCTGTGATCCGTGATGTGGAAAAGGAGGTGAGGAGAGGAAGTGAGAAGGAAGGTGCAGACAGGCTGTGAGGTGGTGCAGAGGGGAGGCACGTGTTTTGCTGCCATGTGTTGAGGCTGCAGTTGCTGCCCGACCTTCTGTGCCCCGTGCTGCGAGTGAAAGGAGTGTGTGAGTGAGGGCGTGATGAGAGAGAGTGGGAACGGAGGTGAGGAGAGGGAGTGAGATGAAGTTAAGAGAGAGAGGAGAGGCTGCAAGTACCACCCAGCCTCCTGTGTGCCGTGCTAAGGGAGGGGAGGTGAGGAGAGGGACGGAGGAGGAGGTGAAGAGAGGGAGAGAGAAATTAAGGGGAGAGAGAGGCTGATCTTGTGCATCAAGTCAAATAAAGATGCTTGTCTGATTTATCACATGCTCTCACCCTATCCCCTCTGCTACCTTTCCTCCTATTGTTTTTCCCATCCCTTGTGTTCAGCAGCTTCCAGCATTCACTCGAGTATTTACAGGATATTAGCAGCAGTATTGGTGGTCGTGTTGCCAGTCCTTCTAATAGGGTGATTTCAACTCCACGGGAATGGGTCTGACGAGCAGTAGATTTCAACTTCTTGCATTCACTCGAATCACCACAGGATATTGGCGGCTGTATTTGTGCCTGGATTGCCTATCCTGGTACGGTACTGTAGGGTGCCTGGCTGACACAATATAAGTAGGCTAGGCAATATGGCCTTGTCTGTATGTTATCAATTTGAGACGGTTTCTTCACTAGCAACTTCCAGCGTTCAGTCAAGAACAGACCTTTGAGGCGCCTAAAAAATCAAGTATGGTTCCATGGTATTGCCAGCTCCTTGCGGTGAGGAGAGCATTCGGGCCCGTTCAACATAGGCAGGCAGTTGTACTTGTAGAATTGTTGTTAGCAAGACTATGTCAAGGGTTCATGAAAGGCTTCATGCATGCTTCTCCTTACTATTGTTAAAATATTTGTTCGATAGATATTTTAGTGTGTTTGCAGTGTATGAGGATACAATAGGAAAACATAGACTAAAACACAGCATAACATAACACATAAAAATGTATAGCATTCCTTCCAGCAGAGCTGATGTGCATTCGAAAGAACACCTACCCCTATGTAGAGGAGCAGCCTATGCCAAAGCTGCAAGCTTCGGCTTGGTCATATTCCCAAAGCTGCAAGCTTTGGCTTGGTCATATTCCCAAAGCTGTAAGCAGCGTTGCTGAGCGTCCAGATGTGCATCTGGAAGAGCTTCTGTGGGGCAATGGACGGCTGGGATCTTCCTCCTCCTGAGGCGTTTCCATCCTCGTTAGAAGGTGCAGTATTGGCAGTGGCAGCACCAGCAGCAACGTAGAGAGGGAGAAGGTGCTCGATGGTGGGATGGGCCTTGGGCAGGAGCGGGTGGGAGGAGAGCGCTGCAGGGGGGGCAGAAGGGAGAGGGAAGGACGAGGGGAGAGGGAGGGGAAAATGAGTGTCATGCGTGAAGTGACTGAGAGAGGGAGGTGGTGCTCGATGGTGGGATGGGCCTTGGAAAGGAGAGGGTGGGAGGAGAGAGCTGCAGTCAGGGAGGGGTTAGGGAAGGGGGAGAGAGGGAAGAGAGGAGAGGGAAAAATGAGTGGCAGCACCAGCAGCCACGTAGAGAGGGAGAAGGTGCTCGATGGTGGGATGGGCCTTGGGCAGGAGAGGGTGAGAGGAGAGAGCTGCAGGGAGGGAGGGCAGGAGAGGACAGAGGGAGGGATATGGAGCGGAATCGACGTTAGAGGCACCAGTGGCAGCACCTGCAGCGACGTAGAGAGGGAGAAGGTGTTCGATGTTGGGATGAGCCTTCGGCAGGAGAGGGTGGGAGGAGAGCGCTGCAGGGAGGAAAGAGGGGAGAGGGATCAGCAGAAAGAGGGGGTTTGATGATGCGTTGAACTAAAGTAGAGAGGGAGAAGGTGCTCGATGGTGGGATGGGCCTTGGGCAGGAGAGGGTGGGAGGAGAGTGCTGCAGGGAGGGAGAAAAGGAAGAGGGACGGGGAAACCAGAAAGGGCGTGGGGAACGGGAAAGTGTGAGTCGACTCAAAAGTCACAAAGGGGGGTCGCGTGGGGAACGAAAGTGTGAGTGGTACTTTCTTGTGCCAAGAAAGGGAGGGCGGAAGAAAGAAAATATACGAGAGAAAGAGCGGACACACTTTTGAGACACCAAACGAAAAAGAGCAGAGGGGATACAGCACAGAGTAAACGCACCCAGGAGGCGGGTGAGCATGTCTTGATCTGACTCGGCCTTGGTGATTGCATCATCCAGCAGCGAATCAAAGGGTGCCACGTAGGATGCCACCTGGCATTGCAACGGCGTGTAAGTACAGATTGTAAAAAAAGAGCCTAGATACCTGTCAGAACTGGGGGAATTGCAAAACACTACCATACAAAGGGGAGAGATTGCCATTATTGAGAGAGGAAGTGAAAATAGGATGAATTATTGAATGATGGAAAATTAAGATGAGAAAAAATCAAGTACATGCACATTCAACTTCTCTCGAGTTATGCACAGCACCACCACTCGCCAGCATCAGCACACCCTTCCTCCCTAGCCCCCCCTTACAACATTCGGTTATCCTCATAAAGTCATATTGGTGCCAGCATGGCATCAACGCCCCATCAAGACGCACCTTCTTGGTCCCAAAGTACGATCCAACTTCTCTTAGATTATGCACAGCACCACCACTCGCCAGCACCAGCACACCCTCCTTCCTGAGCGGCCTTAAAGCCCGACCCAGCTCCACATGGCGTTGCATACTCGTTATAGCGTTCCCCACTTGCCGACTGCTGCCGCCGTGCAACGACATCTGGACCACTGGGATGCTGCCACGTGGCAGCATCCAGCGCAGCGGGACCCATGCGCCGTGATCAAGGCCGTGGGAGGCGTCCAGCTCAGCTCTAATGTGATTGGCCGAGAGGAGCTGATGTCAACAGGCCAGGATGGGAGAGGCATGGGGAACAGGCCGGGGGGAAAGATAGCAGATTTCAGTTCAGTAAATCAACTGGAAAGCGGAGGAGACATCAATTCTTACGGGAATCCGTTTCCTTAGAAATTATGTTTTACAAAATCTTGCCTCTACTACACGTTGGGCCAGCTGCGGCGAACCACTATATATGACATGCTTCAATACTAGGTCACTATCTTACCTCAACAACATGTTGTGCCAGCTGTGGCGATCCCTTGACTGGATACTGTAGCTCCTACAGCTCCTTGGGAAACCCACAGACGGATGCTCATTGCTTCTCACTTCTTACCTCAACCACACGTTGTGCCAGCTCCGGCGATTCCTTGACAGGATACTGTAACGCGTACAGCTCCTTGGGAAACCCCTTACCTGAGATGCCTTAAAAAGCAGGATTTTATCTTACCTCAACTACACGCTGTGCCAGCTCCGGCAATCCCTTGACAGGATACTGTAACGCGTACAGCTCCTTGGGAAATCCGTAAAAGTCGTGAATAGTGGCTGGCTGGGTGGCACTGTTCACCCGGATTGCCGCCCCGTCCGCCTCCCAGTGCGCGCTTATAACGAGGATGGCCTTAATGCCTGGTAAGGCGGCGACCTGAGGGCAGGTGGGTGGAGGAAGAAGGGGGTGAGCAGATGAATAAGAATGGGAGTGTCGTGAGGTGGTGCGGGCAAGAAATAAGTCAGTCAAATAAGACTCATTTGACCGGATTGAGGAGAGTGGCAGGATGCGCGCTTGTAACGAGGATGGCAGCGAGTTGACTACTATAGCAAGGCGCTGGCTTGTGGGTCAACTCAAAAGAGGACTTCACACTCTCACCTGTAGTCCAAGGCCTTTCTACCAGGTGGATCGATTGAGTTCAAATGTGAAACTTCCCCATTTTATAGCCTTCCGGCTGGATTTTGAGAATTCTCAAGAACCTACACTGCACCGCTGCTGCCATGGGTTGAGTTTATCTGTGATCCTTCCCCCTTTCATAGCCTTCCAAAATTCAATCTGATTACCTCCCCAGTCGCCTCACCTGTTTCCCAAGAGAATGACAGTTGGTGCGTTTAGAACAAGAGCCTCGCCTGCTCCCCCAGGCGTTGCCCGAAGGCGGACGTGTCGTCTTCTTCCACCTCCGAGCCGACATCGGTGACCAGTGACACACCAACACTACCCATCTACTCTACCCATCCTCGCCTGACTTTCCCCACCGTCTCACCTGTCGCCCAAGGCATAGCGTTGACTTGTGGGTTAATTCAAGAACAAGGCCTCTGTTTCCCCAGTCGTTGCCCTAAGGCGGACGGCTCGTCTTCTTCCACCGCCGCCATCGGCGACCCGTGCCACACAAACATGACCCATCCTCACCTGCCTTTCCCCAACGCCTCACCTGTTGCCCAACGCGTTGACTTGTCCGAAAATTCAAAAGAGGGTCTCACCTGTTTCACAAGGCGTTGCCCGAAGGCGGACGGCTCGTCTTCTTCCACCGCCGCCATCGGCGACCCGTGCGACACGAGGATCATCCATCCTCGCCTGGATTTCCCCGACGCCTCACCTGTCGCCCAAGACGTTGACTTGGCGTTGACTTGTCGGTCAGTTCAGAGACAGGGCCTCACCTGTTTCCCGAGGCGTTGCCAGAAGGCTGACGTTTCGTCTTCTTCCACCGCCGCCATTGGCGATCCGTGCGACACGAAGATAACGGGAAGCTCCGCCTGCGCGTTCCCCGCATTTCCCGCCGCCGAATCCGCCGCCATTTCCGCAGCCGCCGAGGTGGTACGCGTCGCGTGCGTCTGGCCAACCGCGGGATGTCTGCCACGTGGCGTTTCCGCAGCGAACGCGCTCTCTTCACCGTCGATACGACAGACGGGCAGCGAATCTCGATGGGGTTCGCTCCTTGACGCGGCGCGTGCCACAGAAGGGAAGGCTGACGTGGCGAATGACGACGTGGCAAGGAGGCACAGCTGCGCGGCGGTCAAGGAAAGAATCGGTGCGCTTCTGAGATTGAGATGTCGCAGAGCGCGAAGGGGCCGAGTCGCTTCGGTATTACACTCAATCGAACTCGTAACACGCGAAAGTTGAGAACGAATAGGCTGATGGTGGACCGAGAGAACGCGGGCCGACCGAAAGGGAGCAAGCGACACAGAAATAGTCATTACTAAAAATAAGTAAGCTGTCTAAGCGCGCGTTGGAAAATTAGAAGGGAGGGAGCGGAAATGATGCGACGGGAGGAGAATTGGAAAAGCAGACTGCGAAAAATGCGGAGCCTACCTGTTAGGGGTTCTTAAGAATGAGGCGACGCGGCCTTAAGTAGTGGTCACGTCACGTTTACGGCTTCTGTTCCTCCTGGAGAATGGGAGATGGCTTCGATATAAGGATTGCAAAGTCTAGAACTACGGCGTTTGTAACTGAACAACGAGCAGCATTCAATTATCTGTACCATTGTTAGCAGTGAAGGTAGCTAATATACTGTCCCTCAGTGCTGCTGGTAGATGCAGGGCCACAAGTCCTGCTCCTTTTCGCTGGAGCCTCGAGGTCGAGGCATCAGAGGCGATAGAAGCGACTAGGGAGGAGGCGGAGCAGGAGGTCTCTAGGAAAGTAGAAGCTAATTTCCAGGACCCTACTAGCTGCTGAGCATCAGCTGTGACGTCACTTCGGCGACACTTCTCTGAAGGCGAAGGAATGTTCGAGAAGCAAAAAGCTTTCAAGACGCGTAACATGTAGGAAAACAAACCTAATTCAGAGTGCGAAGGTCCATCACTCTGAACCGTTGTATAACATACTGTAACGTATAAACGCAAGAATCAACCGCGTAAAACCTAAGTCTTTTTATGTAACTGGTATTATTTGGCACACAGAAAAAGCGTGTCAGGATGGCCGAGTTGGTCTAAGGCGCCAGTTTCAGGTACTGGTCCGAAAGGGCGTGGGTTCAAATCCCACTCCTGACATAGTTGCCCAAACTTTTCACTTTTGATTTCCCTTCGCCTTTCACTTTTGATTTCCCTTCGCCTTTCACTTTTGATTTCCCTTCGCCCTTCACTTTTGATTTCCCTTTGCCCTTCACTTTTGATTTCCCTTTGCCCTTCACTTTTGATTTCCCTTTGCCCTTCACTTTTGATTTCCCTTTGCCCTTCACTTTTGATTTCCCTTTGCCCTTCACTTTTGATTTCCCTTTGCCCTTCACTTTTGATTTCCCTTTGCCCTTCACTTTTGATTTCCCTTTGCCCTTCACTTTTGATTTCCCTTTGCCCTTCACTTTTGATTTCCCTTTGCCCTTCACTTTTGATTTCCCTTTGCCTTTCCCTTCGCCTTTCACTTTTGATTTCCCTTCGCCTTTCCCTTTGCCTTTCCCTTTGCCTTTCCCTTTGCCTTTCCCTTTGCCTTTCCCTTTGCCTTTCCCTTTGCCTTTCCCTTTGCCTTTCCCTTTGCCTTTCCCTTTGCCTTTCCCTTTGCCTTTCCCTTTGCCTTTCCCTTTGCCTTTCCCTTTGCCTTTCCCTTTGCCTTTCCCTTTGCCTTTCCCTTTGCCTTTCCCTTTGCCTTTCCCTTTGCCTTTCCCTTTGCCTTTCCCTTTGCCTTTCCCTTTGCCTTTCCCTTTGCCTTTCCCTTTGCCTTTCCCTTTGCCTTTCCCTTTCCCTTTCCCTTTGCCTTTGTTACCTTTCCCTTTGCCTTTGCCTTTCCCTTTGTTCCCTCTCCCTCTCCCTTTCCCTCTCCCTCTCCCTTTCCCTCTCCCTCTCCCTATCTCTATCCTCTCTTCCCTCTCCGTCTCCCTATCTCTATCCTCTCTTCCCTCTCCGTCTCCCTATCTCTATCCTCTCTTCCCTCTCCGTCTCCCTATCTCTATCCTCTCTTCCCTCTCCGTATCCCTATCTCTATCCTCTCTTCCCTCTCCCTCTCCCTACCTCTATCCTCTCTTCCCTCTCCCTCTCCCTATCTCTATCCTCTCTTCCCTCTCCGTCTCCCTCTCCCTCTCCCTCTCCCTATCTCTATCCTCTCCTCCCTCTCCCTCTCCCTCTCCCTCTCCCTCTCCCTCTCCCTCTCCCTATCTCTATCATCTCTTCCCCCCCCCTTCCCCATTCTATCCCTAATCGATTTTCCTTTGTCGGGATGCACCACTGATGCCATTATTGCTTGAGCGTTCTCTTTGAGCTTTCCACTTCGAGTTGGAGCACACATGGATAGAATGGTTGAATATCATATGGGGGCCATTCATTTTGAACCAAATGGCATCTCTGATGCATGCTTCATGACCATGGGCATCAGCACCACGATTTTCAGGACCATGTGCATCAGCACCACGAGCATCAGCACCGTGAGCATCAGCACCGTGAGCATCAGAACCGTGAGCATCATCACTGTGAGCATCAGCACCGTGAGCATCAACACCATGAGCATCAGCACCATGAGCATTAATACCAATGACCTGAGCAACATTATCATGAGCATCAGTACCGTATCATGAGCATCAGTACCGTATCATGCGCATCAGTACTGTATCATGAGCATCAGTTCCGTATCATGAGCATCAGTACTGTGTCATGAGCATAAGTACCGTATCATGAGCATCAGTACCGTATCATGAGCATCAGTACCGTATCATGAGCATCAGTACCGTATCATGAGCACCAGTACCGTATCATGAGCATCAGTACCGTATCATAAGCATCGGCACCATCAGTGACAGCAACCGCGAGTTGTACCATGCAGCAACCCTGACATAACCAAGCACATGCACGAGTGCGACAGTCGGACACCATGGACCTGGTTGTTGTCAACGAAGGAATGCAAGGACTTCTGATGCACACTTGTATCACTACTCAATTACATTGTTTCCCTTAGGAATGTATCTTGTGTGGGTGAAGCAATGGTTTTGCCCATTTTGCAATAGGGGTGACTAAATACTCATTTATAAGAAATTATGCATCTGCTCTACAGAGGATCGAACAAATAACAGGCCAAACAAATGTAACCAAGAATCTACACCATCTCAACTGCCTTTGCATAGTGCGGATCATATTCAGTCAAAGACTGCATATATAAAAGCATGAGGAACCCCAGCTGGTCCAGCGCAAAGTCGATTGCATAAGCAACAGTAAAGAGACCAATCAAGGTGGAGAAGACAACATAGCACCACTGCAATCGATGGAGGGATAGGGACAGACAAGAAGATGGGAAACAAATATATTTGATACGTCGTAAAACCAAAGTTGATTAAGTAAGAAGCAGTGAACAAACCAATAAAAAGGGAGAAGACGATGTAGCACCACTGCATTCGATCACACGAAAGAGGGAAAAATAAATATCGGGGAGAAAAAAAAGCGAGGAAAATTAGGGAAGGGCCACAGCATGTGAGAGGAGGGGAGAGGATAGGGGGTGGGAGGTTGAAATGGTGGGGGGTTGAAATGGGGGGTTGAAAAGGAGCAATGGTTAGTTACAAGCAGCAGGATATAGCATGAACAATACAAAGAAACAAACAATTTTCCAAGAAAAAAGAGAGGATAAACGAGCAGAGTCAATACAGCTAGATTCTTGCTTAGAATGAAAGAAAACAAAAAAAGAAAACAAATAAGTTGCAAGACTCACATCAAGGCTGTACCCAAAACGGCTGCTTGCAAGGTCAATCTTGAGGTACGTGCTGCTCCAAGCCAGTGCCACAATCGTCACTCCCACCACCCAATGCAGCTCTAACCAACAGCATCGTGAACGTGGCTCTTGACCGGCCTGAGCTGTCCAACGATTGGCGAGAGGATGATTAGCAGCAGCACGGCCAATCCCGGATTGCCATGTCGCGACTGCAGGGAGCTCGTCCCTGATTGGGCAATCACTGTGATGATTCCGGCCAACGGGAGCACGGCAGCGAGGAGCATGATCTACTTGTGAGCTTCAAATGCTTGAGGCTTGGAGATCCTAGGTTTTGCTATGGTTACCATGGGGCCAAAATATACTGGGGTAATTGCCCATGCGGTCCCTGTTGCACTTGCTGCCCCTGCTGCTCCCGTTTTAAGCCTGTCCGTTTGAATCCGTTCCGTTTCCTTGCTTCCATGCAAAATCGGCTCAACTGATACTTCCCCTCTTCTTGCTGCTTCTTCCCTTACCTTTGTTGCTGCCGCCGCCGATGCGGTTGGGGGTGAAGTAGGCTTATCCGCCAAAAATATCCTTCATATAAGCATGGCAGTAGGCATGAGAATGCCAAACGTTACAGTAAGAATCCACCGGTGGGCAGAATATATTGTTTCAGATTTGGTTTTTGATTTCCCTGCCTCGACTCAGCCTACAACGAAGTTGAATCGAATGGAGCCTTTGAAGAGCGGTGGGCGAAGGGCAAGGGAAGAGGGGGAAGCGGGGGATTGGGGGAGTGGGAGGTGAGGTGAGAAGTGAATAAGCGGGACAAGAAAGTGCATAACACAGTTGATTCTAATCGAGCCTCTGGTGGGTGGTGAAGGGGGGAGAGCAAAAAGAGGCAATAGGAGGTGAAGTGAGCAGTGAGCAATCGAGACAAGAAAGCTCTTGTAACAAAGTTGGCTCTAATGGAGCCCCAAGTGGTGGGTGGTAAGCATGGGAAGGGAAGGGGGAGAGATGGAAGCAGGAGAGTGGGTCAGTGGATGGGAGGTAAAGTGAGCAAGCGAGTTAAGGAAGTGCATGTAACGAAGTTGATCCTAACGGAAGAATTGACGAGTTTCGAGCAATCCTCTCCTCCCCCCCTCCTCCCCCTTTTGTTTTGTCATGAGTAAAACGAGTCAAGTGAAAACAAAGCTCAAGTGAAAGAGTGAGAGAAGGCCCATAGCACGATAGCCCTTCACCCATGCATGCGTACTCAAAAAATTATACGCCCAACCCATGCCTGCACAGTGCCTACTCTCTCGTCTGGCCCGTGGTCTTCCAATTGCTGTGAGTCGGAGCAAGAGAAGGCCCAGAGCATGCTGGTGGCCCTGCTGCTGTTACTTGGGACCGTGCCCACTAACAGGGGGCCCAAGAAACTGCGCGGGGGGCGGGATGGAGGATAGGGGAAAGAGGCAAGGTAGAGGAAAATACGGGATATTGTTGAAGCGGAGGTGAGAGAAAGGCCAGAGCACATTGGTGGCTCTGCTACTGCTGATGGAGACCGTGCCCACTAACATGGCGTGCTCGAAGCTGTGTGTGGGGGGGTGGAAGATAAGGGAAAGGGGCGTGGTGGAGGAAGATACGAGAGAAAGGCCAGAGCACGCTGGTGGCTCCGATGCCGCTGATGAGGACCGCTCCGATTGACAGGAGTTGTTCAAGGCTGTGGGGGACCGGGGTGGGGGATACCATTGTGGATTATGGGGGAGTGGAAGGAAGAGAGGGGGGGGGGGAGGGGGGGGGGAAGGGATGCTCCAAGCATTGAATTTGGGTTTAGTTCAGAAGATGGTGTCCTAGCAGGCTACCCTGACCGCCTCTTTTCAGCCCTAGCCCAACGCATATCTGCACACGCAGTAGAGCAGCTATTTGCAGTCGCTACCCAGCACCACCAGCTAGTCTATATAACCTTCCTTCAGGACCCTTCTGCGAGTGCATGGCTCACGGCTTTCCTATCTGCTCCCCGTTCTCAGCTGTAACCTGCAGACTGTCTTATAGCCGCATAGTTGCGCTTATGCCTCCCTATCCCTCACCTTCGTCTTATGGAAACAACCCCACCATGCTCTTGCGGCCACACTTACTCCAACCCCATTCTCCCTGGTCACGCTCTTCGCTGCCCTGACCTTCATGAGCCTACCCATGTGCACAACACTGTAAACACGAGGTAGCTAGGATAACTAGGGAGCTCGGCTACACTGTTCGTCTAGAGGACCCCACGATACTACCAGATGCCATTCCCGACGTCACCTGCCTTGATCCATCAAGTGGGCACTATATGTCTCATTAGCTTACCCTCACCAGCCCTCAGCTCCAGCAACAGTCACCCACACAGTTGGCCTAACAGCGAAACAACGGGAAGCAGAAAGACGACGCCACTGCGCCCGAGCATTGCATGACCGCCCGACAGTCAAACTCATTCCCCTCATACTTGAAACGTTTGGATGCTTCGGCAGCACCTTCAAATATTTCTTACGAGACTACAGCCACCGAGCAGTAGCACGTCGTGTTGACTACATAACAGCAGACAGTATTCTAGCTTCTGCATTCGAGAGTTCATACGTACTTCGAGTCTCCATTGCCATGCAGCATGCACAAGCTAGATCGATCCGCCACAGGGTTGAAGAGGCTTTTCCGGCTACCCCAGAGGGTGTATCTAGCAAAAACCCTCTATTTTAAGAGCATTTAGCCCGATGATGCCCCAGATCTGGTGTATTTGTACAACCCTTGCATCTAAGGGGGTTTGAACAACGTAAAAGTTGAAGGATGGGTTAGAGTAGCTAGCCTCTTAGGTGTAAGTGCAAGTGTAATTGTTATATCTGCCCTGTCGGTCAGTGTACAGTCCTTACACTAGTTATCATACCAATCATGTTGGTCATCACATACGTCTATCCTGTTGTGCCCGATCTGTTGGTCTTCATATGTGTCTGTCTCTGTTAGTCACCATCTTTTACATCACACATGCACTTTCTTATGCCTTTCCTACTTGGTCACCTTCCACTAGTTTCACACTTTCCTTATCAGTAAAACACCAACCCTAAACATTGTAAATAAGGTGTGGTATAACGCGCCAGTTTCATCTACTGGTCCGAAAGGGCGTGGATTTGAATCCCATTCATAAGAGTTTTGTCAGGTGTACAGTCGTTGCTCACCTTATCCCGTGTCCAAAAGTCAGTTCAGAAAATCAGTCACCCGCGAACGTTTTTGCCCGTGAATGACTAAATTGAGTACTGTGCTAAGTACAAGGTAAACAACAATGGTTGTACATCACATACGTCATCAGATATGTTGACGATTTACAGACGCATTCCCACGTTCACTCTACAGTCCCTTTTTTGCCCGTGGCGATATGGGCGAAGGTCGGCTGAAAGCCAAAACTCGTTCCAGTCCATTGCCGCCCACCTACCTCATGTTCTTCTAATGAGCAACGACTGTACCACTTTCTTACCAAATGAAAGATCTCGCGTCTCACACGTGCGGGTCGTAACCCTTCCTCACCTCGTGGAAGATTCACCTTCATTGCTGACATGGCCCAAAAGTCTGGGTGACATACCCTGTTTTTCCGCAATGGCTGCTGTAACCCGTAGATGATTTTCAATCCAGTGGACGTGGTGCAATCTTCCCGCCACTTTCTGACACCCCAATGAGGAGTTTTGTTTGCGTCACTTTTGGATAGAAAGCTGCCCTGTCGGGTCGCCCGCTTTTCCCACCAAAAAGCGAACTGATTTGAACCGTCGTTCAGAACCCGCGGGCAGCATTTCACTGCGGCTCCGTCCTTTCAGGAGTACCAGGTGCCGGATCGCAAGCTTCGCCAAAAACGGGTCACCCTTTCTAGGTCAGTGTTTCCGGGTTTGATTCGACAACGAACACTGGTAACTTCTCCCGTCAGTAACTCAAGCGTCGCGAATTCGCCAATAATCTGCCCCGTAATCGCCTCGTTCCCCATCTCCTCCACCCAGCTTCCAACCATGGATGGAGGGATATCTGCAACGGGAGAGAAAGAACGCAGCAGGACAGACATACCGTACAGGCTCACTGCACCACCATGGGAATACACGAGTGCATCAGCTTTCCGCCTGTACAACTTTAAGCCACTGCTGTGGTCACCCTAGGGATCCTGGATCTGAGACCTACCGTGCTTTCGTTCTTCCAGTACATAGCAAGTACTTGCGCGGGCCCTTTATCGCGTAAACTTGTACTCTAGGACCACTTCCTGTTCCTATTCATTATTACGAAAGTGTTAGCCCTGAAGCAATCAGGATGGAGACTCTTTCAGTCGCCAGCGCCGGGCTGCGATTGCCCGTGAAGCCGAACGCCATTGCCACTCCGCCGCACGCCTTAGCGTCGTCGTTAACTCTCGTCCCCGTTACGCGGCGCCTGATTGCGGCTCATCCGCGGGCCCCGCGCGTGGGAGTTAATCTCCGGAGGCTTTCCGCATTCCAGCCTGGCGCAGCTTGCGCGGCTGTCGGAGAAACGACGGACCGGCGAAACGCGGGCGCAAACCGCGGCGGAGATGGCGCCGCAAATCGCGGAGGCCGCGTACATGATGTGATTATGGCGGATGTGAGCGAGGAGGCGAAATCGCGGCTCAAGAAGCTTTCGACGTTCCCTTCAATTGCGGAGAAGCCGCAGGGACGGAACTCGGGCTCGTTACCTCGTCGCATTCGAGGAAAAGCATCGAAATCCGGTATGCTTAGGGAAAACAAATTCCAGGTAAAAACAATTCTATGGCAAAAACAGTGCTACGAAAGGAATCAGATCGTATTTTGTAGAAAATTGTCCGACAGAGCAATTGTTGCTGAAATGTCTGTTCTTATATTGATTACGCAGTTTCTGTACATGAATGCGGTGTGTGTATGATACCGCCTCCAATTACGAACTTTATTTTGTTGTTGTTGTTGTTGTTGTTTGTTTGTTTTTTTTTTTTTTCTACCATCGGAACGTTAGTATATCAATTGCGGTATTCGATGCATGGGGGCCTGTCGAGTTATTTGCCGGATGATGTGGTGTCGTCCGTGTCGTGTCTGTGTCGTCAGTTACTCTGATGTTACTCTGCTTTCGAGTCTTCCCTCTCACTCTCCCTCTCCCCTCGCGTCCCCACAACCCTCGGTATACGAATTGCGGTATTCGATGCATGCATGGGTGCGTGATTGGTTATTTGCCGCATGATGCGGTGTCTTGTGTGTCGCGTCGTTAGTTACTCAATTGTTACTCTGCTGATGATCTTCACCCCCACCCTCCCTCTCCCCTCGCGTCGTCCCACAACCCTTGGTGTCCTTACAATAACTTCTTACTATTTTCCCCGTTTCCCCCCGTCCCCGCAACTTTAAGTGTCCTTACGATAGCAGCTTACTATCTTCCCCTTTTCCCCCCGTCCCCGCAACTTTTGGTGTCCTTACGATAGCAGCTTACTATCTTCCCCTTTTCCCCCCGTCCCCGCAACTTTTGGTGTCCTTACGATAGCATCTTACTATCTTCCCCTTTCCCCCTCGTCCCCACAACCCTCAATGACTTCACAATAACAGCTGAGTCGGCGAGAGTCGAGGGCGACTGGCCAATCTCGTGGTGCCACGTGGCGGACAACGTCCTCATTGGGTCGCCGCTGGCGACGGCTGACGACGCCAAGGCTGTGATGGCGGCTGCTGACGTCACTGCTGTCGTGGCCCTTATGGTAAGTGCGCTTGTTACATCATACATGTATCTACTGTCGTTAAAAACCTTACGTACATGTAAATGGTACGTTTGTTTTTTTGTTTTTTTTTTGTTGTGTTTTTTTTTTTTTTCCCGCGGATTGTCGTTACTGCTGTCGGATTTCCCACGGTAGGGGGTAGAGTAGAGAGGTTCAAACAATGCGTAAGCAATTACTATGAAAAGCTCCACGAACCAGCAACTTCACAGATGCGTAAGGAAGTAGCTGTTAAGGGTATCATCTGTGGAGTTTCTCCCTTCTACTTTACTTTCGTTCTCCCTTCCTCCCTCACCCTCCTCTCCCTCCCTTTCCCGCGCCACAACCGCAGACGGAGCAGCAGGAGCGCGAGCTGGGCGTTGACAGGCCGGCAGTTGCAGCAGCCGCCACGGAGGCAGGAGGGGATGAGCGATGCGTGCGAGTGGCACTATCCGTGGGGTTCTCTTTTCACTTACCACTCTTCTCCCCATCCCCTTTCATCATCCTTTCCCACGCCAGACGGAGCAGCAGGAGCGGGAGCTGGGCGTTGACTGGCCGGCAGTTGCGGCAGTGGTCACGGAGGCAGGAGGGGGTAAGGTGTGGGTAGCATCGCTCCTCATCCCTCACAACTCTTTTCCCCCTTCCCCTCCCTCCCAATCATCCTTCCCCACGCCGCACAGACGGAGCAGCAGGAGCAGGAGCTGCGCGTTGACTGGCCGGCAGTCGCAGCAGCCGCCACGGAGGCAGGAGGGGATGAGCGATGCGTGCGAGTGGCACTATCCGTGGGGTTCTCTTTTCACTTACCACTCTTCTCCCCATCCCCTTTCATCATCCTTTCCCACGCCAGACGGAGCAGCAGGAGCGGGAGCTGGGCGTTGACTGGCCGGCAGTCGCAGCAGCCGCCACGGAGGCAGGAGGGGATGAGCGATGCGTGCGAGTGGCACTATCCGTGGGGTTCTCTTTTCACTTACCACTCTTCTCCCCATCCCCTTTCATCATCCTTTCCCACGCCAGACGGAGCAGCAGGAGCGGGAGCTGGGCGTTGATTGGCCCGCAGTAGCGGCAGCAGTCACGGAGGCGGGAGGGGCAGCTGTGCGGGTGGAATCGGTGGAAACGCTAGGGGAGAGTGCTGCTGTTGCGGCGGCAGCAGCAGCAGCAGCTGGGGAGAAGGGAGACTCTTCCACCAATGCCCAGGTACGCAAGGCAGTCAATGGGAGCGGACGTGGGTTGAGAGGCGGGAGGGGCGGCCTTGCGGGTGGAATCGGTGGAAACGCTAGGAGAGCATGTTGATGTTGCTGCAGCAGGAGCAGCAGCAGCAGCAGCAGGTAAGGAGAAGGGAGACGCTGCTGCTAACTCCCAGGTACGCGGGGCATTGGGATGGGAGCGGCCGTGGGCTGATGCGGGAGGGAGCAGATACACGAGGCACTGGGATGGGAGCGGCCATGGGCTGATGCGGGAGGGAGCAGGTACGCGAGGCATTGGGCGAGTGGGAAGCAAGAATGAATGAGCAGGTACGCATGGCACTGCGTTAGTGGGAAACAACACTGGGATAACGGCGTTCCCAGGGTTGAAAGGACTTCTGAGAATTCTCAACATTGATTCCAGGAATGAGCAGGTACGCATGGCACTGCGTCAGTGGGAAACAGCACTGGGATAACGGCATTCCCAAAGTTGAAAGGGAGATTTCGTCGCGACACGAAACGTCTCAAGACTGCGAAGGTGGGAAAAGAGAGACGCTTCTGCTTACTTCTGAGCCCCCTCCCCTTCCTCCCTTCTTTCCCCCTGTATCTGTTTCTGAGTCGACTCAAAAACATTCACAGAGTTGAAAGGGAGATCTCGTCCCGAAACGAAACGTCTCAAGATTGCGAAGGTGGGAGGAGAGAGGCGCTTCTGCTAACTTCTGAGCCCCCTCCCCTGCCAGCCCATTGCCTTTCCCCTGCTCCCCTTTTCCTTCCCTCACAACCCTTCCTCCCTTCTTCCCCCATGTATCTCCTACCTCCTCAGGTGCCGATGCTGCTCGAGGCTGTGCGCGTGGTGGCGTCACTGGCAGCATCAGGCATCACTGCCCCAACCGCCCTTATACTCTCCTCCTCCCCACCTCCCTCCCCCGCTCACCTCCTCAGGTGCCTGTGCTGCTCGAGGCTGTGCGCGTGGTGGCGTCACTGGCAGCATCAGGCATCACTGCCCCAACCGCCCTTATACTCTCCTCCTCCCCACCTCCCTCCCCCGCTCACCTCCTCAGGTGCCTGTGCTGCTCGAGGCTGTGCGCGTGGTGGCGTCGCTGGCAGCACCAGGAGTCACTGCCCCAACCGCCCTTTATCCTGACCCCTCTTCCCCCACCCCCTCCCCCGCTCACTTCCTCAGGTGCCTGTGCTGCTCGAGGCTGTGCGCGTGGTGGCGTCACTGGCAGCATCGGGGCATCGGGTGCTGGTGGTCAGCTGCCAGCCCAACGCTGCCAGCGCGCTGACCGCTCTGGGGTGAGTGTTACAGTGAGTGTGCTGTGAGTGGGGGTTAACGTTAGTCAACGTGGGCCAACGTGGGTCAACTGGTCCTGGCACCTGGCGGCGGGCAGCAGCCAGTGGCTCATTCCTCCTGTCCCTGGTGAATGGGGAGACGGCGGAGGCAGCGGCAGCGGTGCTGAAGCGCGTGTGCCCCTCCGAGAGGCCCTCTCTCGAAGCCCTTGAGCAGACCCACACGCACCTGGCGGCGGGCAACAGCCAACGACTCAGTCTACTCCCCCAATCCCTTTCCCCTTCTCCCTTCATCCCATGCCCCACCCCACACAGCTACCTGTCTCTGGCGAAGGGCGAGACGGCAGAGGCAGCAGCAGCGGTGCTGAAGCGCATGTGCCCTTCCGCCAGACCAGCAGTAGAAGCCCTGGAGCAGACCCACACGCACCTGGCGGCGGGTAACAGCCAGCAGCTCATTCCAAAGGCTCAATTCCCCCCCCTTATCCCCCACTGTCTCCCCATCCCACACACAGGTACCTGTCACTGGTGAAGGGCGAGACGGCAGAGGCAGCAGCAGCGGCGCTGAAACGGGTGTGCCCTTCCGCCAGACCTGCACTAGACGCCCTTGATTCAACCCACATGCACCTGGCGGCGGGCAAAAGCCAGCGGCTCATTCTGCTCCCCACATCCCTTTCTCCCCCTCTCTCTTTATCCCTGCACAGCTACCGCTCCCTGGTGAAGGGCGAGACGGCAGAGGCAGCAGCAGCGGCGCTGAAGCGCGTGTGCCCCTCCGTCAGACCGGCACTAGACGCCCTTGAGCTGACCCACACGCACCTGGCGGCCGGCAACAGCCAGCGGCTGACGAAGCTGGCCGCGGCAGAGCTGCAGCAGCGCATCGCCAAGGGTGTGCGGGGCAGCTCTGCTAGCGACTGGAAGGTGCGTGTGTGGGTCTGGGGGTTGTGGGGGCTGGGAGGGAGGGAGAGTGGGTGTGGGAAGGAATAGGGAGCGGCGGCGGGCAACAGCCGGCAGCTGACGAAGCTAGCGGCGGCGGAGCTGCAGCAGCGCATTGCCATGGGTGTAAGGGGGAGCTCTGCTAGCGAATGGAAGGTGGGCTGGTGGGGGTAAAGGTGTGGGTGGGTGGGAAAAGGTGTGGGACGGAAAGAGATGGGGTGTGGGAGGAAAGAGATGGGGTGTGGGAGGAAAGAGATGGGGTGTGGGAGGAAAGAGATGGGGTGTGGGAGGAAAGAGATGGGGTGTGGGAGGAAAGAGATGGGGTGTGGGAGGAAAGAGATGGGGTGTGGGAGGAAAGAGATGGGGTGTGGGAGGAAAGAGATGGGGTGTGGGAGGAAAGAGATGGGGTGTGGGAGGAAAGAGAAAGCTGCAGCAGCGCATTGTGTAGTGCATGTGGGGGAGCAGCATGAGCGACTGGAAAGTGGGTTGATGCGAGTGTGGATGTGGGTGGGTGGTGTGGAAGGGAGGGTGGGGTCCTTTTTCCATGCTGCGTTTTCCATCCATCGCCCCTTCCCCTCCCTCTCCCTTTGAATTGACTCAACTACCGTCCATATCTGAGTCAATTTTGAAATGTCTAACAAATGACTACCCTGTGTCCAAGGCCCCGGAAGTATCTTCATAGCACCCTCCCTCTCCCTCTCCTCCCCTTGCCATACTTTCCTCTCCCCCCTGCCTACAGGCGGCAGAGAGGAAGCTTGCAATGGAGGGATTTCAGTAGCCCTTTGGGCCGACTCAGCAACCGTTTTGCGTATATCGCCCCTCCTCTTCCCCCCCTGACCCTCCTGCCCCTCCTGCCATCCCCCTTCCTCCTCGTCATACTCCCAGGCGGCAGAGAGGAAGCTTGCAATGGGAGGGTCTCAGTCATCTTCCATCCCTCACCCTCTCCCCTTCCCCTCTTCTTCCCCCCTTCTCCTCCCTTCCCCCACCCCCCTTCCTCCTCCTCATACTCCCAGGCGGCGGAGAGGAAGCTTGCAATGGGAGGGCTTGCAGCGGCCTGGGCTAACCCAACAACCGTTTCGTGCATTTTTTTGCTGAACCTGACCCCATCTATCCCTTCCCCCTCTCCGCTTCCTTTTCCCTGCTGCCAGGCGGCAGAGAGGAAGCTCGCAATGGAGGGATTTCAGCGCATGGTGGCTGCTGACGTGGCGCTCTCTGAAGCGCTCTCCAAGGTACTGCCAGCTCAGCCGCTCTTGCTGCTGACGTGGCACTCTTTGCCTCGTGCTCCTCCTCCCACTTAACGCCCTCCTCTCCGCTCTCCTCCGCCCATTTCTTAAGCTCCGTATTTCTTTATCTGTTTTTTCCCATTTATTTTCTTTCCCTTTCTTCCTCGTACCCGTTATGCCAGTTTTCAAGCGCCTCAGAAGTTATTTTTCCCTCCCTTCCCTCCCTGCGTCCGTCGTGCCAGGCTGCCATCAGGAGAGCAACGAGGGAGGCGGAGAAGCAGATCGAGGGTGGAGCGGTGAGTTGAAGGGAGAGGGGGTGGGTGAGGAGGGGAGGGGAAGAGGACGGAGAGTGCAAATGGGGGGGAGGGGTGGGATGTGGAGGGAAAATTGCCTCTTATGCTCCCTTGGAAAGTGTCCCGGAACGTGTTCTTGCTTACTCCCTCTCATTCTCGTTTTGACTAGACTTGAAGCTCTGCTGTCGTCTTTCCGTTGGCACGTTTCACACTTATCTGATGGCGCGGATTCAGCAGCTGGAAGCCAGGCAGATGGCAGCAGCAGAAGCCGAAACAGCAGCCATGGATCGAATCTCCTCCACCTCCCACCTCTCCCTCCCCACCCCACCTCTCCCTCCTCACCCCTGCCCCACCCCCTTCCTTCTCCATATTCCCTTTACCCTTCAGGCATCCCCCCAGAAAAAGGTGAACATTCTGATGGCGCAGATTCAGCAGCTGGAGGCCAGTCAGAAGGCAGCAGCAGAAGGCGAATATCCCTAACCACGTTACTCACCCTCTCCTCTCTCCCCACCTCTACCCTCCAGGCATCCCCTCAGGAGAAAGTGAACATTCTCATGGCCCAGATTCAGCAGCTGGAGGCCAGGCAGAAGGCAGCAGCAGAAGCTGAAACCGCCGCCACGGACCGAATCTCGTTCTTTCTTAACCAGCTGACGACCCTCCGAACCAAGCACGCCGAGGCTGAAAAGACCGCCAAGGCAGCCTCGGCCCGAGCCTCGCGGCTCGCCACGCAGCTCTCGGCCGCGGCTAACCGCGAGGCGTGGTCCCAAGCCTCCGCCGAAGCTGCCCAGGGGAGGATCGGGGAGCTCGAAGCTGAAGTGGCCGGCCTGAGGGAGAGGGAATCGGAATTGATTGAGGCTCGGCGGAAAGCTGAAGCTGAAGCAGAGGAGGCAAAGAGGAAAGCAGAGGCGCTGAAAGCGGAAGTGGTTACAGTGGGGGAGAAGCAGGAGGAGGCTGTTGCGGCTATGGCTGAGGCGAAAGAGAGGATTGGGTTCCTGTCTGGGGTTGTGAAGGAGTTGGAGCAGAAGGAGAAGGCGGCGCGGAGCGAGGTGGCTTCCGCTGTTCAGATGACTCAAGTGGTTGAGAAGAGGGTGAGTGGGAACACGTGGAATATTCAGGCCAATCAGTGCTGAATGTGGAACAAGTTATGAGTGGCAGCTTAGTGGGAAAATGCACTTTGTGGCAAGAAGTTTCTTCGTGGGAATAAGTGCATATTCCCACTAAGTGTAAGTGTAGGAAGGAAAGGGTTGGGTTCTTGTGCAGGATAATTAGGGAGTGGTGAAGGTGAAGGATTCGACCACCCGCGTGGCATTGCTAGAAACGGAGGTGGCAGCATCATCCCCCTTACCCTTGCTTCCCTCACCCCATCTCGCCCCACCTCACCCCACCCCTTCCCCCTCACCCCTCCCGGGAGCAAGCAGCGCTGGTGAAGGTGAAGGATTCGACCTTCCGCGTGGCAATGCTATAGTCAGTGGTGGCAGCAGCACACGAAGCAGCGCGCATTGCCTCTTCCCTCTCTGCTCCACCCCACCCCACTCCACCTCACTCCACCGCTTACCACCTCTTGTATTCCTCTCTTTACCTTCCCCTCCCCCTCCCAGGAGCAAGCAGCTCTGGTGAAGGTGAAGGATCTGACCACCCGCGTGGCTGCTCTAGAAACAGAGGTGGCAGCAGCGCACGAGGCAGCGCGCATTGCCAATGGGAAGTGCGAGTTCTTCGCTCGGGTGATGGAAACTCTGAGGGAGAGGGAGCAGGCCGCCCTGGCCCAGGCGAGACAGGCCAACACGCTGCTGGCAGGTGCGTGTGCTTTGAGTCCGCTAGAAGGATGCAGGGAAATGCTAGCTCTTTTCTCTCCTTGGTTCTTCGCTCGGGTGATGGAGACGCTGAGGGAGAGGGAGCAGGCTGCGTTAGCCCAGGCGCGACAGGCCAACACCCTTCTCACAGGTGTGTGTTTTGAGCTGTGTCCATTGAAAAAGGGGTAGTGGCAGCTCAGCATGTCACCTTGGCTCTTTGCTTGGGAGAGGGAGCAGGCTGCGTTGGCCCAGGCGCAACATGCCAACACTCTTCTCGCAGGTGGAAAATGGGGGGCAGGCAGGTGTGTGCTGACTGAGAGGTGTGCATGAGTCTCCTTGGTTCTTCGCTCGTGTGATGGAGACGCTGGGGGAGAGGGAGCAGGTTGCGCTGGCCCAGGCGCGACAGGCCAACACGCTGCTGGCAGGCAGGTGTGTGTTTCGAGTATACAGAGTACTGATGCATGTTGCCAAGTCAGCCCGTTGTCCCTCTCCTTGGTTCTTCGCTCGGGTGATGGGAGACGCTGGGGGAGAGGGAGTAGGTGGCGTTAGCCCACTTTTGAGGCACATCAACAGTTAACCCAGGCACAGCAGGCAAACACACTGCGGGAATCAGTACCTCGACTCGAGCTGAGATGGTCGGGGCGGAGCTGGTCGCACCTGAATTCAACTCACACGGTTCCCCTTTTTCCCCCTGTCCCTCCTGTGTGCTGCCTGTGTGTCTGACCCACAGGTGTCAAAGCTGAGCTAGCAGCAGCCAAGGAACGGGAGGCGAGCCTGAGAGCCTCTTGGAAGGAGGCCATAGCACGAGCTGAGAAGGTGGTGGCAGAGCTGGGGGCGGCGAAGAGGATGCAGGGGGAGGGTGGACAGACCCAACTCACTTGGAGCCCCTTTCCCTCCTGTGTCTTGTGTGCTGCGTCCGACAGGGGTCAAGGCTGAGCTGTCAGCAGCCAAGGAAAGGGAAGCCAGCCTGAGGGCGTCCTGGAAGGAGGCTGTAGCACGAGCAGAGAAGGTGGTGGCGGAGCTGGGCGCGGCGAAGCGGATGCAGGGCGAGGCTGTGCGGGAGAGGGAGGCGGCTGAGGTGGCTCTGGCTGCTGCAGACAGCCCCATGGTGAGAGGAGATGTAGGGGGAAATAGGTCGGGAATCGGGGGGAATGCGCAAGTAGTATGGGGACATGCGGAGCTGGGCGCGGCCACAAGGATGCAGGGCGAGGCGGTGCGGGAGAGAGAGACGGCTGAGGTGGCGCTGGCTGCTGCTGACAGCCCCGTGCTTCCTGAAGCGACAGCTGGCGAAGCATGTGGCCTCTCCATCCCTCCTCACCTCCTTCCGCCCTTCTTCCCTCCTTCCCTCCTTCCCTCCTTCCCTCCTTCCCTTCTTCCCTCCTTCCCTCCTTCCCTCCTTCCCTCCTTCCCTCCTTCCTCCTTCCTCCTTCCCTCCTTCCCTCCTTCCCTCCTTCCCTCCTTCCCTCCTTCCCTCCTTCCCTCCTTCCCTCCTTCCCTCCTTCCCTCCTTCCCTCCTTCCCTCCTTCCCTCCTTCCCTCCTTCCCTCCTTCCCTCCTTCCCTCCTTCCCTCCTTCCCTCCTTCCCTCCTTCCCTCCTTCCCTCCTTCCCTCCTTCCCTCCTTCCCTCCTTCCCTCCTTCCCTCCTTCCCTCCTTCCCTCCTTCCCTCCTTCCCTCCTTCCCTCCTTCCCTCCTTCCCTCCTTCCCTCCTTCCCTCCTTCCCTCCTTCCCTCCTTCCCTCCTTCCCTCCTTCCCTCCTTCCCTCCTTCCCTCCTTCCCTCCTTCCCTCCTTCCCTCCTTCCCTCCTTCCCTCCTTCCCTCCTTCCCTCCTTCCCTCCTTCCCTCCTTCCCTCCTTCCCTCCTTCCCTCCTTCCCTCCTTCCCTCCTTCCCTCCTTCCCTCCTTCCCTCCTTCCCTCCTTCCCTCCTTCCCTCCTTCCCTCCTTCCCTCCTTCCCTCCTGCCCTCCTTCCCTCCTTCCCTCCTTCCCTCCTTCCCTCCTTCCCTCCTTCCCTCCTTCCCTCCTTCCCTCCTTCCCTCCTTCCCTCCTTCCCTCCTTCCCTCCTTCCCTCCTGCCCTCCTTCCCTCCTTCCCTCCTTCCCTCCTTCCCTCCTTCCCTCCTTCCCTCCTTCCCTCCTTCCCTCCTTCCCTCCTTCCCTCCTTCCCTCCTTCCCTCCTTCCCTCCTTCCCTCCTTCCCTCCTGCCCTCCTTCCCTCCTTCCCTCCTTCCCTCCTTCCCTCCTGCCCTCCTTCCCTCCTTCCCTCCTTCCCTCCTTCCCTCCTTCCCTCCTTCCCTCCTTCCCTCCTTCCCTCCTTCCCTCCTTCCCTCCTTCCCTCCTTCCCTCCTTCCCTCCTTCCCTCCTTCCCTCCTTCCCTCCTTCCCTCCTTCCCTCCTTCCCTCCTTCCCTCCTTCCCTCCTTCCCTCCTTCCCTCCTTCCCTCCTGCCCTCCTTCCCTCCTTCCCTCCTTCCCTCCTTCCCTCCTTCCCTCCTTCCCTCCTTCCCTCCTTCCCTCCTTCCTCCTTCCCTCCTTCCCTCCTTCCCTCCTTCCCTCCTTCCCTCCTTCCCTCCTTCCCTCCTTCCCTCCTTCCCTCCTTCCCTCCTTCCCTCCTTCCCTCCTTCCCTCCTTCCCTCCTTCCCTCCTTCCCTCCTTCCCTCCTTCCCTCCTTCCCTCCTTCCCTCCTTCCCTCCTTCCCTCCTTCCCTCCTTCCCTCCTGCCCTCCTTCCCTCCTTCCCTCCTGCCCTCCTTCCCTCCTTCCCTCCTTCCCTCCTTCCCTCCTTCCCTCCTTCCCTCCTTCCCTCCTTCCCTCCTTCCCTCCTTCCCTCCTTCCCTCCTTCCCTCCTGCCCTCCTTCCCTCCTTCCCTCCTTCCCTCCTTCCCTCCTGCCCTCCTTCCCTCCTTCCCTCCTTCCCTCCTTCCCTCCTTCCCTCCTTCCCTCCTGCCCTCCTTCCCTCCTTCCCTCCTTCCCTCCTTCCCTCCTTCCCTCCTTCCCTCCTTCCCTCCTTCCCTCCTGCCCTCCTTCCCTCCTTCCCTCCTTCCCTCCTTCCCTCCTTCCCTCCTTCCCTCCTTCCCTCCTTCCCTCCTTCCCTCCTTCCCTCCTTCCCTCCTTCCCTCCTTCCCTCCTTCCCTCCTTCCCTCCTTCCCTCCTTCCCTCCTTCCCTCCTTCCCTCCTTCCCTCCTGCCCTCCTTCCCTCCTTCCCTCCTTCCCTCCTTCCCTCCTTCCCTCCTTCCCTCCTTCCCTCCTTCCCTCCTTCCCTCCTTCCCTCCTTCCCTCCTTCCCTCCTTCCCTCCTTCCCTCCTTCCCTCCTTCCTCCTTCCCTCCTTCCCTCCTTCCCTCCTTCCCTCCTTCCCTCCTTCCTCCTTCCCTCCTTCCCTCCTTCCCTCCTTCCCTCCTTCCCTCCTTCCCTCCTTCCCTCCTTCCCTCCTTCCCTCCTTCCCTCCTTCCCTCCTTCCCTCCTTCCCTCCTTCCCTCCTTCCCTCCTTCACCCTCCTTCCCTCCTTCCCTCCTTCCCTCCTTCCCTCCTTCCCTCCTTCCCTCCTTCCCTCCTGCCCTCCTTCCCTCCTTCCCTCCTTCCCTCCTTCCCTCCTTCCCTCCTTCCCTCCTTCCCTCCTTCCCTCCTTCCCTCCTTCCCTCCTTCCCTCCTTCCCTCCTTCCCTCCTTCCCTCCTTCCCTCCTTCCCTCCTTCCCTCCTTCCCTCCTTCCTCTTCCTCCTTCCCTCCTTCCTCCTTCCTCCTTCCCTCCTTCCCTCCTTCCTCCTTCCCTCCTTCCCTCCTTCCTCCTTCCCTCCTTCCCTCCTTCCCTCCTTCCCTCCTTCCCTCCTTCCCTCCTTCCCTCCTTCCCTCCTTCCCTCCCTTCCCTCCGTCCCTCCTTCCCTCCTTCCCTCCTTCCCGTCCTTCCCTCCTTCCCTCCTTCCCTCCTTCCCTCCTTCCCTCCTTCCCTCCTTCCCTCCTGCCCTCCTTCCCTCCTTCCCTCCTTCCCTCCTTCCCTCCTTCCCTCCTTCCCTCCTTCCCTCCTTCCCTCCTTCCCTCCTTCCCTCCTTCCCTCCTTCCCTCCTTCCCTCCTTCCCTCCTTCCCTCCTTCCCTCCTTCCCTCCTTCCCTCCTTCCCTCCTTCCCTCCTTCCCTCCTTCCCTCCTTCCCTCCTTCCCTCCTTCCCTCCTTCCCTCCTTCCCCTCCTTCCCTCCTTCCCTCCTTCCCTCCTTCCCTCCTTCCCTCCTTCCCTCCTTCCCTCCTTCCCTCCTTCCCTCCTTCCCTCCTTCCCTCCTTCCCTCCTTCCCTCCTTCCCTCCTTCCCTCCTTCCCTCCTTCCTCCTTCCCTCCTTCCCTCCTTCCCTCCTTCCCTCCTTCCCTCCTCCCTCCTTCCCTCCTTCCCTCCTTCCCTCCTTCCTCCTTCCCTCCTTCCCTCCTTCCCTCCTTCCCTCCTTCCCTCCTTCCCTCCTTCCCTCCTTCCCTCCTTCCCTCCTTCCCTCCTTCCCTCCTTCCCTCCTTCCCTCCTTCCCTCCTTCCCTCCTTCCCTCCTTCCCTCCTTCCCTCCTTCCCTCCCTTCCCTCCTTCCTCCTTCCCTCCTTCCTCCTCCTCCTTCCCTCCTTCCCTCCTTCCCTCCTTCCCTCCTTCCTCCTTCCCTCCTTCCCTCCTTCCCTCCTTCCTCCTTCCCTCCTTCCCTCCTTCCCTCCTTCCCTCCTTCCCTCCTTCCCTCCTTCCCTCCTTCCCTCCTTCCTCCTTCCCTCCTTCCCTCCTTCCCTCCTTCCCTCCTTCCCTCCTTCCCTCCTTCCCTCCTTCCCTCCTTCCCTCCTTCCCTCCTTCCCTCCTTCCCTCCTTCCCTCCTTCCCTCACTTCCCTCCTTCCCTCCTTCCCTCCTTCCCTCCTTCCCTCCTTCCTCCTTCCCTCCTTCCTCCTTCCCTCCTTCCCTCCTTCCCTCCTTCCCTCCTTCCCTCCTTCCCTCCTTCCCTCCTTCCCTCCTTCCCTCCTTCCCTCCTTCCCTCCTTCCCTCCTTCCCTCCTTCCCTCCTGCCCTCCTTCCCTCCTTCCCTCCTTCCCTCCTTCCCTCCTTCCCTCCTTCCCTCCTTCCCTCCTTCCCTCCTTCCCTCCCCTCCTGCCCTCCTTCCATGCTCCTTCCTCCTTCCTCCTGCCCTCCTGCCCTCCTTCCCTCCTTCCGCTCCTTCCCTCCTTCCTCCTTCCCTCCTTCCCTCCTGCCCTCCTTCCCTCCTTCCCTCCTCCTCCTTCCCTACCTTCCTCCCTCCTTCCTCCTTCCTCCTCCTTCCCTTCCTACTTCCCTCCTTCCTCCTTCCCTCCTTCCCTCCTTCCGTCCTTCCCATCCTTCCCTCCTTCCCTCCTTCCCTCCTTCCCTCCTTCCTCCTTCCCTCCTTCCCTCCTTCCTCCTCCTCCTTCCCTCCTTCCTCCTTCCCTTCCTTCTCCTCCTTCCCTCCTTCCCTCCTTCCCTCCTTCCTCCTTCCCTCCTTCCTCCTTCCCTCCTTCCCTCCTTCCTCCTTCCTCCTTCCCTCCTTCCCCTCCTTCCCTCCTTCCCTCCTTTCCGTCCTTCCCCTTCCTTCCTCCTTCCCTCCTTCACCTCCTGCCCTCCTTCCCTCCTTCCTCCGCCTTCCCTTCAGTTCCCTCCTTCCCTCCTTCCCTCCTGCCACTCCTTCCCTCCTTCCCAGGCCTTCCTCCTTCCCTCCTTCCCTCCTCCCTCCCTCCTTCCTCCTTCCCTCCTTCCTCCTTCCTCCTCCTCCTTCCCTCCTTCCCTCCTTCCCTCCTTCCCTCCTTCCTCCTTCCCTCCTTCCCTCCTTTCCTCCTTCCTTCCCTCCTTCCCTCCTTCCCTCCTTCCCTCCTTCCCTCCATTCCCTCCTTCCCTCCTTCCCCCTTCCCTCCTTCCCTCCTTCCCTCCTTCCCTCCTTCCCTCCTTCCCTCCTTCCCTCCTTCCCTCCTTCCCTCCTTCCCTCCTTCCCTCCTTCCATCCTTCCTCCTTCCCTCCTTCCCTCCTTCCCTCCTTCCCTCCTTCCCTCCTTCCTCCTTCCCTCCTTCCCTCCTTCCCTCCTTCCCTCCTTCCCTCCTTCCTCCTTCCCTCCTTCCCTCCTTCCCTCCTTCCCTCCTTCCTCCTCCCTCCTTCCCTCCTTCCCTCCTTCCCTCCTTCCCTCCTTCCCTCCTTCCCTCCTTCCATCCTTCCTCCTTCCCTCCTTCCCTCCTTCCCTCCTTCCCTCCTTCCTCCTGCCCTCCTTCCCTCCTTCCCTCCTGCCCTCCTTCCCTCCTTCCCTCCTTCCCTCCTTCCCTCCTTCCCTCCTTCCCTCCTTCCCTCCTTCCCTCCTTCCCTCCTTCCCTCCTTCCCCTCCTTCCCGTCCTTCCCTCCTTCCCTCCTTCCCTCCTTCCCTCCTTCCCTCCTTCCTCCTGCCCCTCCTTCCTTCCTTCCCCTCCTTCCCTCCTGCCCTCCTTCCTCCTTCCCTCCTTCCCTCCTGCCCTCCTTCCCTCCTTCCCTCTTCCCTCCTTCCCTCCTTCCCTCCTTCCCTCCTTCCCTCCTTCCCTCCCATCTTCCCCTCCTTCCCTCCTTCCCTTCCTTCCCTCCTTCCCTCCTGCCCTCCTTCCCTCCTTCCCTCCTTCCCTCCTTCCCTCCTTCCCTCCTTCCTCCTTCCCTCCTTCCCTCTTCCCTCCTTCCCTCCTTCCCTCCTTCCCTCCTTCCCTCCTTCCATCCTTCCCTCCTTCCCCTCCTTCCCTCCTTCCCTCCTTCCCTCCTTCCCTCCTTCCCTCTTCCCTCCTTCCCTCCTTCCCTCCTTCCCTCCTTCCCTCCTTCCCTCCTTCCCTCCTTCCCTCCTTCCCTCCTTCTCCTTCCCTCCTTCCCTCCTTCCCTCCTTCCCTCCTTCCCTCCTTCCTCCTTCTCCTTCCCTCCTTCCCTCCTTCCCTCCTTCCCTCCTTCCCTCCTTCCTCCTTCCCTCCTTCCCTCCTTCCCTCCTTCCCTCCTTCCTCCTTCCCTCCTTCCCTCCTTCCCTCCTTCCCTCCTTCCCTCCTTCCCTCCTTCCCTCCTTCCCTCCTTCCCTCCTTCCTCCTTCCCTCCTTCCCTCCTCCCTCCTTCCCTCCTTCCCTCCTTCCTCCTTCCCTCCTTCCCTCCTTCCCTCCTTCCCTCCTTCCCTCCTTCCCTCCTTCCCTCCTTCCCTCCTTCCCTCCTTCCCTCCTTCCCTCCTTCCCTCCTTCCCTCCTTCCCTCCTTCCCTCCTTCCCTCCTTCCCTCCTTCCCTCCTTCCCTCCTTCCCTCCTTCCCTCCTTCCCTCCTTCCCTCCTTCCCTCCCTTCCCTCCTTCCCTCCTTCCCTCCTTCCCTCCTTCCCTCCTTCCCTCCTTCCCTCCTTCCCTCCTTCCCTCCTTCCCTCCTTCCCTCCTTCCCTCCTTCCCTCCTTCCCTCCTTCCCTCCTTCCCTCCTTCCCTCCTTCCCTCCTTCCCTCCTTCCTCCTTCCCTCC
This sequence comes from Closterium sp. Naga37s-1, assembly GCA_947471745.1. Taxonomy (NCBI): domain Eukaryota; kingdom Viridiplantae; phylum Streptophyta; class Zygnematophyceae; order Desmidiales; family Closteriaceae; genus Closterium; species Closterium sp. Naga37s-1. Next base: position 313,813 of record CANJKZ010000497.1, on the reverse strand, counting down.
TTCCCTCCTTCCCTCCTTCCCTCCTTCCCTCCTTCCCTCCTTCCCTCCTTCCCTCCTTCCCTCCTTCCTCCTTCCCTCCTTCCCTCCTTCCCTCCTTCCCTCCTTCCCTCCTTCCTCCTTCCCTCCTTCCCTCCTTCCCTCCTTCCCTCCTTCCCTCCTTCCCTCCTTCCCTCCTTCCCTCCTTCCTCCTTCCCTCCTTCCCTCCTTCCCTCCTTCCCTCCTTCCTCCTTCCCTCCTTCCCTCCTTCCCTCCTTCCCTCCTTCCCTCCTTCCCTCCTTCCCTCCTTCCCTCCTTCCCTCCTTCCCTCCTTCCCTCCTTCCTCCTTCCCTCCTTCCCTCCTTCCCTCCTTCCCTCCTTCCCTCCTTCCCTCCTTCCCTCCTTCCCTCCTTCCCTCCTTCCCTCCTTCATCCTTCCCTCCTTCCCTCCTTCCCTCCTTCCTCCTTCCCTCCTTCCCTCCTTCCTCCTTCCTTCCCTCCTTCCCTCCTTCCCTCCTTCCCTCCTTCCCTCCTTCCTCCTTCCCTCCTTCCCTCCTTCCCTCCTTCCCTCCTTCCCTCCTTCCCTCCTTCCCTCCTTCCCTCCTTCCCTCCTTCCCTCCTTCCCTCCTTCCCTCCTTCCCTCCTTCCCTCCTTCCCTCCTTCCCTCCTTCCCTCCTTCCCTCCTTCCCTCCTTCCCTCCTTCCCTCCTTCCCTTCTTCCCGTCTTCCCTCCTTCCCTTCTTCCCGTCTTCCCTCCTTCCCTTCTTCCCGTCTTCCCTCCTTCCCTTCTTCCCGTCTTCCCTCCTTCCCTTCTTCCCGTCTTCCCTCCTTCCCTTCTTCCCGTCTTCCCTCCTTCCCTTCTTCCCGTCTTCCCTCCTTCCCTTCTTCCCGTCTTCCCTCCTTCCCTTCTTCCCGTCTTCCCTCCTTCCCTTCTTCCCGTCTTCCCTCCTTCCCTTCTTCCCGTCTTCCCTCCTTCCCTTCTTCCCGTCTTCCCTCCTTCCCTTCTTCCCGTCTTCCCTCCTTCCCTTCTTCCCGTCTTCCCTCCTTCCCTTCTTCCCGTCTTCCCTCCTTCCCTTCTTCCCGTCTTCCCTCCTTCCCTTCTTCCCGTCTTCCCTCCTTTGTTCCTTCCCGTCTTCCCTCCTTGATGCTTTCAGATGGCCAAGGCGGCGCTACAGGCAGCGATCAACAACGAGGCCTACCTCACGGCCCTCGTCAGCACGCTCACGGCCCGCCTGTCCGACGCTACAGCCGAGCGCGCTACAGCCGGGGACAGGATGCGGTTCCTGGAGCGACAGCTGGCGGAGGGGAAGGAGAGGGAGATGGAGGCGAGGGAGAGAGTGCGGGTGGCTGAGAGGGAGAAGGAGGGGCTGGTGGTGCAGGTGGAGAGGGTGAAGAAGAGCGAGGAGGAAGCGCGGCGTGAGGTTGGGGTACTGATGCAGAAGCTCGACAGCGTTGCTGCTCAGGTGAGACAGGAGAGGGAGGAGGGAGGGGGTGGCAATGCAGGTAGCGCGAGAGTGAGTTTTGAGTCGATTCGATTCCACCTCAGAGCAAGAGTGGCTCTGAAAGGCATTTCAGCGGGAGAGAGTGCGGGCGGCCGAGAGGGAGAAGGAGGGGCTGGTGGTACAGGTGGAGAGGGTGAGGAAGAGCGAGGAGGAGGCGTGGCGGGAGGTCGGGGTGGTCATGCAGAAGCTCGACAGCGTCGCCGCTCAGGTGAGCCTCAGGTGTTCTCTCAGGTAGGATATTCAGGTGCTGCTTCGGCGAGGCGGGATGCAGAAGCTCGACAGCGTTGCTGCTCAGGTGAGACTGGTTGTGCAGATAGAGGGAGCGACTCTAAAAGCCACCTCAGATGGCGACGGAGGGGCTGGCGGTGCGGGTAGTGCTAGTGACTCAAAAAGGCACCTCAGAGGTAGAGAGTGCGGGCAGCTGAGAGGGAGATGGAGGGATTGGTGGTGCAGGTGGAGAGGGTGAGAAAGAGCGAGGAGGAGGCGAGGCGGGAGGTTGGGGTGCTGATGCAGAAGCTCGACAGCGTTGCCGCTCAGGTGAGAGTGGCGTTTACAAGTGTTTCTTCAGGTGTTCATGTGTGGCAAGTATCGTTTGAAAGGTTGGCATGCTCATGTAGAAGCTCGACAGCGTCGCTGCTCAGGTGAGAGTGGCGAGGGAGAAGGGTGGGCTGGTAGTGCAGTGCAGGTAGAGTGAGAGTGACTTTGAGTCGCCTCCACCTCAGAGAAAGTGAGTGACTCAAAAAGTCCCCTCGGAGGGAGAGAGTGCGGGCGGGTGAGAGGGAGAAGGATGGGCTGGTGGTGCAGGTGGAGAGGGTGAGGAAGAGCGAGGAGGAGGCGCAGCGGGAGGTTGGCGTGCTCATGCAGAAGCTCGACAGCGTCGCTGCTCAGGTGAGCTTCAGGTGGTTCTTCAGGTGTTTTTTCATGTGGATGGGAGCGGCAGGTGTCATTCAGGTTTCTCTCTCGCCCCCTCCATCACCGCTCCATTCCTGTCCAAGGCAGCGGAGCAGGTGGAGGGAGCAATTGTCATAATGCGAGCACAGGTGGACGTGCTTCAAGCAGAGCTGGCAGCGGCGAAGCAGACCGCCGAGGCAGCAAGCGAGCGCTCCTCCTTCCTCCTGCGCCAGATGGAGCTCATCAAAGACTTTTTCAAATCCCTGTCTGGCCCTCAGCGAAGACTTTCTCTCTGGCTTCCCCTCTCTTGCTGCCTCTTCTCCCTGCACAGTCCAAGGCAGCGGAGCAGGTGGAGGGAGCAATTGTCATAATGCGAGCACAGGTGGACGTGCTTCAATCCGAGCTGGCAGCAGCGAAGCAGACAGCCGAGGCTGCAAGCGAGCGCTCCTCGTTCCTCCTTCGCCAGATGGAGTTAATTAAGTCTCGCCAGCAGCAGAAGCTGGATGCTGCTGTTGCCGAGGCGGTTTCGGCTGAGCAGAAGAAGAGTGGTGCTAGCCCCGTTGCTTCTAACGCAGAGGCTATTATGGAGGCGGCGGTTGAGAAGCTGCAGAAGCAGCTCGCGGAGGCTCGGGCCGAGGCTGAGGCAGCTTCGGAGAACGTGTCGAAGCTGGAGGGGAGGGTTGGGCAGCTGCAGGCGAAGGAGAAGGAGGCGAAGGTGCTGCTGGGCCGGGCAGATGAGAAGATTTCGGACCTGTTTGTGCAGCTGTCGGCTGCCCGGGAAAAGGAGAAGGTGGAGGCAAAGGCTCTCATGAAGGCTCGGGTGGAGCTTGGGGAACTTTCCGGGAAGGTTACGAAGCTGGAGGTGGAGTTAAAGGAGAAAGAAGCTATGGTGGGAGGCGTGGGGATGGGCGTTGGTGCTGCTGCTACTAAGATGGTGGTTGACTTGTCTAAGGGAGCGAAAGAGCTGCATAGCAGGTGAGAGAGGGAGAGGGCGAGGGGAGAGTGTGATTGAGTAATGCATGTAAATCCTTCCTCCCGTTTCTCCTCCTCACCGCCCCTCCCCACATTTCTCTATCTCCCCAAGCAGGCGTCAGGATCAGGTCGCCCGCCTGGGGCAGGGCATGGCTGGTAGGCATGAAGCAGGGCATGGCTGGTAGGCATGAAGCAGGGCATGGCTGGTAGGCATGAAGCAGGGCATGGCTGACAGGCATGTATAATGTGCAAATGCACTCTCGCTTCCTCTTCCCCCCGTCCCTCCATTCTCCCCAACCCCCGTCCTCCCCTCCCCCAGCAGGCTTCAGGATCAGGTCGCCCGCCTGCCTGGGGCAGGGCATGGCTGGCAGGCATGAAGCAGGGCATGGCATGGTGTGATCAAAACAAGTGGAGAATGTGCAAATGCGCTCCTTCTCTTGCTCTTCTTCTCCTCCATCCTCCCGTCCCACCATCCTCCCCTCCCCCAGCAGGCTTCAGGACTCGGTCGCCCGCCTGGGGCAGAGTGTGACTGCCAAGTCCGCTGCATCAACTGTTCCTGATAAGGTGAGAGGGTGATTTGTTTGGGCGTGACTAGGGCAGGGCGTGTCTGGGGTGACGTGAGCGTGACTAGGGCAGCTCTCCGAGTCATGTGTGAAGAGGCGATTTTTGAGTCGACTCAAAAAGTGACGTGAGCGTGACTAGGGCAGCTCTCCGAGTCATGCTCACGTGATAAAAGTTGAGTTTTGAGACGTCACCACTGCAATCCTTCTTCTCACCTCCTGCACTGCACCCCAAAAAATCTGCGGGAGGAGAAAAAATCATAGCAGCAGCAGCCAGCCTTCGGGAAGCAGTCAAGGCACGAAACACTCCGGCTGCTGCTGCTGCTACTGCTTTTGATATTCCTCCTGGTTCCCTCTCTCCTTGTCCCCTCTTTTGTTGTATCCCCAGTGCACCTCCAGGAGGAGCAGGAGATCGTTGCAGCAGCAGCAGCTAACCTGCGGAAATTTTTGAGTCGACTAAAAAAAAACATTTCTTTTCCGCTCTTCCCATTTTTTTCCAAACTCCCACCCGTTCTGCACCTGAATCAACCCCCAGGAGGAGCAGGAGATCATCGCAGCAGCGGCCAACCTGCGGGAGGCAGTGGAAGCACTCAACACCCCGGCAACCAATGGCAGCGCCACCAGCCCCTCCTCGCTCCGCTCATTCGGCGATGCTGTCGAGTTTGACTCCAAATCTCCTAACGATGTTCTCTCCCTTGTTCTTTGCCTTCCTCGTTGAATTTGCAGGAGGAGGAGGAAAGTATTGCAGCAGCGGCCAACCCCTCATCTGAATTTTCCCCCTCGTTCTCCCTTGTTCTTCCCCTCTCAATTGACTTGCAGGAGGAACAGGAGATCATCGCAGCAGCGGCCAACCTGAGGGAAGCAGTTGATGCGCTCAACACCCCGGCTGGTGTTGTTGATACCCCTGTAATCTCTTCCCCTCTCCGCCCCTCTTGCACCCCCCATGCGAACCTCCAGGAGGAGCTGGAGATCATTGCAGCAGCGGCAAATTTGAGGGAATCAGTGGAAGCACTCAACACCCCAGCTCCCAATGGCAGTGCCACCAACCCCTCTCCCTTGTATTTTCCCTTCCCAGATAAATGTGCAGGAGGAGCAGGAGATCATAGCAGCAGCGGCCAACCTCCGAGAAGCAGTTGATGCGCTCAACACCCCGGCTGCTGCTGTTGATACCCCTGTAACCTCTTCCCCTCTCCGGCCCTCTTGCACCCCCCATGCGCTGCAGGAGGAGCAGGAGATCATCGCAGCAGCAGCCAACCTCCGAGAAGCAGTTGATGCGCTTAACACCCCAGCTACCAATGGCAGTGCCACCAACCCCTCCTCGCTTCGCTCTTTCGACGATGCTGTTCAGTTTGACTCCAAGTCTCCTGAAGCTGTGCCCGTACCTGCCAAGTATCGCAACTCTAACTGATTACTGAGTCCTGTCAAAAGGCAGTGCGGGTTGCAGCCCTGGCATCGAAATCCCGACTGATGTTGCCGTCTGGTCAAGAAGCAGAGCGGTGGAGAGCAGTACTCATTGAGAAGCATCGAGTTGTGGGCTGATTATTTAGTCGACTCGTGAAGCCGTGCTGGAGTTGGCATTTGTTAATAACCATACCGGGACGGACGCCGATTGGTTCTGATGTCCGACCTTCTGCAATGCTCCTGGCGTTCTGATTTGATTCTGCATGCAAGACCTATTCTTACGTGGCCGCTTGGCAACTATCCGAACGTCGAGTGTGATTGGATTCTCCTGCAGTGCTCAATTGGGCACGCCCATTTCTGAGGCGCCTCAAATCAGACCCCCTCAGGCGAGCCTCTAATTTGAGCTCCTTGTGCATCTCCCAAGTACCGGTACTGCTGCTGTGTACATGGATGCAGTCTTGTGGGGGAGGCATGTGTTTTGAGTGAGCTGGCCCTCCCTTTCATGAAGGTCGAGGTTGAGTGAGACGTACGACCATCATCACCATCCCACCACCACCACTGCACACCATGATCACCGCCATATCACCAACCATCACTATCAGGTTACCAGGTTACTAGGCTACCAGGCTACCAGGCTACCAGGCTACCAGGTTACCAGGTTACCAGGTTACCAGGTTACCAGGCTACCACCCCCCAATCATGCCATGCCACCCGATCATCAACCATCACCACCATCAATACCCCCACCTCCCATGCCATCGTGTTCAGTTCCGTACTTACGGTTGATCTCTCACCTCCTAAAGCATACGATTTTCTCCCTTATCATTTTGATTCTCCTCCTTTTTGTTACATACTGGTACCCCCCCAACCCAACTCCGTGTTTTGGGTTGGATTGAGAGACAATCAATGTGTGAAAGGGGGCTTTATACATGTTTTCAACCCTCGAGAGTCAAGAGCCTTGTGCAGACTTTATACTCCTGTTTTTTATTCCTTTCAAACGCTGAAGCGTGCTGCTTTTTGCCACTGCTGCTGTTGCTTCTAGTGCAACTTTCTGTATGCACCATTGTGCACCTTTTGGTTTTGTTAGTGGAGAATGTTAATTATAGTAGGTAGGGATGAAATTCTACCAAGCGTACAAACTGTAGGCCAAGGGTACCAAGTTAAAAAGCTGTATAGAAGAAGCCAATCAATGGTTTCCAGATGGTAAAACTCGGAACTTGCAACAGCATGCCTTAAGTATGTGTTTGCTTGCACCATTCTGCTATGAAGAAGTCAATAACTCATACTGGTACATTCTCCAACATAAGGCATGAATCTTTTTGATTTCCTGCCTTTCAACTATCATCATCACCCACTGTACACTCGCTCGTTCCAACCTTCTCCAAGTCCTTCCGCCTCTCTACAAGCACACTCGCTTCAGGCCTCTTGTTCCTCTTATCATTCAAGCAATGCTTTGCCAAAACCACCAACCCTACGGCCGACTTCCTCCCGAACCTGCCTTCCAGCCTCGGATCGATAAACTTGTCTAGGCTCGGCTCAGGGTTGTCAAAGTAGGGTCGGATTTGGTAGACAAGGTAAGTGGAAGACTCGGGTTCGAATGGAGGCCGGCCTGTTAGTAACTCTAGCAGGATTATTCCAAAGGAGTACACGTCACTGGTGGGAGCCAGGTGGCCTGAAGAAGGGGAGATGAGATGAGAGGGAAGAGAGAGGGTGGGGAAGGGGGAGAGAGGAAGAGGTAAGACAAGGGAAGTGGAAGATTCGGCTTCGGCAAAAGAAAGGGTGTGGAAGAGGCAAGGGAAGTGGACGATTCGGATTCGGCAAAAGAAAGGGTGTGGAAGAGGCAAGGGAAGTGGACGATTCGGATTCGAATGGAGGCCTGCCGGTTAGTAGCTCAAGCAGGATTATTTCAAAGGAATAAACATCACTGGTGGGAGCGAGGTGGCCTGAAGAGGGGGAGACGAGAGAAAGGGAGAGGGTGGAGAGAAGACAAGGTAAGTGGACGATTCGGGTTCGAATGGAGGTCGGCGGGTTAGTAGCTCTAGCAGGATTATTCCAAAGGAATAAACGTCACTGGTGGGGGCGAGGTGGCCTGAAGAGGGGGAGAAGAGAGAGAAGAGAGAGGGTGGGGGATTGAGAAATGAGATTACTTCTAAGGCGCTCAAGATTCGGGTTCAAATGGAGGCCGGCCTGTTAGTAGCTCTAGCAGGATTATTCCAAAGGAATAAACGTCACTGGTGGGAGCCAGGTGGCCTGAAGAGGGGGAGAAGAGAGTGAAGAGAGAGGGTGGAGAGAAGGCAAGGTAAGTGGATGACTCGGTTTCGAATGGAGGCCGGCCGGTTAATAGCTCCAACAGGATAATTCCGAAGGAATAAACGTCACTGGTGGGAGCCAGGTGGCCTGAAGACGGGGGGATGAGGGGGTGAAAAGAGGAGTGAAATATGTCACTGGTAAGTGTGAAGTCAAGTTTGGATAGGACTGGTGAATGTCACTGGTATGAGCTATGTGGTCTAACGAGGGGGGGAGTAGGTTGTGCTGTCATATGCAGGTGATTGGAGCAGAGGAGAGGAGCAACGGAGAAGAGAAAACTATGGCTTAGCAAGACCCACAAAAATCACTCAATTCACTTGTGCTGAACAAACCACAAAACAAACACCAGTGCTCACTTCCTTACACCACAACCCTTATTGCCTCAACACTCCCTTATGCCCCAACCCTTAATGCCTCTGCGTCCTTCTGTTGACATACCAGTGTCCATGTATTCGGGGTCTAAATACCCCAAAGTCCCCTTTATTTGAGTGGAAACATGCGTCTTCCCCTCCTCTGGGCCCGCCCTCGCCATTCCAAAGTCTGTCAACCTGGCGCGCATGTGCTGAAGGGGAGTGGATGAGTGGGGGAAGAGGGGAGGGAGGGGAGAGGGAGAAGATTAAAAGAGGTTCTACTTGAGACGCCAAGATACCCTCTGCTGCCCTGCCCCCAACTGCCCCAAGCTCTCCTCTGCTGCCCTCTGCTGTCCTCTGCTGATCCCAGTTGTCCCCAGCAACACACACACTACCACTACTAGCCACCTATCAAGTTGCCTCTCCTGATCTAGCAGGATTTTGCACGACTTGAGGTCCCTGTGAATGATGTTCCACCCGTGCAGATACGCCAGGCCCTGTGGTGCCCCCACAGCGATCTGAATCCTCTGCTGCCCTCTGCTGATCCTAGCTGGCCCCAGCAGCACACACACACCACTACCCACCCAATTGAGTAGGCATACCTGGTCTAACAGGATGTTGCACGACTTGAGATCCCGGTGGATGATGTCCGACCTGTGCAGATATGCCAGGCCCTTGTGCTGCCTGCCCTGCCCCCAACAACTCACACACTACCCACACAAACTAGTAGGCATACCTGGTCTAACAGGATGTTGCACGACTTGAGATCCCCGTGAATGATGTTCAACCCGTGCAGATATGCCAGGCCCTTGTGCTGCCCCCAACTGGCTCCAGTAACTAGCCAATCTCATCTCATGCTTACTGTCAAGCACTTCAGGTATTCTCACCTGGTCTAAGAGGATATTGCACGACTTGAGATCTCGGTGAATGATGTTTGAACCGTGCAGGTACGCCAGGCCCTGTGCTGCCCCCACAGCGATCTGTATTCTCTGCTGCCACGTCAGCACAGGGCGGGGCGAGTCTGTGACGTGGCGGGGGTTGATAGGAGGATGAGGGTGGATGAGAGGAGAGAGAAAAGATGCGAGGATGGGGGGGAGGGAAGACTAGAGGTTGTGTGAGAGAGAATGAGAGGTGGGGTGAGGAGCTGGGGAGAGGGGGAATGAGAGGATCGGGGGTTGAGTGGGAGGGCGGGCAAAAGGGGGGAGGGAGAAGGACAACGGAGAGCGTGAGGTGAGGGGAGGGGAGGTGGGAGAGTGGGGGAAAGGGAGGAGATGGTAGGGTGGTAAGAAAGGAGGGGATAGGGTGGGTGGGGGACAGGAATGTACGTGTGGGTGAGTGCATGTGGATGATGCATGCCCCACCTTGCATGCGCCATGTATCCAGCCAGCCCCATGCGGCATCAGCGCATACACCAGCATCGCCTGGTTCTTCTGCGAGCAACCACATCTGCCTATGTGCGTGTGAGCGCGTGTGCGTGTGTGTGTGGGCATGCGGCATGCCTCACCTTGCAGTAACCATGTGTCCAGCCAGCCCCATGTGGCATCAGCGCATACACCAGCATCGCCTGGTTCCCCTGAGAGCAACCACATATGCCTATGTGCGTGTGAGTGTGTGCGTGTGTGTTTGTGTCTGTGCCCTGCCCACCTTGCAGTAACCACGTATCCAGCCCCCCATGCGGCATCAGTGCATACACCAGCATCGCCTGGTTCTTCTGGGAACAGTATCCGATCAGATTCACCAAGTTGGGGTGTTTCAGCCTTCCCAGCAGCAGAAGCTCGGCCTGTGGCATGACAAATGTGACCGTGGAGGGGAAGGGTTGGAAAATACAAACCAGGTTCATTGGAATCAAATTCTTTACATGTATAATTACATATCATTTTTGTAACTAGCAGCATTCGTAATTTCATATCATCCCGTTATTAGCATCCCCGACACACTCACCATCCACTCCGTCATTCCTTGAACGCTCTCTTCGTGAAGCACTTTAATCGCCACCTCCATCTTGCTATCCGCTTTACTGCCTTTCGCTTTGCCACCATCCCCCTTATCACAATCCGCGTTAGTAGCATCCGCTTTACTGTCATCCCCGTTACTATCCTCCTGCCAATCTTCAGCTCCTACTCCAGACACCTTCCCTCGGTAAACTTTCCCGAAGCTGCCTTCCCCCAAAACGCGGCTCGACTGGAACTTATTAGTAGCCGCCGACAGCTCCTTATAAGAGAAAGCTATGAGGCCAGAACCGCCAGAACCATCGAAACCGGATAGCCGCGAGCCCTTAGGCTTTCCGCGTGGGCTGGAAAAGCCGCTACTAGTCTTCCCGCGTGGGCTGGAAAAGCCGTTACTAATAAATTTAAACATCGCTTACGTCGCGACGAGCGGCCTATCACTACAAGTGACGGTGTAAAAGCGACAAGACTAGCCTCCTAAGCCTCGCGCGTTTCTCGTGTATAAAATAGCGTGATACTGGGCTGGCGGGTGATGGTTGTGTCGATTTTGAGTCGCCTAGACTCGATGTTGGCGTGATATTTGGGGCGGCGCGTAAGGTTGTGGTTGAATGATTATTTATCAGTAACTGAAGACGACACCTAGCTTTTGATTAATTCTCATTAGTGACTCCAATCTTATCGACTGGTTCCCTCAATTCGCATAGTATTGTGCTCTACAAGAGCCCAGCCTATGCTTGAAGCTACACAGATAGTACTGTCAGGTTGAACCGTGTCGCGGAATTAGGCGGGCAGGACCATACAGGACCGGGACTCAGCGTATCTAACTACCGCATTGTCAACTCTCGAACCTTAGACAGAGGCTGGATAGCAGCTCACAATCAAATTGTCAGCTTTTGAAATTATCCATGCTCTTCAGCGTATGGAGTGCCTTCCAATCACATCCACGCTAGAATAGCATCAGTCAACCTATAAAACGCTGTCTCCTCATTTCTCCATCAGCATAGTGTGGTTGAGGAAAGAAGAGAGACGAAACCTGCAAACCAAGATAACTAACGCCGAGCAGAAGTGCCCTGATAGTGTCCGTCCGACACCTGCATTCATGCAAACCAAAACATCACTACGGTAAGCAGCAGTGGCACTCGCAGCAAATGGAGCAGAGGTTCTGGTGGGCCGTGAAATGTTTTGACGACTCCCGAGCAAGCATCGTTGACTGGGGTCTAAATGTGAGTGACTTGATCGCCACGGACCGAACCAAATCGTTTAGCAGCAGGCCAAACCGAGTGAGGCCCAAGTACCAGCCAAACCAGCCCGAGCTGACCCACAAATATCCAGGCTGAACCCATTGGAGCTGAGCCCGAATCAAGATGAGCAGAACCGGGCCGAGGCGAGCCAAAAGTTTGGTGGCGGGCAGGTGAATTCGAGGGGAAGGTCGTTTTCCTTGCGTCGTGACTCGTGCCATCTGACTCGCTGGTTGGTTCTCACAACAAGTAAATACGTGGTATACAATTATGCAAATTTGTAGTTGAGAACTCCTCTGTTCGGTAGGATGAAAATTCACTAACGAGGATTTGCACTTTCCCGTTCCATCCCACACCGTCCTGCTCTGGCTAGGTGCTCAGCAAGGTGTGTCGTGCGTCTTAGTTCGATGTGCCGCCGATTAGCGACGGCGTGTGTTTCTAGTAGCGTAGGCGATTGGGAGCAAATGCAGGTTGACGATTAACTCATAGGTTGACGATTAACTCATAGCACCAGAGGGACGAGAGAGAAATTTTACGTGGCGAGTGTGGCAGCAAGGCAGAGATTTGTGTTGACGTGAGGAGCATCGTAGCGTACGCGACTGGTGATCGTGAAGCGAAGCGGCCATTTCTCGTGCGCGGATAACGAAGGAGTTTTCCTAAATCACGGCAGCTACACCGTTGACGAAGTCCTGCTTCTCGTGCGCGGATGGCGAAGGAGTTTGCGGAATTCATGGAGAGGTAGTATTTCCGAGGCGCCAAAAATTCATGTATTTCTGCCTAATTTGATTTGTAGAGAAGTACCTGTGTCCCTGGAATGATCCCTCTCCTCATCTAGAACAATTGTCTCATCTAGACCACAGCTCCGGATTGTTGGAGAGGTATCGCTGTCGCACCAATTGTCTTACAACACGCCCTTTCCCGCATCCTGGTGGCCAATAGTATCGCTCCTCTCACTTCCCTCTCACCGTTTCTCTGCTTCTCCTCTCTCATCTCTCCCCTCTCGCCAACAGCTTCGAGGTGGCAGAGGCTTTCCACAGGAGGGGAACTGCTGCACTCTCGTCCTTCCAAACAGCGCACGGTATGGTATGGTGTGGGATGGTGTGGTGTGGTGTGGTGTGGTGTGGTGTAGTGTGGTATGGTGTGGCTTGTTGTATGGTATGGCATGTAGTACGGCATGGTATATCGTAAGTAGGTATGGTATGGTATGACATGTGGTAAGGGATGGTGCATTTCATGCCTTTTGGGCACTGCCCATGGCCCAGTTGGTACTGACTGCGCATGGGATAGATAGTGGGTAACGGTGTAATACAGTGGGTGTGCTGTTTATAATGTCATGGCACACTGTTCATGCCATCACTCATGGTATCACTCATCCGCTGAAGCCATCTCAGAGGCCTTCTCGTGTAAAACATCCTCGCATCCCTCCCTCCCTCCCTCCCTCCCTCCCTCCCTCCCTCCCTCCCTCCCTCCCTCCCTCCCTCCCTCCCTCCCTCCCTCCCTCCCCCCACCCGTCCCCGCCCCCACCATCCATGGTATCATAGCAGTTCCATAGCTCATCCGTTGAAGCCATCTCAGGTTCCCCTCGAGTGTCAAGCATCCTCGCTTCCTTCCAGACCTCCTCACCTCCTTCTGCCTGTTCCCCCCTCCCTTCCCTTAGCTCCCATCCCTTCTCCCCCCATCTCCGCTTCTTCCCCCAAATCGCAACCACCCCCACCATCCATGGTATCAGAGCAGTTCCACCGCTCATCCGCTGAAGTGATCTCAGAGTCCCCTCTCGTATCGGGCATCCTTGCCTCCTTCCAATCCTCCTCACCTGTACCCGACCCGGCCAGAGCGCCAACAGCATCAGCACCAGCACCAGCACCAGCACCAGCACCAGCACCAGCACCAGCACCAGCACCATCACCAGCACCAGCACCATCACCATCACCATCACCATCACCAGCACCAGCACCAGCACCAGCACCAGCACCAGCACCAGCACCAGCACCATCACCAGCACCACCACTATCAGCATCAGCATCGTCATTCCCATCGCCTCTGGCTGAATACATGGCTGCAGGCTGCACTCGCCCGTCCAAGCAACAAACAGCAGCTGTCACATGTACGTTCCAACACTTTTACACCATCGCTGTCACCAGCACCAGCACCACCACTACCATCATCAACATCAGCAGCATCACGCTCATCGTCGCTGGCTGAATACATGGCTGCTGGCTGCACTCGCCCATCCAAGCAACAGCAAGCTGCTGCCAGCAGCATCCGCATCACCATCATCACTGCTGGCTGCACTCGCATCACATCACCACCAGCACCATCACCAGCATCAGCACCATGTATATCTGTTGTTATCTCTTGCTTCCACTTCCTCGTTCTGCTTTCCCGCTTCTTGTTTCCTTCGTTTCTGAACGGCAGTACACACCTCCCGCACCGGGCAGCAGCAGCTGGTGATGAAGCAACTCACAAGTCATTGTCACTCCACCTCCCTTTCTTTCCCTCACTGCGCCTCGCTTCCTTTCTGAATGGCAGTGAATACCTCCCTCACCCTGCTGCAGCAGCTCGTGGAGCTGCATCAGGTGAGCTTGCATCAGGTAGCCATGTAACCATGTAGCTAGATAATCAGGTAACCATATAACCATGTAGCTAGATAATCAGGTAACCATGTTAGCCTGCCTTGCAGTGTTCACCTCCCTCCTCACCCTGCTGCAGCAGCTGGTGGAACTGCATCAGGTGAGCTTGCCACTGGTTCTGATGTAACCATGTAGTAATGTAACCATGTAGTAATGTAACCTTGTAGTAATGTAACCATGTAGTAATGTAACCATGTAGTAATGTAACCATGTAGTAATGTAACCATGTAGTAATGTAACCATGTAGTAATGTAACCTTGTAGTAATGTAACCATGTAGTAATGTAACCATGTAATAATGTAACCATGTAGTAATGTAACCATGTAGTAATGTAACCATGTAGTAATGTAACGTAATGTAACCATGTAGTAATGTAACCATGTAGTAATGTAACCATGTAGTAATGTAACCTTGCATTGCATTGCACACCTCCCTCACACTGTTGCAGCAGCTGGTGGAGCTGCATCAGGTAACCACGGTTCTATGTAACCATGTCGCCAGATAGTCTTGCTTTACAGTACACACCTCCCTCACCCTGCTGCAGCAGCTGGTGGAACTGCATCAGGTAAGCTTGCAGCAGGTAGCCATGTAATGATGTAACCAGGTAACCATGTAACTATGTTACTATGCAAGATCCAGTGCTTGAAATGGAAGATATTTATCACACTGCCGCCTCACGCTTTCTGTGTGCATGTGCTTTTTGAGAGACCCCCCACGTTTGCATGTGCTTATGTGAGCATGTGTTTATGTTTGCATGTGTTTATGTTTGCATGTGTTTATTTGCTGTTTGCCTTCCCACACATGCAGGAGACAGTGTCTGAAATGGAAGATATCTATCCCGCTGCCGCCTCACGCTTTCTTTGAGAGACCCCCCACCCACGTGTGCATGTTCTTATGTGTGCATGTGCGTACGTGTGCATGTGTTTATGTGTGCATGTGTTTATGTGTGCATGTGTTTATGTGTGCATGTGCATATGTGTTTGCCTTCCCACACATGCAGGAGACAGCGCTTGAAATGGAAGATATTCATCCCGCTGCCGCCTCACGCTTTCTTTGAGAGACCCCCCACGTGTGCATGTGTGCATGTGTGCATGTGTGCATGTGTTCATGTGTTTATGTGTGCATGTGTGCATGTGTTCATGTGTGCATGTGTTCATGTGTGCATGTGTGCATGTGTGCATGTGTGCATGTGTGCATGTGTTCATGTGTTTATGTGTGCATGTGTGCATGTGTTCATGTGTGCATGTGTTCATGTGTGCATGTGTGCATGTGTGCATGTGTGCATGTGTGCATGTGTTCATGTGTGCATGTGTGCATGTGTGCATGTGTGCATGTGTGCATGTGTTCATGTGTGCATGTGTGCATGTGTGCATGTGTTCATGTGTGCATGTGTGCATGTGTTCATGTGTGCATGTGTGCATGTGTTCATGTGTGCATGTGTTCATGTGTGCATGTGTGCATGTGTGCATGTGTGCATGTGTGCATGTGTTCATGTGTTTATGTGTGCATGTGTGCATGTGTTCATGTGTGCATGTGTTCATGTGTGCATGTGTTCATGTGTGCATGTGTGCATGTGTTCATGTGTGCATGTGTGCATGTGTGCATGTGTGCATGTGTGCATGTGTTCATGTGTGCATGTGTTCATGTGTTCATGTGTGCATGTGTTCATGTGTGCATGTGTGCATGTGTTCATGTGTGCATGTGTGCATGTGTTCATGTGTGCATGTGTGCATGTGTGCATGTGTGCATGTGTGCATGTGTTCATGTGTGCATGTGTTCATGTGTGCATGTGTGCATGTGTTCATGTGTGCATGTGTGCATGTGTGCATGTGTGCATGTGTGCATGTGTTCATGTGTTCATGTGTTTATGTGTGCATGTGTTCATGTGTGCATGTGTGCATGTGTTCATGTGTGCATGTGTGCATGTGTTCATGTGTGCATGTGTTCATGTGTGCATGTGTGCATGTGTTCATGTGTGCATGTGTGCATGTGTGCATGTGTGCATGTGTGCATGTGTTCATGTGTGCATGTGTTCATGTGTGCATGTGTGCATGTGTTCATGTGTGCATGTGTGCATGTGTTCATGTGTGCATGTGTGCATGTGTGCATGTGTGCATGTGTGCATGTGTTCATGTGTGCATGTGTTCATGTGTTCATGTGTGCATGTGTTCATGTGTTCATGTGTGCATGTGTTCATGTGTGCATGTGTGCATGTGTGCATGTGTGCATGTGTGCATGTGTTCATGTGTGCATGTGTTCATGTGTTCATGTGTGCATGTGTTCATGTGTTCATGTGTGCATGTGTTCATGTGTGCATGTGTGCATGTGTGCATGTGTGCATGTGTGCATGTGTGCATGTGTTCATGTGTGCATGTGTTCATGTGTTCATGTGTGCATGTGTTCATGTGTGCATGTGTGCATGTGTGCATGTGTGCATGTGTGCATGTGTTCATGTGTGCATGTGTTCATGTGTGCATGTGTGCATGTGTTCATGTGTGCATGTGTGCATGTGTTCATGTGTGCATGTGTGCATGTGTGCATGTGTGCATGTGTGCATGTGTTCATGTGTGCATGTGTTCATGTGTTCATGTGTGCATGTGTTCATGTGTGCATGTGTGCATGTGTTCATGTGTGCATGTGTGCATGTGTTCATGTGTGCATGTGTGCATGTGTTCATGTGTGCATGTGTTCATGTGTTCATGTGTGCATGTGTTCATGTGTTCATGTGTGCATGTGTTCATGTGTGCATGTGTGCATGTGTTCATGTGTGCATGTGTGCATGTGTGCATGTGTGCATGTGTGCATGTGTTCATGTGTGCATGTGTTCATGTGTTCATGTGTGCATGTGTTCATGTGTGCATGTGTGCATGTGTTCATGTGTGCATGTGTGCATGTGTTCATGTGTGCATGTGTGCATGTGTTCATGTGTGCATGTGTGCATGTGTTCATGTGTGCATGTGTTCATGTGTGCATGTGTGCATGTGTTCATGTGTGCATGTGTGCATGTGTTCATGTGTGCATGTGTGCATGTGTTCATGTGTGCATGTGTGCATGTGTTCATGTGTGCATGTGTTCATGTGTTCATGTGTGCATGTGTTCATGTGTTCATGTGTGCATGTGTTCATGTGTGCATGTGTGCATGTGTTCATGTGTGCATGTGTGCATGTGTGCATGTGTGCATGTGTGCATGTGTTCATGTGTGCATGTGTTCATGTGTTCATGTGTGCATGTGTTCATGTGTGCATGTGTGCATGTGTTCATGTGTGCATGTGTGCATGTGTTCATGTGTGCATGTGTGCATGTGTTCATGTGTGCATGTGTGCATGTGTTCATGTGTGCATGTGTGCATGTGTTCATGTGTGCATGTGTTCATGTGTGCATGTGTGCATGTGTTCATGTGTGCATGTGTGCATGTGTTCATGTGTGCATGTGTGCATGTGTTCATGTGTGCATGTGTTCATGTGTGCATGTGTGCATGTGTTCATGTGTGCATGTGTGCATGTGTTCATGTGTGCATGTGTGCATGTGTTCATGTGTGCATGTGTTCATGTGTTCATGTGTGCATGTGTTCATGTGTGCATGTGTGCATGTGTTCATGTGTGCATGTGTGCATGTGTTCATGTGTGCATGTGTGCATGTGTGCATGTGTGCATGTGTGCATGTGTTCATGTGTGCATGTGTTCATGTGTTCATGTGTGCATGTGTTCATGTGTGCATGTGTGCATGTGTTCATGTGTGCATGTGTGCATGTGTTCATGTGTGCATGTGTGCATGTGTTCATGTGTGCATGTGTTCATGTGTTCATGTGTGCATGTGTTCATGTGTTCATGTGTGCATGTGTTCATGTGTGCATGTGTGCATGTGTTCATGTGTGCATGTGTGCATGTGTGCATGTGTGCATGTGTGCATGTGTTCATGTGTGCATGTGTTCATGTGTTCATGTGTGCATGTGTTCATGTGTGCATGTGTGCATGTGTTCATGTGTGCATGTGTGCATGTGTTCATGTGTGCATGTGTGCATGTGTTCATGTGTGCATGTGTGCATGTGTTCATGTGTGCATGTGTTCATGTGTGCATGTGTGCATGTGTTCATGTGTGCATGTGTGCATGTGTTCATGTGTGCATGTGTGCATGTGTTCATGTGTGCATGTGTGCATGTGTTCATGTGTGCATGTGTTCATGTGTTCATGTGTGCATGTGTTCATGTGTTCATGTGTGCATGTGTTCATGTGTGCATGTGTGCATGTGTTCATGTGTGCATGTGTGCATGTGTGCATGTGTGCATGTGTGCATGTGTTCATGTGTGCATGTGTTCATGTGTTCATGTGTGCATGTGTTCATGTGTGCATGTGTGCATGTGTTCATGTGTGCATGTGTTCATGTGTGCATGTGTGCATGTGTTCATGTGTGCATGTGTGCATGTGTTCATGTGTGCATGTGTGCATGTGTTCATGTGTGCATGTGTTCATGTGTGCATGTGTGCATGTGTTCATGTGTGCATGTGTGCATGTGTTCATGTGTGCATGTGTGCATGTGTTCATGTGTGCATGTGTGCATGTGTTCATGTGTGCATGTGTTCATGTGTTCATGTGTGCATGTGTTCATGTGTGCATGTGTGCATGTGTGCATGTGTGCATGTACTTATATCTCTGCCTTCCCACACATGCAGGAGACAGTGTCTGAAATGGAAGATATGTATCACACTGCGCACGCTTGCTTGAGGAGAATCTGCATGCGTCAGCCCAGCCTGCTGGTGATGATGGTGTAACTGTTGCTGGCGGTGCTGTCAATGGTGATAATGCTGGTGCTGGCCGTATTGATTCTGCTTTTAGTGTTGATGATGGTAACGACGACGAGAACCATTTCCGATGAGCAGCAGCAGGGACACGAAGCAGTGTAACAGTGCGTGCTGATGTGGTAACCATGATGGCAGCTGTGCTGGAAATGCTCAAGGAGGACCTTCAAATGAAGGTGCAGATTTGTTCCCCCAGGCTCGTTCATTTTGGTTTTCCCCCTCAAAACATGCTCAAGTTTGTTCCATGTCTCATCCGCCACCTGCTCCCCTCTCACTGTCCCTCTTTCTCCTCTATCCTTTTTTGTTTTCTCTGCTTGTTCTTATCGGATTCAGCTCACCATTGTGGCAGACCTCTCTCTATCCACATCAGCTGCACACATGTCATCATACTCGATGTTATGGCAGCTTCGGCCATTTGTGGATGAAAGGGTAATCAAAGAAGCTAGCAGATGGGCAAGTAGGATGAAGGTTGAAATTGCCAGCTAAAAAACATGGCAGTTTAGATAGCTCTAATGCAAGATATTTCTTTTATTAAATCGAAATTTGGTAGCCATACCATCAATTTAGTTGCCATATATCGTTTGAGTCCTTTTCTACCTGTTATCCATTATGTGTACCTCACAGCGAACCATGTTTATATCGAAAGTCAGCTCAAGAATGGATCATGGCAGAATTGCGAAGCCCCGAAAAACGAATCCATCTAAAATCCAACATCCTCTCCACCTTCCTGCCCTCATTTAGTGCTGTTCTCCCTCTGCCCCACCCCAGCCCAACCAAGCATTGCCCAGCCATGGCTTGCATTCACTCAGATCCTACTTTTATTATATGTGCCTTCAGGCCAAGGATGCCCAGGTTGCCTCTCGCAGCTCACTCGCAGAATGGTGTTGTTCGATCAGTTATGGTGTGATCGTCTGGACGCTCAACCCAAGCACCCCAGCTGCTCCAGGAATGACCGTTTTCAGGATTCACCCCGCAGTGATGCTCTCGATTCTCTTCCCTGAGTCGAATTTGCGGATAATATTCCCATAGAATTTCCATTGTTATTTCTCAGCGACGACGTCCGAAGAAACACTGCCGAAAACTCTGGTGCAGCGAATTCGGGCACGCAATGTCTAGCGCCAGAAAAGTGGCAGCTGTCGCGAGTTTGAAAGCGGCAGCGGAAGAGTCTGCGCGAGAGGTGAGGCCGCCGGGAGGGGGAGTTGGGATTCACACAATTGTTGTAGCTGCCGAGATTCCGTTGTGTACATTGCTTGTGACGAATTACTTTGTTATATCATTTCTCATTTGTTAGATATCTGCACCATTTATCTTGCTCTATGCCAGGCAGATGACGTCAGCGGCAAGGGACAGCATCGAGGAAAGTTCGTGAACGCTCACCAAGCGAGGCTCGCAAAGATCGAGGCGGCCAAGGCCAAGAGAGCAGCAGCCGCTGCTGCCGCGGCCGGTGGTCCTGCTGCTAATTCGGCTTCGAAGTCTGCTAATTCCGCCGATGTTTAGCGAAAGCAAGGTTGGTTTTGTAACTTGCCTGATTCTTTTGTCTCCTTAGTTGCCTTCCGGAGGGGCTGTGGGTTGGAGCTCCCAAGTGCTACGCGTACTTGGGTAGTCGCTCTATTCCATAGTACCATCGCCTCTTAAAGCCGGCCTTCGGGAAGATTTACTGGGACATTGTCAGAAGTGGCATGCCTCTGTGGTGTCCATCTCTTGGATTGTTCCTACAACGAGTTACAGTCACGTTCATTTCAGCCGCATTATTCAATTGCATATCCACTTGGGTTGGGAAACGTTTATGTTCTTGCTTCAGCCCATCTTCCCATCACCAGGTTTTTAACCCCATTGCATCATCGTTCTCTCGTTTTAACCACAACTCTCGTGTTTGTTCTGACGTTGTTTCCGTTGTTCCTCCTACAGGCTAAGCGCATGCTCCATTTCAATGGAAGACAATTTAACTGTATATAGACATAAGAACTAACATATTATAGCCATTTGCTTTGCTGTATACTGCAAGTTTGTTTGCTTTTCTGGGCTACTGTCTATCAGTCACTATCTAGGACAAGTTAGGAATAATCTGTATCGTTAGCCTAATGCATATCTCTTATGTCTTGTCGTCCCATAGCACTTCCAGCCAAGTGGCTGATGCGTTCCGAGGAAGTCGCAAGGCAAATCAAAATCATGTCATGTTCAGACGTGGCAGTCAAACCCTGTAGGGCGTACAAGGGATCAGTCACACTCCGTCATTCAGGCAAAGTCAATTATGCTCCATAGCCGTTTCACTGAACACTCTAAAGGGAATTCCTGCCACCCAAGCAGCGGCGAGTGCGAGTAATTCGTCTCCTAGCGCGGCCAACGAACCCTTTCTTGAACGCTCACCATGGCGCTTCCGACCAGCGATGCGGCTGCTGGTATCCTATGAATCATCTTAGACCACTAGGCGAATCTCCCTCGGGATTGCCGCAACGATTCGTCCTCGAGATAGGGTGACTAGCGAACGCCCGCCATGGCGATTCCGGCCAGCGAAGTGGCGGCGAGTGCAGCGGCCGCGTTCGCTTTCACCGCTGCGAACCGCAGCTGCATCATCGTCAGCCCAAAACAGGTACTCGTAGATGGCTCACAAAGAAAGCGTTTTAAGGATTCGTCAAACGATCATTTCTGCTGCATCATCATCTCGCAGTAATAACAGTGATAATAATAATTTTAGTATAGACCGGATTTCAAATCACTTGGTTCCATGAGGGATGGTAGTGTTATTATTGGTGATATGCTCTCGCCCTCCTCTCCCCCTTCCCTTTCCCCCTTCCGCCTCTGCTCCCATCTGCTCTGCACGGCAGAGGGGCAACCCCGTGCGCGCCGACATCAGGAACGTGAGGTGGGCGTTTGGGGAGATCACGCCCGACTGTCTCCTCTCCCCCTCCTGCGCCCTCTCCCCCTCCTCCTGCGCCCTCTCCCCCTCCTACCCTTCTCACAGAACCGTTCCGTATCCCTCTGATTTGCCCTGCTGTATACCGCAGAGGGGCAACCCCGTGCTTTCGCACATCAGGAACGTGAGATGGGCGTTTGGCGAGATCACGCCCGACTACCTCCTCTCCCCCTCCTCCCCTTCTCATAGAAGCCTTCTTTATCCCCTCTAATGTGCCCTGCCCTGTACTTCAGAGGGGCAATCCCGTGCTTTCTCACATCAGGAACGTGAGATGGGCCTTTGGGGAGATCACGCCCGACTATCTCCTCTCCCCCTCCTCCTGCGCCCTCTTCCTCTCCCTGCGATACCACCTGCTGCACCCAGACTATCTCTACTTTCGAATCAGGTGAATAAAGCTTGTACTGTATCATTCTAAAACGAATCATCCTTCTCTTTCTGTCCCTGCGATACCATCTGCTGCACCCAGACTATCTCTACTTCCGAATCAGGTAAATGCTAGTCTGCATTGGGTTACTTTATAACGAAGCATGCTGCTCTTCCTCTCGCTCCCCGCGATACCACCTGCTGCAACCAGACTATCTCTATTTTCGAATCAGGTCATTAAAGCTTGTACTGTATCAGTCTATAACGGATCATCCTGCTCTTTCTCTTTCTGCAATACCACCTGCTGCAACCAGACTATCTCTATTTTCGAATCAGGTCATTAAAGCTTGTACTGTATCAGTCTATAACGGTTCATCCTGCTCTTTCTCTTTCTGCAATACCACCTGCTGCAACCAGACTATCTCTATTTTCGAATCAGGTCATTAAAGCTTGTACTGTATCAGTCTATAACGGATCATCCTGCTCTTTCTCTTTCTGCAATACCACCTGCTGCAACCAGACTATCTCTATTTTCGAATCAGGTCATTAAAGCTTGTACTGTATCAGTCTATAACGGTTCATCCTGCTCTTTCTCTTTCTGCAATACCACCTGCTGCAACCAGACTATCTCTATTTTCGAATCAGGTCATTAAAGCTTGTACTGTATCAGTCTATAACGGTTCATCCTGCTCTTTCTCTTTCTGCAATACCACCTGCTGCAACCAGACTATCTCTATTTTCGAATCAGGTCATTAAAGCTTGTACTGTATCAGTCTATAACGGATCATCCTGCTCTTTCTCTTTCTGCAATACCACCTGCTGCAACCAGACTATCTCTATTTTCGAATCAGGTCATTAAAGCTTGTACTGTATCAGTCTATAACGGTTCATCCTGCTCTTTCTCTTTCTGCAATACCACCTGCTGCAACCAGACTATCTCTATTTTCGAATCAGGTCATTAAAGCTTGTACTGTATCAGTCTATAACGGATCATCCTGCTCTTTCTCTTTCTGCAATACCACCTGCTGCAACCAGACTATCTCTATTTTCGAATCAGGTCATTAAAGCTTGTACTGTATCAGTCTATAACGGATCATCCTGCTCTTTCTCTTTCTGCAATACCACCTGCTGCAACCAGACTATCTCTATTTTCGAATCAGGTCATTAAAGCTTGTACTGTATCAGTCTATAACGGATCATCCTGCTCTTTCTCTTTCTGCAATACCACCTGCTGCAACCAGACTATCTCTATTTTCGAATCAGGTCATTAAAGCTTGTACTGTATCAGTCTATAACGGTTCATCCTGCTCTTTCTCTTTCTGCAATACCACCTGCTGCAACCAGACTATCTCTATTTTCGAATCAGGTCATTAAAGCTTGTACTGTATCAGTCTATAACGGTTCATCCTGCTCTTTCTCTTTCTGCAATACCACCTGCTGCAACCAGACTATCTCTATTTTCGAATCAGGTCATTAAAGCTTGTACTGTATCAGTCTATAACGGATCATCCTGCTCTTTCTCTTTCTGCAATACCACCTGCTGCAACCAGACTATCTCTATTTTCGAATCAGGTCATTAAAGCTTGTACTGTATCAGTCTATAACGGTTCATCCTGCTCTTTCTCTTTCTGCAATACCACCTGCTGCAACCAGACTATCTCTATTTTCGAATCAGGTCATTAAAGCTTGTACTGTATCAGTCTATAACGGATCATCCTGCTCTTTCTCTTTCTGCAATACCACCTGCTGCAACCAGACTATCTCTATTTTCGAATCAGGTCATTAAAGCTTGTACTGTATCAGTCTATAACGGTTCATCCTGCTCTTTCTCTTTCTGCAATACCACCTGCTGCAACCAGACTATCTCTATTTTCGAATCAGGTCATTAAAGCTTGTACTGTATCAGTCTATAACGGATCATCCTGCTCTTTCTCTTTCTGCAATACCACCTGCTGCAACCAGACTATCTCTATTTTCGAATCAGGTCATTAAAGCTTGTACTGTATCAGTCTATAACGGTTCATCCTGCTCTTTCTCTTTCTGCAATACCACCTGCTGCAACCAGACTATCTCTATTTTCGAATCAGGTCATTAAAGCTTGTACTGTATCAGTCTATAACGGATCATCCTGCTCTTTCTCTTTCTGCAATACCACCTGCTGCAACCAGACTATCTCTATTTTCGAATCAGGTCATTAAAGCTTGTACTGTATCAGTCTATAACGGTTCATCCTGCTCTTTCTCTTTCTGCAATACCACCTGCTGCAACCAGACTATCTCTATTTTCGAATCAGGTCATTAAAGCTTGTACTGTATCAGTCTATAACGGTTCATCCTGCTCTTTCTCTTTCTGCAATACCACCTGCTGCAACCAGACTATCTCTATTTTCGAATCAGGTCATTAAAGCTTGTACTGTATCAGTCTATAACGGATCATCCTGCTCTTTCTCTTTCTGCAATACCACCTGCTGCAACCAGACTATCTCTATTTTCGAATCAGGTCATTAAAGCTTGTACTGTATCAGTCTATAACGGTTCATCCTGCTCTTTCTCTTTCTGCAATACCACCTGCTGCAACCAGACTATCTCTATTTTCGAATCAGGTCATTAAAGCTTGTACTGTATCAGTCTATAACGGATCATCCTGCTCTTTCTCTTTCTGCAATACCACCTGCTGCAACCAGACTATCTCTATTTTCGAATCAGGTCATTAAAGCTTGTACTGTATCAGTCTATAACGGATCATCCTGCTCTTTCTCTTTCTGCAATACCACCTGCTGCAACCAGACTATCTCTATTTTCGAATCAGGTCATTAAAGCTTGTACTGTATCAGTCTATAACGGATCATCCTGCTCTTTCTCTTTCTGCAATACCACCTGCTGCAACCAGACTATCTCTATTTTCGAATCAGGTCATTAAAGCTTGTACTGTATCAGTCTATAACGGATCATCCTGCTCTTTCTCTTTCTGCAATACCACCTGCTGCAACCAGACTATCTCTATTTTCGAATCAGGTCATTAAAGCTTGTACTGTATCAGTCTATAACGGTTCATCCTGCTCTTTCTCTTTCTGCAATACCACCTGCTGCAACCAGACTATCTCTATTTTCGAATCAGGTCATTAAAGCTTGTACTGTATCAGTCTATAACGGTTCATCCTGCTCTTTCTCTTTCTGCAATACCACCTGCTGCAACCAGACTATCTCTATTTTCGAATCAGGTCATTAAAGCTTGTACTGTATCAGTCTATAACGGTTCATCCTGCTCTTTCTCTTTCTGCAATACCACCTGCTGCAACCAGACTATCTCTATTTTCGAATCAGGTCATTAAAGCTTGTACTGTATCAGTCTATAACGGATCATCCTGCTCTTTCTCTTTCTGCAATACCACCTGCTGCAACCAGACTATCTCTATTTTCGAATCAGGTCATTAAAGCTTGTACTGTATCAGTCTATAACGGTTCATCCTGCTCTTTCTCTTTCTGCAATACCACCTGCTGCAACCAGACTATCTCTATTTTCGAATCAGGTCATTAAAGCTTGTACTGTATCAGTCTATAACGGATCATCCTGCTCTTTCTCTTTCTGCAATACCACCTGCTGCAACCAGACTATCTCTATTTTCGAATCAGGTCATTAAAGCTTGTACTGTATCAGTCTATAACGGATCATCCTGCTCTTTCTCTTTCTGCAATACCACCTGCTGCAACCAGACTATCTCTATTTTCGAATCAGGTCATTAAAGCTTGTACTGTATCAGTCTATAACGGATCATCCTGCTCTTTCTCTTTCTGCAATACCACCTGCTGCAACCAGACTATCTCTATTTTCGAATCAGGTCATTAAAGCTTGTACTGTATCAGTCTATAACGGATCATCCTGCTCTTTCTCTTTCTGCAATACCACCTGCTGCAACCAGACTATCTCTATTTTCGAATCAGGTCATTAAAGCTTGTACTGTATCAGTCTATAACGGTTCATCCTGCTCTTTCTCTTTCTGCAATACCACCTGCTGCAACCAGACTATCTCTATTTTCGAATCAGGTCATTAAAGCTTGTACTGTATCAGTCTATAACTGTTCATCCTGCTCTTTCTCTTTCTGCAATACCACCTGCTGCAACCAGACTATCTCTATTTTCGAATCAGGTCATTAAAGCTTGTACTGTATCAGTCTATAACGGATCATCCTGCTCTTTCTCTTTCTGCAATACCACCTGCTGCAACCAGACTATCTCTATTTTCGAATCAGGTCATTAAAGCTTGTACTGTATCAGTCTATAACGGATCATCCTGCTCTTTCTCTTTCTGCAATACCACCTGCTGCAACCAGACTATCTCTATTTTCGAATCAGGTCATTAAAGCTTGTACTGTATCAGTCTATAACGGATCATCCTGCTCTTTCTCTTTCTGCAATACCACCTGCTGCAACCAGACTATCTCTATTTTCGAATCAGGTCATTAAAGCTTGTACTGTATCAGTCTATAACGGATCATCCTGCTCTTTCTCTTTCTGCAATACCACCTGCTGCAACCAGACTATCTCTATTTTCGAATCAGGTCATTAAAGCTTGTACTGTATCAGTCTATAACGGATCATCCTGCTCTTTCTCTTTCTGCAATACCACCTGCTGCAACCAGACTATCTCTATTTTCGAATCAGGTCATTAAAGCTTGTACTGTATCAGTCTATAACGGATCATCCTGCTCTTTCTCTTTCTGCAATACCACCTGCTGCAACCAGACTATCTCTATTTTCGAATCAGGTCATTAAAGCTTGTACTGTATCAGTCTATAACGGATCATCCTGCTCTTTCTCTTTCTGCAATACCACCTGCTGCAACCAGACTATCTCTATTTTCGAATCAGGTCATTAAAGCTTGTACTGTATCAGTCTATAACGGATCATCCTGCTCTTTCTCTTTCTGCAATACCACCTGCTGCAACCAGACTATCTCTATTTTCGAATCAGGTCATTAAAGCTTGTACTGTATCAGTCTATAACGGATCATCCTGCTCTTTCTCTTTCTGCAATACCACCTGCTGCAACCAGACTATCTCTATTTTCGAATCAGGTCATTAAAGCTTGTACTGTATCAGTCTATAACGGATCATCCTGCTCTTTCTCTTTCTGCAATACCACCTGCTGCAACCAGACTATCTCTATTTTCGAATCAGGTCATTAAAGCTTGTACTGTATCAGTCTATAACGGTTCATCCTGCTCTTTCTCTTGCTGCAATACCACCTGCTGCAACCAGACTATCTCTATTTTCGAATCAGGTCATTAAAGCTTGTACTGTATCAGTCTATAACGGATCATCCTGCTCTTTCTCTTTCTGCAATACCACCTGCTGCAACCAGACTATCTCTATTTTCGAATCAGGTCATTAAAGCTTGTACTGTATCAGTCTATAACGGTTCATCCTGCTCTTTCTCTTTCTGCAATACCACCTGCTGCAACCAGACTATCTCTATTTTCGAATCAGGTCATTAAAGCTTGTACTGTATCAGTCTATAACGGATCATCCTGCTCTTTCTCTTTCTGCAATACCACCTGCTGCAACCAGACTATCTCTATTTTCGAATCAGGTCATTAAAGCTTGTACTGTATCAGTCTATAACGGTTCATCCTGCTCTTTCTCTTTCTGCAATACCACCTGCTGCAACCAGACTATCTCTATTTTCGAATCAGGTCATTAAAGCTTGTACTGTATCAGTCTATAACGGATCATCCTGCTCTTTCTCTTTCTGCAATACCACCCGCTGCAACCAGACTATCTCTATTTTCGAATCAGGTCATTAAAGCTTGTACTGTATCAGTCTATAACGGATCATCCTGCTCTTTCTCTTTCTGCAATACCACCTGCTGCAACCAGACTATCTCTATTTTCGAATCAGGTCATTAAAGCTTGTACTGTATCAGTCTATAACGGATCATCCTGCTCTTTCTCTTTCTGCAATACCACCTGCTGCAACCAGACTATCTCTATTTTCGAATCAGGTCATTAAAGCTTGTACTGTATCAGTCTATAACGGATCATCCTGCTCTTTCTCTTTCTGCAATACCACCTGCTGCAACCAGACTATCTCTATTTTCGAATCAGGTCATTAAAGCTTGTACTGTATCAGTCTATAACGGATCATCCTGCTCTTTCTCTTTCTGCAATACCACCCGCTGCACCCAGACTATCTCTATTTTCGAATCAGGTCATTAAAGCTTGTACTGTATCAGTCTATAACGGATCATCCTGCTCTTTCTCTTTCTGCAATACCACCTGCTGCAACCAGACTATCTCTATTTTCGAATCAGGTCATTAAAGCTTGTACTGTATCAGTCTATAACGGATCATCCTGCTCTTTCTCTTTCTGCAATACCACCTGCTGCAACCAGACTATCTCTATTTTCGAATCAGGTCATTAAAGCTTGTACTGTATCAGTCTATAACGGATCATCCTGCTCTTTCTCTTTCTGCAATACCACCTGCTGCAACCAGACTATCTCTATTTTCGAATCAGGTCATTAAAGCTTGTACTGTATCAGTCTATAACGGTTCATCCTGCTCTTTCTCTTCTGCAATACCACCTGCTGCAACCAGACTATCTCTATTTTCGAATCAGGTCATTAAAGCTTGTACTGTATCAGTCTATAACGGATCATCCTGCTCTTTCTCTTTCTGCAATACCACCTGCTGCAACCAGACTATCCTCTATTTTCGAATCAGGTCATTAAAGCTTGTACTGTATCAGTCTATAACGGATTCATCCTGCTCTTTCTCTTTCTGCAATACCACCTGCTGCAACCAGACTATCTCTATTTTCGAATCAGGTCATTAAAGCTTGTACTGTATCAGTCTATAACGGATCATCCTGCTCTTTCTCTTTCTGCAATACCACCTGCTGCAACCAGACTATCTCTATTTTCGAATCAGGTCATTAAAGCTTGTACTGTATCAGTCTATAACGGATCATCCTGCTCTTTCTCTTTCTGCAATACCACCTGCTGCAACCAGACTATCTCTATTTTCGAATCAGGTCATTAAAGCTTGTACTGTATCAGTCTATAACGGATCATCCTGCTCTTTCTCTTTCTGCAATACCACCTGCTGCAACCAGACTATCTCTATTTTCGAATCAGGTCATTAAAGCTTGTACTGTATCAGTCTATAACGGATCATCCTGCTCTTTCTCTTTCTGCAATACCACCTGCTGCAACCAGACTATCTCTATTTTCGAATCAGGTCATTAAAGCTTGTACTGTATCAGTCTATAACGGATCATCCTGCTCTTTCTCTTTCTGCAATACCACCTGCTGCAACCAGACTATCTCTATTTTCGAATCAGGTCATTAAAGCTTGTACTGTATCAGTCTATAACGGATCATCCTGCTCTTTCTCTTTCTGCAATACCACCTGCTGCAACCAGACTATCTCTATTTTCGAATCAGGTCATTAAAGCTTGTACTGTATCAGTCTATAACGGATCATCCTGCTCTTTCTCTTTCTGCAATACCACCTGCTGCAACCAGACTATCTCTATTTTCGAATCAGGTCATTAAAGCTTGTACTGTATCAGTCTATAACGGATCATCCTGCTCTTTCTCTTTCTGCAATACCACCTGCTGCAACCAGACTATCTCTATTTTCGAATCAGGTCATTAAAGCTTGTACTGTATCAGTCTATAACGGATCATCCTGCTCTTTCTCTTTCTGCAATACCACCCTGCTGCAACCAGACTATCTCTATTTTCGAATCAGGTCATTAAAGCTTGTACTGTATCAGTCTATAACGGATCATCCTGCTCTTTCTCTTTCTGCAATACCACCTGCTGCAACCAGACTATCTCTATTTTCGAATCAGGTCATTAAAGCTTGTACTGTATCAGTCTATAACGGATCATCCTGCTCTTTCTCTTTCTGCAATACCACCTGCTGCAACCAGACTATCTCTATTTTCGAATCAGGTCATTAAAGCTTGTACTGTATCAGTCTATAACGGATCATCCTGCTCTTTCTCTTTCTGCAATACCACCTGCTGCAACCAGACTATCTCTATTTTCGAATCAGGTCATTAAAGCTTGTACTGTATCAGTCTATAACGGATCATCCTGCTCTTTCTCTTTCTGCAATACCACCTGCTGCAACCAGACTATCTCTATTTTCGAATCAGGTCATTAAAGCTTGTACTGTATCAGTCTATAACGGATCATCCTGCTCTTTCTCTTTCTGCAATACCACCTGCTGCAACCAGACTATCTCTATTTTCGAATCAGGTCATTAAAGCTTGTACTGTATCAGTCTATAACGGATCATCCTGCTCTTTCTCTTTCTGCAATACCACCTGCTGCAACCAGACTATCTCTATTTTCGAATCAGGTCATTAAAGCTTGTACTGTATCAGTCTATAACGGATCATCCTGCTCTTTCTCTTTCTGCAATACCACCTGCTGCAACCAGACTATCTCTATTTTCGAATCAGGTCATTAAAGCTTGTACTGTATCAGTCTATAACGGATCATCCTGCTCTTTCTCTTTCTGCAATACCACCTGCTGCAACCAGACTATCTCTATTTTCGAATCAGGTCATTAAAGCTTGTACTGTATCAGTCTATAACGGATCATCCTGCTCTTTCTCTTTCTGCAATACCACCCTGCTGCAACCAGACTATCTCTATTTTCGAATCAGGTCATTAAAGCTTGTACTGTATCAGTCTATAACGGATCATCCTGCTCTTTCTCTTTCTGCAATACCACCTGCTGCAACCAGACTATCTCTATTTTCGAATCAGGTCATTAAAGCTTGTACTGTATCAGTCTATAACGGATCATCCTGCTCTTTCTCTTTCTGCAATACCACCTGCTGCAACCAGACTATCTCTATTTTCGAATCAGGTCATTAAAGCTTGTACTGTATCAGTCTATAACGGATCATCCTGCTCTTTCTCTTTCTGCAATACCACCTGCTGCAACCAGACTATCTCTATTTTCGAATCAGGTCATTAAAGCTTGTACTGTATCAGTCTATAACGGATCATCCTGCTCTTTCTCTTTCTGCAATACCACCTGCTGCAACCAGACTATCTCTATTTTCGAATCAGGTCATTAAAGCTTGTACTGTATCAGTCTATAACGGATCATCCTGCTCTTTCTCTTTCTGCAATACCACCTGCTGCAACCAGACTATCTCTATTTTCGAATCAGGTCATTAAAGCTTGTACTGTATCAGTCTATAACGGATCATCCTGCTCTTTCTCTTTCTGCAATACCACCTGCTGCAACCAGACTATCTCTATTTTCGAATCAGGTCATTAAAGCTTGTACTGTATCAGTCTATAACGGATCATCCTGCTCTTTCTCTTTCTGCAATACCACCTGCTGCAACCAGACTATCTCTATTTTCGAATCAGGTCATTAAAGCTTGTACTGTATCAGTCTATAACGGATCATCCTGCTCTTTCTCTTTCTGCAATACCACCTGCTGCAACCAGACTATCTCTATTTTCGAATCAGGTCATTAAAGCTTGTACTGTATCAGTCTATAACGGATCATCCTGCTCTTTCTCTTTCTGCAATACCACCTGCTGCAACCAGACTATCTCTATTTTCGAATCAGGTCATTAAAGCTTGTACTGTATCAGTCTATAACGGATCATCCTGCTCTTTCTCTTTCTGCAATACCACCTGCTGCAACCAGACTATCTCTATTTTCGAATCAGGTCATTAAAGCTTGTACTGTATCAGTCTATAACGGATCATCCTGCTCTTTCTCTTTCTGCAATACCACCTGCTGCAACCAGACTATCTCTATTTTCGAATCAGGTCATTAAAGCTTGTACTGTATCAGTCTATAACGGATCATCCTGCTCTTTCTCTTTCTGCAATACCACCTGCTGCAACCAGACTATCTCTATTTTCGAATCAGGTCATTAAAGCTTGTACTGTATCAGTCTATAACGGATCATCCTGCTCTTTCTCTTTCTGCAATACCACCTGCTGCAACCAGACTATCTCTATTTTCGAATCAGGTCATTAAAGCTTGTACTGTATCAGTCTATAACGGATCATCCTGCTCTTTCTCTTTCTGCAATACCACCTGCTGCAACCAGACTATCTCTATTTTCGAATCAGGTCATTAAAGCTTGTACTGTATCAGTCTATAACGGATCATCCTGCTCTTTCTCTTTCTGCAATACCACCTGCTGCAACCAGACTATCTCTATTTTCGAATCAGGTCATTAAAGCTTGTACTGTATCAGTCTATAACGGATCATCCTGCTCTTTCTCTTTCTGCAATACCACCTGCTGCAACCAGACTATCTCTATTTTCGAATCAGGTCATTAAAGCTTGTACTGTATCAGTCTATAACGGATCATCCTGCTCTTTCTCTTTCTGCAATACCACCTGCTGCAACCAGACTATCTCTATTTTCGAATCAGGTCATTAAAGCTTGTACTGTATCAGTCTATAACGGATCATCCTGCTCTTTCTCTTTCTGCAATACCACCTGCTGCAACCAGACTATCTCTATTTTCGAATCAGGTCATTAAAGCTTGTACTGTATCAGTCTATAACGGATCATCCTGCTCTTTCTCTTTCTGCAATACCACCTGCTGCAACCAGACTATCTCTATTTTCGAATCAGGTCATTAAAGCTTGTACTGTATCAGTCTATAACGGATCATCCTGCTCTTTCTCTTTCTGCAATACCACCCTGCTGCAACCAGACTATCTCTATTTTCGAATCAGGTCATTAAAGCTTGTACTGTATCAGTCTATAACGGATCATCCTGCTCTTTCTCTTTCTGCAATACCACCTGCTGCAACCAGACTATCTCTATTTTCGAATCAGGTCATTAAAGCTTGTACTGTATCAGTCTATAACGGATCATCCTGCTCTTTCTCTTTCTGCAATACCACCTGCTGCAACCAGACTATCTCTATTTTCGAATCAGGTCATTAAAGCTTGTACTGTATCAGTCTATAACGGATCATCCTGCTCTTTCTCTTTCTGCAATACCACCTGCTGCAACCAGACTATCTCTATTTTCGAATCAGGTCATTAAAGCTTGTACTGTATCAGTCTATAACGGATCATCCTGCTCTTTCTCTTTCTGCAATACCACCTGCTGCAACCAGACTATCTCTATTTTCGAATCAGGTCATTAAAGCTTGTACTGTATCAGTCTATAACGGATCATCCTGCTCTTTCTCTTTCTGCAATACCACCTGCTGCAACCAGACTATCTCTATTTTCGAATCAGGTCATTAAAGCTTGTACTGTATCAGTCTATAACGGATCATCCTGCTCTTTCTCTTTCTGCAATACCACCTGCTGCAACCAGACTATCTCTATTTTCGAATCAGGTCATTAAAGCTTGTACTGTATCAGTCTATAACGGATCATCCTGCTCTTTCTCTTTCTGCAATACCACCTGCTGCAACCAGACTATCTCTATTTTCGAATCAGGTCATTAAAGCTTGTACTGTATCAGTCTATAACGGATCATCCTGCTCTTTCTCTTTCTGCAATACCACCTGCTGCAACCAGACTATCTCTATTTTCGAATCAGGTCATTAAAGCTTGTACTGTATCAGTCTATAACGGATCATCCTGCTCTTTCTCTTTCTGCAATACCACCTGCTGCAACCAGACTATCTCTATTTTCGAATCAGGTCATTAAAGCTTGTACTGTATCAGTCTATAACGGATCATCCTGCTCTTTCTCTTTCTGCAATACCACCTGCTGCAACCAGACTATCTCTATTTTCGAATCAGGTCATTAAAGCTTGTACTGTATCAGTCTATAACGGATCATCCTGCTCTTTCTCTTTCTGCAATACCACCTGCTGCAACCAGACTATCTCTATTTTCGAATCAGGTCATTAAAGCTTGTACTGTATCAGTCTATAACGGATCATCCTGCTCTTTCTCTTTCTGCAATACCACCCTGCTGCAACCAGACTATCTCTATTTTCGAATCAGGTCATTAAAGCTTGTACTGTATCAGTCTATAACGGATCATCCTGCTCTTTCTCTTTCTGCAATACCACCTGCTGCAACCAGACTATCTCTATTTTCGAATCAGGTCATTAAAGCTTGTACTGTATCAGTCTATAACGGATCATCCTGCTCTTTCTCTTTCTGCAATACCACCTGCTGCAACCAGACTATCTCTATTTTCGAATCAGGTCATTAAAGCTTGTACTGTATCAGTCTATAACGGATCATCCTGCTCTTTCTCTTTCTGCAATACCACCTGCTGCAACCAGACTATCTCTATTTTCGAATCAGGTCATTAAAGCTTGTACTGTATCAGTCTATAACGGATCATCCTGCTCTTTCTCTTTCTGCAATACCACCTGCTGCAACCAGACTATCTCTATTTTCGAATCAGGTCATTAAAGCTTGTACTGTATCAGTCTATAACGGATCATCCTGCTCTTTCTCTTTCTGCAATACCACCTGCTGCAACCAGACTATCTCTATTTTCGAATCAGGTCATTAAAGCTTGTACTGTATCAGTCTATAACGGATCATCCTGCTCTTTCTCTTTCTGCAATACCACCTGCTGCAACCAGACTATCTCTATTTTCGAATCAGGTCATTAAAGCTTGTACTGTATCAGTCTATAACGGATCATCCTGCTCTTTCTCTTTCTGCAATACCACCTGCTGCAACCAGACTATCTCTATTTTCGAATCAGGTCATTAAAGCTTGTACTGTATCAGTCTATAACGGATCATCCTGCTCTTTCTCTTTCTGCAATACCACCTGCTGCAACCAGACTATCTCTATTTTCGAATCAGGTCATTAAAGCTTGTACTGTATCAGTCTATAACGGATCATCCTGCTCTTTCTCTTTCTGCAATACCACCTGCTGCAACCAGACTATCTCTATTTTCGAATCAGGTCATTAAAGCTTGTACTGTATCAGTCTATAACGGATCATCCTGCTCTTTCTCTTTCTGCAATACCACCTGCTGCAACCAGACTATCTCTATTTTCGAATCAGGTCATTAAAGCTTGTACTGTATCAGTCTATAACGGATCATCCTGCTCTTTCTCTTTCTGCAATACCACCTGCTGCAACCAGACTATCTCTATTTTCGAATCAGGTCATTAAAGCTTGTACTGTATCAGTCTATAACGGATCATCCTGCTCTTTCTCTTTCTGCAATACCACCTGCTGCAACCAGACTATCTCTATTTTCGAATCAGGTCATTAAAGCTTGTACTGTATCAGTCTATAACGGATCATCCTGCTCTTTCTCTTTCTGCAATACCACCTGCTGCAACCAGACTATCTCTATTTTCGAATCAGGTCATTAAAGCTTGTACTGTATCAGTCTATAACGGATCATCCTGCTCTTTCTCTTTCTGCAATACCACCTGCTGCAACCAGACTATCTCTATTTTCGAATCAGGTCATTAAAGCTTGTACTGTATCAGTCTATAACGGATCATCCTGCTCTTTCTCTTTCTGCAATACCACCTGCTGCAACCAGACTATCTCTATTTTCGAATCAGGTCATTAAAGCTTGTACTGTATCAGTCTATAACGGATCATCCTGCTCTTTCTCTTTCTGCAATACCACCTGCTGCAACCAGACTATCTCTATTTTCGAATCAGGTCATTAAAGCTTGTACTGTATCAGTCTATAACGGATCATCCTGCTCTTTCTCTTTCTGCAATACCACCCGCTGCACCCAGACTACCTCTATTTTCGAATCAGGTCATTAAAGCTTGTACTGTATCAGTCTATAACGGATCATCCTGCTCTTTCTCTTTCTGCAATACCACCTGCTGCAACCAGACTATCTCTATTTTCGAATCAGGTCATTAAAGCTTGTACTGTATCAGTCTATAACGGATCATCCTGCTCTTTCTCTTTCTGCAATACCACCTGCTGCAACCAGACTATCTCTATTTTCGAATCAGGTCATTAAAGCTTGTACTGTATCAGTCTATAACGGATCATCCTGCTCTTTCTCTTTCTGCAATACCACCTGCTGCAACCAGACTATCTCTATTTTCGAATCAGGTCATTAAAGCTTGTACTGTATCAGTCTATAACGGATCATCCTGCTCTTTCTCTTTCTGCAATACCACCTGCTGCAACCAGACTATCTCTATTTTCGAATCAGGTCATTAAAGCTTGTACTGTATCAGTCTATAACGGATCATCCTGCTCTTTCTCTTTCTGCAATACCACCTGCTGCAACCAGACTATCTCTATTTTCGAATCAGGTCATTAAAGCTTGTACTGTATCAGTCTATAACGGATCATCCTGCTCTTTCTCTTTCTGCAATACCACCCTGCTGCAACCAGACTATCCTCTATTTTCGAATCAGGTCATTAAAGCTTGTACTGTATCAGTCTATAACGGATCATCCTGCTCTTTCTCTTTCTGCAATACCACCTGCTGCAACCAGACTATCTCTATTTTCGAATCAGGTCATTAAAGCTTGTACTGTATCAGTCTATAACGGATCATCCTGCTCTTTCTCTTTCTGCAATACCACCTGCTGCAACCAGACTATCTCTATTTTCGAATCAGGTCATTAAAGCTTGTACTGTATCAGTCTATAACGGATCATCCTGCTCTTTCTCTTTCTGCAATACCACCTGCTGCAACCAGACTATCTCTATTTTCGAATCAGGTCATTAAAGCTTGTACTGTATCAGTCTATAACGGATCATCCTGCTCTTTCTCTTTCTGCAATACCACCTGCTGCAACCAGACTATCTCTATTTTCGAATCAGGTCATTAAAGCTTGTACTGTATCAGTCTATAACGGATCATCCTGCTCTTTCTCTTTCTGCAATACCACCTGCTGCAACCAGACTATCTCTATTTTCGAATCAGGTCATTAAAGCTTGTACTGTATCAGTCTATAACGGATCATCCTGCTCTTTCTCTTTCTGCAATACCACCTGCTGCAACCAGACTATCTCTATTTTCGAATCAGGTCATTAAAGCTTGTACTGTATCAGTCTATAACGGATCATCCTGCTCTTTCTCTTTCTGCAATACCACCTGCTGCAACCAGACTATCTCTATTTTCGAATCAGGTCATTAAAGCTTGTACTGTATCAGTCTATAACGGATCATCCTGCTCTTTCTCTTTCTGCAATACCACCTGCTGCAACCAGACTATCTCTATTTTCGAATCAGGTCATTAAAGCTTGTACTGTATCAGTCTATAACGGATCATCCTGCTCTTTCTCTTTCTGCAATACCACCTGCTGCAACCAGACTATCTCTATTTTCGAATCAGGTCATTAAAGCTTGTACTGTATCAGTCTATAACGGATCATCCTGCTCTTTCTCTTTCTGCAATACCACCTGCTGCAACCAGACTATCTCTATTTTCGAATCAGGTCATTAAAGCTTGTACTGTATCAGTCTATAACGGATCATCCTGCTCTTTCTCTTTCTGCAATACCACCTGCTGCAACCAGACTATCTCTATTTTCGAATCAGGTCATTAAAGCTTGTACTGTATCAGTCTATAACGGATCATCCTGCTCTTTCTCTTTCTGCAATACCACCTGCTGCAACCAGACTATCTCTATTTTCGAATCAGGTCATTAAAGCTTGTACTGTATCAGTCTATAACGGATCATCCTGCTCTTTCTCTTTCTGCAATACCACCCTGCTGCAACCAGACTATCTCTATTTTCGAATCAGGTCATTAAAGCTTGTACTGTATCAGTCTATAACGGATCATCCTGCTCTTTCTCTTTCTGCAATACCACCTGCTGCAACCAGACTATCTCTATTTTCGAATCAGGTCATTAAAGCTTGTACTGTATCAGTCTATAACGGATCATCCTGCTCTTTCTCTTTCTGCAATACCACCTGCTGCAACCAGACTATCTCTATTTTCGAATCAGGTCATTAAAGCTTGTACTGTATCAGTCTATAACGGATCATCCTGCTCTTTCTCTTTCTGCAATACCACCCTGCTGCAACCAGACTATCTCTATTTTCGAATCAGGTCATTAAAGCTTGTACTGTATCAGTCTATAACGGATCATCCTGCTCTTTCTCTTTCTGCAATACCACCTGCTGCAACCAGACTATCTCTATTTTCGAATCAGGTCATTAAAGCTTGTACTGTATCAGTCTATAACGGATCATCCTGCTCTTTCTCTTTCTGCAATACCACCTGCTGCAACCAGACTATCTCTATTTTCGAATCAGGTCATTAAAGCTTGTACTGTATCAGTCTATAACGGATCATCCTGCTCTTTCTCTTTCTGCAATACCACCTGCTGCAACCAGACTATCTCTATTTTCGAATCAGGTCATTAAAGCTTGTACTGTATCAGTCTATAACGGATCATCCTGCTCTTTCTCTTTCTGCAATACCACCTGCTGCAACCAGACTATCTCTATTTTCGAATCAGGTCATTAAAGCTTGTACTGTATCAGTCTATAACGGATCATCCTGCTCTTTCTCTTTCTGCAATACCACCCGCTGCAACCAGACTATCTCTATTTTCGAATCAGGTCATTAAAGCTTGTACTGTATCAGTCTATAACGGATCATCCTGCTCTTTCTCTTTCTGCAATACCACCTGCTGCAACCAGACTATCTCTATTTTCGAATCAGGTCATTAAAGCTTGTACTGTATCAGTCTATAACGGATCATCCTGCTCTTTCTCTTTCTGCAATACCACCTGCTGCAACCAGACTATCTCTATTTTCGAATCAGGTCATTAAAGCTTGTACTGTATCAGTCTATAACGGATCATCCTGCTCTTTCTCTTTCTGCAATACCACCTGCTGCAACCAGACTATCTCTATTTTCGAATCAGGTCATTAAAGCTTGTACTGTATCAGTCTATAACGGATCATCCTGCTCTTTCTCTTTCTGCAATACCACCTGCTGCAACCAGACTATCTCTATTTTCGAATCAGGTCATTAAAGCTTGTACTGTATCAGTCTATAACGGATCATCCTGCTCTTTCTCTTTCTGCAATACCACCTGCTGCAACCAGACTATCTCTATTTTCGAATCAGGTCATTAAAGCTTGTACTGTATCAGTCTATAACGGATCATCCTGCTCTTTCTCTTTCTGCAATACCACCTGCTGCAACCCAGACTATCTCTATTTTCGAATCAGGTCATTAAAGCTTGTACTGTATCAGTCTATAACGGATCATCCTGCTCTTTCTCTTTCTGCAATACCACCTGCTGCAACCAGACTATCTCTATTTTCGAATCAGGTCATTAAAGCTTGTACTGTATCAGTCTATAACGGATCATCCTGCTCTTTCTCTTTCTGCAATACCACCTGCTGCAACCAGACTATCTCTATTTTCGAATCAGGTCATTAAAGCTTGTACTGTATCAGTCTATAACAGGATCATCCTGCTCTTTCTCTTTCTGCAATACCACCTGCTGCAACCAGACTATCTCTATTTTCGAATCAGGTCATTAAAGCTTGTACTGTATCAGTCTATAACGGATCATCCTGCTCTTTCTCTTTCTGCAATACCACCCTGCTGCACCCAGACTATCTCTATTTTCGAATCAGGTCATTAAAGCTTGTACTGTATCAGTCTATAACGGATCATCCTGCTCTTTCTCTTTCTGCAATACCACCTGCTGCAACCAGACTATCTCTATTTTCGAATCAGGTCATTAAAGCTTGTACTGTATCAGTCTATAACGGATCATCCTGCTCTTTCTCTTTCTGCAATACCACCTGCTGCAACCAGACTATCTCTATTTTCGAATCAGGTCATTAAAGCTTGTACTGTATCAGTCTATAACGGATCATCCTGCTCTTTCTCTTTCTGCAATACCACCCGCTGCACCCAGACTATCCTCTAGTTTCGAATCAGGTCATTAAAGCTTGTACTGTATCAGTCTATAACGGATCATCCTGCTCTTTCTCTTTCTGCAATACCACCTGCTGCAACCAGACTATCTCTATTTTCGAATCAGGTCATTAAAGCTTGTACTGTATCAGTCTATAACGGATCATCCTGCTCTTTCTCTTTCTGCAATACCACCTGCTGCAACCAGACTATCTCTATTTTCGAATCAGGTCATTAAAGCTTGTACTGTATCAGTCTATAACGGATCATCCTGCTCTTTCTCTTTCTGCAATACCACCTGCTGCAACCAGACTATCTCTATTTTCGAATCAGGTCATTAAAGCTTGTACTGTATCAGTCTATAACGGATCATCCTGCTCTTTCTCTTTCTGCAATACCACCCAGCTGCACCCAGACTATCCTCTATTTTCGAATCAGGTCATTAAAGCTTGTACTGTATCAGTCTATAACGGATCATCCTGCTCTTTCTCTTTCTGCAATACCACCTGCTGCAACCAGACTATCTCTATTTTCGAATCAGGTCATTAAAGCTTGTACTGTATCAGTCTATAACGGATCATCCTGCTCTTTCTCTTTCTGCAATACCACCTGCTGCAACCAGACTATCTCTATTTTCGAATCAGGTCATTAAAGCTTGTACTGTATCAGTCTATAACGGATCATCCTGCTCTTTCTCTTTCTGCAATACCACCTGCTGCAACCAGACTATCTCTATTTTCGAATCAGGTCATTAAAGCTTGTACTGTATCAGTCTATAACGGATCATCCTGCTCTTTCTCTTTCTGCAATACCACCCTGCTGCAACCAGACTATCTCTATTTTCGAATCAGGTCATTAAAGCTTGTACTGTATCAGTCTATAACGGATCATCCTGCTCTTTCTCTTTCTGCAATACCACCTGCTGCAACCAGACTATCTCTATTTTCGAATCAGGTCATTAAAGCTTGTACTGTATCAGTCTATAACGGATCATCCTGCTCTTTCTCTTTCTGCAATACCACCTGCTGCAACCAGACTATCTCTATTTTCGAATCAGGTCATTAAAGCTTGTACTGTATCAGTCTATAACGGATCATCCTGCTCTTTCTCTTTCTGCAATACCACCCTGCTGCACCCAGACTACCTCTATTTTCGAATCAGGTCATTAAAGCTTGTACTGTATCAGTCTATAACGGATCATCCTGCTCTTTCTCTTTCTGCAATACCACCTGCTGCAACCAGACTATCTCTATTTTCGAATCAGGTCATTAAAGCTTGTACTGTATCAGTCTATAACGGATCATCCTGCTCTTTCTCTTTCTGCAATACCACCCGCTGCACCCAGACTATCTCTATTTTCGAATCAGGTCATTAAAGCTTGTACTGTATCAGTCTATAACGGATCATCCTGCTCTTTCTCTTTCTGCAATACCACCCGCTGCACCCAGACTATCCTCTATTTTCGAATCAGGTCATTAAAGCTTGTACTGTATCAGTCTATAACGGATCAATCTAGCTCTTTCTCTTTCTGCAATACCACCTGCTGCAACCAGACTATCTCTATTTTCGAATCAGGTCATTAAAGCTTGTACTGTATCAGTCTATAACGGATCATCCTGCTCTTTCTCTTTCTGCAATACCACCTGCTGCAACCAGACTATCTCTATTTTCGAATCAGGTCATTAAAGCTTGTACTGTATCAGTCTATAACGGATCATCCTGCTCTTTCTCTTTCTGCAATACCACCTGCTGCAACCAGACTATCTCTATTTTCGAATCAGGTCATTAAAGCTTGTACTGTATCAGTCTATAACGGATCATCCTGCTCTTTCTCTTTCTGCAATACCACCTGCTGCAACCAGACTATCTCTATTTTCGAATCAGGTCATTAAAGCTTGTACTGTATCAGTCTATAACGGATCATCCTGCTCTTTCTCTTTCTGCAATACCACCTGCTGCAACCAGACTATCTCTATTTTCGAATCAGGTCATTAAAGCTTGTACTGTATCAGTCTATAACGGATCATCCTGCTCTTTCTCTTTCTGCAATACCACCTGCTGCAACCAGACTATCTCTATTTTCGAATCAGGTCATTAAAGCTTGTACTGTATCAGTCTATAACGGATCATCCTGCTCTTTCTCTTTCTGCAATACCACCCTGCTGCACCCAGACTATCTCTATTTTCGAATCAGGTCATTAAAGCTTGTACTGTATCAGTCTATAACGGATCATCCTGCTCTTTCTCTTTCTGCAATACCACCTGCTGCAACCAGACTATCTCTATTTTCGAATCAGGTCATTAAAGCTTGTACTGTATCAGTCTATAACGGATCATCCTGCTCTTTCTCTTTCTGCAATACCACCTGCTGCAACCAGACTATCTCTATTTTCGAATCAGGTCATTAAAGCTTGTACTGTATCAGTCTATAACGGATCATCCTGCTCTTTCTCTTTCTGCAATACCACCTGCTGCAACCAGACTATCTCTATTTTCGAATCAGGTCATTAAAGCTTGTACTGTATCAGTCTATAACGGATCATCCTGCTCTTTCTCTTTCTGCAATACCACCCTGCTGCAACCAGACTATCCTCTATTTTCGAATCAGGTCATTAAAGCTTGTACTGTATCAGTCTATAACGGATCATCCTGCTCTTTCTCTTTCTGCAATACCACCTGCTGCAACCAGACTATCTCTATTTTCGAATCAGGTCATTAAAGCTTGTACTGTATCAGTCTATAACGGATCATCCTGCTCTTTCTCTTTCTGCAATACCACCTGCTGCAACCAGACTATCTCTATTTTCGAATCAGGTCATTAAAGCTTGTACTGTATCAGTCTATAACGGATCATCCTGCTCTTTCTCTTTCTGCAATACCACCCTGCTGCACCCAGACTATCCTCTATTTTCGAATCAGGTCATTAAAGCTTGTACTGTATCAGTCTATAACGGATCATCCTGCTCTTTCTCTTTCTGCAATACCACCTGCTGCAACCAGACTATCTCTATTTTCGAATCAGGTCATTAAAGCTTGTACTGTATCAGTCTATAACGGATCATCCTGCTCTTTCTCTTTCTGCAATACCACCTGCTGCAACCAGACTATCTCTATTTTCGAATCAGGTCATTAAAGCTTGTACTGTATCAGTCTATAACGGATCATCCTGCTCTTTCTCTTTCTGCAATACCACCCGCTGCACCCAGACTACCTCTATTTTCGAATCAGGTCATTAAAGCTTGTACTGTATCAGTCTATAACGGATCATCCTGCTCTTTCTCTTTCTGCAATACCACCTGCTGCAACCAGACTATCTCTATTTTCGAATCAGGTCATTAAAGCTTGTACTGTATCAGTCTATAACGGATCATCCTGCTCTTTCTCTTTCTGCAATACCACCTGCTGCAACCAGACTATCTCTATTTTCGAATCAGGTCATTAAAGCTTGTACTGTATCAGTCTATAACGGATCATCCTGCTCTTTCTCTTTCTGCAATACCACCCGCTGCACCCAGACTACCTCTAGTTTCGAATCAGGTCATTAAAGCTTGTACTGTATCAGTCTATAACGGATCATCCTGCTCTTTCTCTTTCTGCAATACCACCTGCTGCAACCAGACTATCTCTATTTTCGAATCAGGTCATTAAAGCTTGTACTGTATCAGTCTATAACGGATCATCCTGCTCTTTCTCTTTCTGCAATACCACCTGCTGCAACCAGACTATCTCTATTTTCGAATCAGGTCATTAAAGCTTGTACTGTATCAGTCTATAACGGATCATCCTGCTCTTTCTCTTTCTGCAATACCACCCGCTGCACCCAGACTACCTCTATTTTCGAATCAGGTCATTAAAGCTTGTACTGTATCAGTCTATAACGGATCATCCTGCTCTTTCTCTTTCTGCAATACCACCTGCTGCAACCAGACTATCTCTATTTTCGAATCAGGTCATTAAAGCTTGTACTGTATCAGTCTATAACGGATCATCCTGCTCTTTCTCTTTCTGCAATACCACCTGCTGCAACCAGACTATCTCTATTTTCGAATCAGGTCATTAAAGCTTGTACTGTATCAGTCTATAACGGATCATCCTGCTCTTTCTCTTTCTGCAATACCACCTGCTGCAACCAGACTACCTCTATTTTCGAATCAGGTCATTAAAGCTTGTACTGTATCAGTCTATAACGGATCATCCTGCTCGTTCTCTTTCTGCAATA
Source organism: Closterium sp. Naga37s-1 (assembly GCA_947471745.1). Classification (NCBI taxonomy): domain Eukaryota; kingdom Viridiplantae; phylum Streptophyta; class Zygnematophyceae; order Desmidiales; family Closteriaceae; genus Closterium; species Closterium sp. Naga37s-1. Next base: position 269,916 of record CANJKZ010000497.1, on the reverse strand, counting down.
CCACCCGCTGCACCCAGACTACCTCTATTTTCGAATCAGGTCATTAAAGCTTGTACTGTATCAGTCTATAACGGATCATCCTGCTCTTTCTCTTTCTGCAATACCACCTGCTGCAACCAGACTATCTCTATTTTCGAATCAGGTCATTAAAGCTTGTACTGTATCAGTCTATAACGGATCATCCTGCTCTTTCTCTTTCTGCAATACCACCTGCTGCAACCAGACTATCTCTATTTTCGAATCAGGTCATTAAAGCTTGTACTGTATCAGTCTATAACGGATCATCCTGCTCTTTCTCTTTCTGCAATACCACCCGCTGCACCCAGACTACCTCTATTTTCGAATCAGGTCATTAAAGCTTGTACTGTATCAGTCTATAACGGATCATCCTGCTCTTTCTCTTTCTGCAATACCACCTGCTGCAACCAGACTATCTCTATTTTCGAATCAGGTCATTAAAGCTTGTACTGTATCAGTCTATAACGGATCATCCTGCTCTTTCTCTTTCTGCAATACCACCCGCTGCACCCAGACTATCTCTATTTTCGAATCAGGTCATTAAAGCTTGTACTGTATCAGTCTATAACGGATCATCCTGCTCTTTCTCTTTCTGCAATACCACCCGCTGCACCCAGACTACCTCTATTTTCGAATCAGGTCATTAAAGCTTGTACTGTATCAGTCTATAACGGATCAATCTAGCTCTTTCTCTTTCTGCAATACCACCTGCTGCAACCAGACTATCTCTATTTTCGAATCAGGTCATTAAAGCTTGTACTGTATCAGTCTATAACGGATCATCCTGCTCTTTCTCTTTCTGCAATACCACCTGCTGCAACCAGACTATCTCTATTTTCGAATCAGGTCATTAAAGCTTGTACTGTATCAGTCTATAACGGATCATCCTGCTCTTTCTCTTTCTGCAATACCACCTGCTGCAACCAGACTATCTCTATTTTCGAATCAGGTCATTAAAGCTTGTACTGTATCAGTCTATAACGGATCATCCTGCTCTTTCTCTTTCTGCAATACCACCTGCTGCAACCAGACTATCTCTATTTTCGAATCAGGTCATTAAAGCTTGTACTGTATCAGTCTATAACGGATCATCCTGCTCTTTCTCTTTCTGCAATACCACCTGCTGCAACCAGACTATCTCTATTTTCGAATCAGGTCATTAAAGCTTGTACTGTATCAGTCTATAACGGATCATCCTGCTCTTTCTCTTTCTGCAATACCACCTGCTGCAACCAGACTATCTCAATTTTCGAATCAGGTCATTAAAGCTTGTACTGTATCAGTCTATAACGGATCATCCTGCTCTTTCTCTTTCTGCAATACCACCCGCTGCACCCAGACTATCTCTATTTTCGAATCAGGTCATTAAAGCTTGTACTGTATCAGTCTATAACGGATCATCCTGCTCTTTCTCTTTCTGCAATACCACCTGCTGCAACCAGACTATCTCTATTTTCGAATCAGGTCATTAAAGCTTGTACTGTATCAGTCTATAACGGATCATCCTGCTCTTTCTCTTTCTGCAATACCACCTGCTGCAACCAGACTATCTCTATTTTCGAATCAGGTCATTAAAGCTTGTACTGTATCAGTCTATAACGGATCATCCTGCTCTTTCTCTTTCTGCAATACCACCTGCTGCAACCAGACTATCTCTATTTTCGAATCAGGTCATTAAAGCTTGTACTGTATCAGTCTATAACGGATCATCCTGCTCTTTCTCTTTCTGCAATACCACCCGCTGCACCCAGACTACCTCTATTTTCGAATCAGGTCATTAAAGCTTGTACTGTATCAGTCTATAACGGATCATCCTGCTCTTTCTCTTTCTGCAATACCACCTGCTGCAACCAGACTATCTCTATTTTCGAATCAGGTCATTAAAGCTTGTACTGTATCAGTCTATAACGGATCATCCTGCTCTTTCTCTTTCTGCAATACCACCTGCTGCAACCAGACTATCTCTATTTTCGAATCAGGTCATTAAAGCTTGTACTGTATCAGTCTATAACGGATCATCCTGCTCTTTCTCTTTCTGCAATACCACCCGCTGCACCCAGACTACCTCTATTTTCGAATCAGGTCATTAAAGCTTGTACTGTATCAGTCTATAACGGATCATCCTGCTCTTTCTCTTTCTGCAATACCACCTGCTGCAACCAGACTATCTCTATTTTCGAATCAGGTCATTAAAGCTTGTACTGTATCAGTCTATAACGGATCATCCTGCTCTTTCTCTTTCTGCAATACCACCTGCTGCAACCAGACTATCTCTATTTTCGAATCAGGTCATTAAAGCTTGTACTGTATCAGTCTATAACGGATCATCCTGCTCTTTCTCTTTCTGCAATACCACCTGCTGCAACCAGACTATCTCTATTTTCGAATCAGGTCATTAAAGCTTGTACTGTATCAGTCTATAACGGATCATCCTGCTCTTTCTCTTTCTGCAATACCACCCGCTGCACCCAGACTACCTCTATTTTCGAATCAGGTCATTAAAGCTTGTACTGTATCAGTCTATAACGGATCAATTAGCTCTTTCTCTTTCTGCAATACCACCTGCTGCAACCAGACTATCTCTATTTTCGAATCAGGTCATTAAAGCTTGTACTGTATCAGTCTATAACGGATCATCCTGCTCTTTCTCTTTCTGCAATACCACCTGCTGCAACCAGACTATCTCTATTTTCGAATCAGGTCATTAAAGCTTGTACTGTATCAGTCTATAACGGATCATCCTGCTCTTTCTCTTTCTGCAATACCACCTGCTGCAACCAGACTATCTCTATTTTCGAATCAGGTCATTAAAGCTTGTACTGTATCAGTCTATAACGGATCAATTAGCTCTTTCTCTTTCTGCAATACCACCTGCTGCAACCAGACTATCTCTATTTTCGAATCAGGTCATTAAAGCTTGTACTGTATCAGTCTATAACGGATCATCCTGCTCTTTCTCTTTCTGCAATACCACCTGCTGCAACCAGACTATCTCTATTTTCGAATCAGGTCATTAAAGCTTGTACTGTATCAGTCTATAACGGATCATCCTGCTCTTTCTCTTTCTGCAATACCACCTGCTGCAACCAGACTATCTCTATTTTCGAATCAGGTCATTAAAGCTTGTACTGTATCAGTCTATAACGGATCATCCTGCTCTTTCTCTTTCTGCAATACCACCCGCTGCACCCAGACTATCTCTATTTTCGAATCAGGTCATTAAAGCTTGTACTGTATCAGTCTATAACGGATCATCCTGCTCTTTCTCTTTCTGCAATACCACCTGCTGCAACCAGACTATCTCTATTTTCGAATCAGGTCATTAAAGCTTGTACTGTATCAGTCTATAACGGATCATCCTGCTCTTTCTCTTTCTGCAATACCACCCGCTGCACCCAGACTACCTCTATTTTCGAATCAGGTCATTAAAGCTTGTACTGTATCAGTCTATAACGGATCATCCTGCTCTTTCTCTTTCTGCAATACCACCTGCTGCAACCAGACTATCTCTATTTTCGAATCAGGTCATTAAAGCTTGTACTGTATCAGTCTATAACGGATCATCCTGCTCTTTCTCTTTCTGCAATACCACCTGCTGCAACCAGACTATCTCTATTTTCGAATCAGGTCATTAAAGCTTGTACTGTATCAGTCTATAACGGATCATCCTGCTCTTTCTCTTTCTGCAATACCACCTGCTGCAACCAGACTATCTCTATTTTCGAATCAGGTCATTAAAGCTTGTACTGTATCAGTCTATAACGGATCATCCTGCTCTTTCTCTTTCTGCAATACCACCTGCTGCAACCAGACTATCTCTATTTTCGAATCAGGTCATTAAAGCTTGTACTGTATCAGTCTATAACGGATCATCCTGCTCTTTCTCTTTCTGCAATACCACCTGCTGCAACCAGACTATCTCTATTTTCGAATCAGGTCATTAAAGCTTGTACTGTATCAGTCTATAACGGATCATCCTGCTCGTTCTCTTTCTGCAATACCACCCGCTGCACCCAGACTACCTCTATTTTCGAATCAGGTCATTAAAGCTTGTACTGTATCAGTCTATAACGGATCATCCTGCTCTTTCTCTTTCTGCAATACCACCTGCTGCAACCAGACTATCTCTATTTTCGAATCAGGTCATTAAAGCTTGTACTGTATCAGTCTATAACGGATCATCCTGCTCTTTCTCTTTCTGCAATACCACCTGCTGCAACCAGACTATCTCTATTTTCGAATCAGGTCATTAAAGCTTGTACTGTATCAGTCTATAACGGATCATCCTGCTCTTTCTCTTTCTGCAATACCACCCGCTGCACCCAGACTACCTCTATTTTCGAATCAGGTCATTAAAGCTTGTACTGTATCAGTCTATAACGGATCAATTAGCTCTTTCTCTTTCTGCAATACCACCTGCTGCAACCAGACTATCTCTATTTTCGAATCAGGTCATTAAAGCTTGTACTGTATCAGTCTATAACGGATCATCCTGCTCTTTCTCTTTCTGCAATACCACCTGCTGCAACCAGACTATCTCTATTTTCGAATCAGGTCATTAAAGCTTGTACTGTATCAGTCTATAACGGATCATCCTGCTCTTTCTCTTTCTGCAATACCACCTGCTGCAACCAGACTATCTCTATTTTCGAATCAGGTCATTAAAGCTTGTACTGTATCAGTCTATAACGGATCATCCTGCTCTTTCTCTTTCTGCAATACCACCCGCTGCACCCAGACTACCTCTATTTTCGAATCAGGTCATTAAAGCTTGTACTGTATCAGTCTATAACGGATCATCCTGCTCTTTCTCTTTCTGCAATACCACCTGCTGCAACCAGACTATCTCTATTTTCGAATCAGGTCATTAAAGCTTGTACTGTATCAGTCTATAACGGATCATCCTGCTCTTTCTCTTTCTGCAATACCACCCGCTGCACCCAGACTACCTCTATTTTCGAATCAGGTCATTAAAGCTTGTACTGTATCAGTCTATAACGGATCATCCTGCTCTTTCTCTTTCTGCAATACCACCTGCTGCAACCAGACTATCTCTATTTTCGAATCAGGTCATTAAAGCTTATACTGTATCAGTCTATAACGGATCATCCTGCTCTTTCTCTTTCTGCAATACCACCCGCTGCACCCAGACTACCTCTATTTTCGAATCAGGTCATTAAAGCTTGTACTGTATCAGTCTATAACGGATCATCCTGCTCTTTCTCTTTCTGCAATACCACCTGCTGCAACCAGACTATCTCTATTTTCGAATCAGGTCATTAAAGCTTGTACTGTATCAGTCTATAACGGATCATCCTGCTCTTTCTCTTTCTGCAATACCACCTGCTGCAACCAGACTATCTCTATTTTCGAATCAGGTCATTAAAGCTTGTACTGTATCAGTCTATAACGGATCATCCTGCTCTTTCTCTTTCTGCAATACCACCTGCTGCAACCAGACTATCTCTATTTTCGAATCAGGTCATTAAAGCTTGTACTGTATCAGTTTATAACGGATCATCCTGCTCTTTCTCTTTCTGCAATACCACCTGATGCAACCAGACTATCTCTATTTTCGAATCAGGTCATTAAAGCTTGTACTGTATCAGTCTATAACGGATCATCCTGCTCTTTCTCTTTCTGCAATACCACCTGCTGCAACCAGACTATCTCTATTTTCGAATCAGGTCATTAAAGCTTGTACTGTATCAGTCTATAACGGATCATCCTGCTCTTTCTCTTTCTGCAATACCACCTGCTGCAACCAGACTATCTCTATTTTCGAATCAGGTCATTAAAGCTTGTACTGTATCAGTCTATAACGGATCATCCTGCTCTTTCTCTTTCTGCAATACCACCTGCTGCAACCAGACTATCTCTATTTTCGAATCAGGTCATTAAAGCTTGTACTGTATCAGTCTATAACGGATCATCCTGCTCTTTCTCTTTCTGCAATACCACCCGCTGCACCCGGACTACCTCTATTTTCGAATCAGGTCATTAAAGCTTGTACTGTATCAGTCTATAACGGATCATCCTGCTCTTTCTCTTTCTGCAATACCACCTGCTGCAACCAGACTATCTCTATTTTCGAATCAGGTCATTAAAGCTTGTACTGTATCAGTCTATAACGGATCATCCTGCTCTTTCTCTTTCTGCAATACCACCCGCTGCACCCAGACTACCTCTATTTTCGAATCAGGTCATTAAAGCTTGTACTGTATCAGTCTATAACGGATCATCCTGCTCTTTCTCTTTCTGCAATACCACCTGCTGCAACCAGACTATCTCTATTTTCGAATCAGGTCATTAAAGCTTGTACTGTATCAGTCTATAACGGATCATCCTGCTCTTTCTCTTTCTGCAATACCACCCGCTGCACCCAGACTACCTCTATTTTCGAATCAGGTCATTAAAGCTTGTACTGTATCAGTCTATAACGGATCATCCTGCTCTTTCTCTTTCTGCAATACCACCTGCTGCAACCAGACTATCTCTATTTTCGAATCAGGTCATTAAAGCTTGTACTGTATCAGTCTATAACGGATCATCCTGCTCTTTCTCTTTCTGCAATACCACCTGCTGCAACCAGACTATCTCTATTTTCGAATCAGGTCATTAAAGCTTGTACTGTATCAGTCTATAACGGATCATCCTGCTCTTTCTCTTTCTGCAATACCACCTGCTGCAACCAGACTATCTCTATTTTCGAATCAGGTCATTAAAGCTTGTACTGTATCAGTCTATAACGGATCATCCTGCTCTTTCTCTTTCTGCAATACCACCTGCTGCAACCAGACTATCTCTATTTTCGAATCAGGTCATTAAAGCTTGTACTGTATCAGTCTATAACGGATCATCCTGCTCTTTCTCTTTCTGCAATACCACCTGCTGCAACCAGACTATCTCTATTTTCGAATCAGGTCATTAAAGCTTGTACTGTATCAGTCTATAACGGATCATCCTGCTCTTTCTCTTTCTGCAATACCACCTGCTGCAACCAGACTATCTCTATTTTCGAATCAGGTCATTAAAGCTTGTACTGTATCAGTCTATAACGGATCATCCTGCTCTTTCTCTTTCTGCAATACCACCCGCTGCACCCAGACTACCTCTATTTTCGAATCAGGTCATTAAAGCTTGTACTGTATCAGTCTATAACGGATCATCCTGCTCTTTCTCTTTCTGCAATACCACCTGCTGCAACCAGACTATCTCTATTTTCGAATCAGGTCATTAAAGCTTGTACTGTATCAGTCTATAACGGATCATCCTGCTCTTTCTCTTTCTGCAATACCACCTGCTGCAACCAGACTATCTCTATTTTCGAATCAGGTCATTAAAGCTTGTACTGTATCAGTCTATAACGGATCATCCTGCTCTTTCTCTTTCTGCAATACCACCTGCTGCAACCAGACTATCTCTATTTTCAAATCAGGTCATTAAAGCTTGTACTGTATCAGTCTATAACGGATCATCCTGCTCTTTCTCTTTCTGCAATACCACCTGCTGCAACCAGACTATCTCTATTTTCGAATCAGGTCATTAAAGCTTGTACTGTATCAGTCTATAACGGATCATCCTGCTCTTTCTCTTTCTGCAATACCACCTGCTGCAACCAGACTATCTCTATTTTCGAATCAGGTCATTAAAGCTTGTACTGTATCAGTCTATAACGGATCATCCTGCTCGTTCTCTTTCTGCAATACCACCCGCTGCACCCAGACTACCTCTATTTTCGAATCAGGTCATTAAAGCTTGTACTGTATCAGTCTATAACGGATCATCCTGCTCTTTCTCTTTCTGCAATACCACCTGCTGCAACCAGACTATCTCTATTTTCGAATCAGGTCATTAAAGCTTGTACTGTATCAGTCTATAACGGATCATCCTGCTCTTTCTCTTTCTGCAATACCACCTGCTGCAACCAGACTATCTCTATTTTCGAATCAGGTCATTAAAGCTTGTACTGTATCAGTCTATAACGGATCATCCTGCTCGTTCTCTTTCTGCAATACCACCCGCTGCACCCAGACTACCTCTATTTTCGAATCAGGTCATTAAAGCTTGTACTGTATCAGTCTATAACGGATCATCCTGCTCTTTCTCTTTCTGCAATACCACCTGCTGCAACCAGACTATCTCTATTTTCGAATCAGGTCATTAAAGCTTGTACTGTATCAGTCTATAACGGATCATCCTGCTCTTTCTCTTTCTGCAATACCACCTGCTGCAACCAGACTATCTCTATTTTCGAATCAGGTCATTAAAGCTTGTACTGTATCAGTCTATAACGGATCATCCTGCTCTTTCTCTTTCTGCAATACCACCCGCTGCACCCAGACTACCTCTATTTTCGAATCAGGTCATTAAAGCTTGTACTGTATCAGTCTATAACGGATCAATTAGCTCTTTCTCTTTCTGCAATACCACCTGCTGCAACCAGACTATCTCTATTTTCGAATCAGGTCATTAAAGCTTGTACTGTATCAGTCTATAACGGATCATCCTGCTCTTTCTCTTTCTGCAATACCACCTGCTGCAACCAGACTATCTCTATTTTCGAATCAGGTCATTAAAGCTTGTACTGTATCAGTCTATAACGGATCATCCTGCTCTTTCTCTTTCTGCAATACCACCTGCTGCAACCAGACTATCTCTATTTTCGAATCAGGTCATTAAAGCTTGTACTGTATCAGTCTATAACGGATCATCCTGCTCTTTCTCTTTCTGCAATACCACCCGCTGCACCCAGACTACCTCTATTTTCGAATCAGGTCATTAAAGCTTGTACTGTATCAGTCTATAACGGATCATCCTGCTCTTTCTCTTTCTGCAATACCACCTGCTGCAACCAGACTATCTCTATTTTCGAATCAGGTCATTAAAGCTTGTACTGTATCAGTCTATAACGGATCATCCTGCTCTTTCTCTTTCTGCAATACCACCCGCTGCACCCAGACTACCTCTATTTTCGAATCAGGTCATTAAAGCTTGTACTGTATCAGTCTATAACGGATCATCCTGCTCTTTCTCTTTCTGCAATACCACCTGCTGCAACCAGACTGTCTCTATTTTCGAATCAGGTCATTAAAGCTTGTACTGTATCAGTCTATAACGGATCATCCTGCTCTTTCTCTTTCTGCAATACCACCCGCTGCACCCAGACTACCTCTATTTTCGAATCAGGTCATTAAAGCTTGTACTGTATCAGTCTATAACGGATCATCCTGCTCTTTCTCTTTCTGCAATACCACCTGCTGCAACCAGACTGTCTCTATTTTCGAATCAGGTCATTAAAGCTTGTACTGTATCAGTCTATAACGGATCATCCTGCTCTTTCTCTTTCTGCAATACCACCCGCTGCACCCAGACTATCTCTATTTTCGAATCAGGTCATTAAAGCTTGTACTGTATCAGTCTATAACGGATCATCCTGCTCTTTCTCTTTCTGCAATACCACCTGCTGCAACCCGACTATCTCTATTTTCGAATCAGGTCATTAAAGCTTGTACTGTATCAGTCTATAACGGATCATCCTGCTCTTTCTCTTTCTGCAATACCACCTGCTGCAACCAGACTATCTCTATTTTCGAATCAGGTCATTAAAGCTTGTACTGTATCAGTCTATAACGGATCATCCTGCTCTTTCTCTTTCTGCAATACCACCCGCTGCACCCGGACTACCTCTATTTTCGAATCAGGTCATTAAAGCTTGTACTGTATCAGTCTATAACGGATCATCCTGCTCTTTCTCTTTCTGCAATACCACCTGCTGCAACCAGACTATCTCTATTTTCGAATCAGGTCATTAAAGCTTGTACTGTATCAGTCTATAACGGATCATCCTGCTCTTTCTCTTTCTGCAATACCACCCGCTGCACCCAGACTACCTCTATTTTCGAATCAGGTCATTAAAGCTTGTACTGTATCAGTCTATAACGGATCATCCTGCTCTTTCTCTTTCTGCAATACCACCTGCTGCAACCAGACTATCTCTATTTTCGAATCAGGTCATTAAAGCTTGTACTGTATCAGTCTATAACGGATCATCCTGCTCTTTCTCTTTCTGCAATACCACCCGCTGCACCCAGACTACCTCTATTTTCGAATCAGGTCATTAAAGCTTGTACTGTATCAGTCTATAACGGATCATCCTGCTCTTTCTCTTTCTGCAATACCACCTGCTGCAACCAGACTATCTCTATTTTCGAATCAGGTCATTAAAGCTTGTACTGTATCAGTCTATAACGGATCATCCTGCTCTTTCTCTTTCTGCAATACCACCTGCTGCAACCAGACTATCTCTATTTTCGAATCAGGTCATTAAAGCTTGTACTGTATCAGTCTATAACGGATCATCCTGCTCTTTCTCTTTCTGCAATACCACCTGCTGCAACCAGACTATCTCTATTTTCGAATCAGGTCATTAAAGCTTGTACTGTATCAGTCTATAACGGATCATCCTGCTCTTTCTCTTTCTGCAATACCACCTGCTGCAACCAGACTATCTCTATTTTCGAATCAGGTCATTAAAGCTTGTACTGTATCAGTCTATAACGGATCATCCTGCTCTTTCTCTTTCTGCAATACCACCCGCTGCACCCGGACTACCTCTATTTTCGAATCAGGTCATTAAAGCTTGTACTGTATCAGTCTATAACGGATCATCCTGCTCTTTCTCTTTCTGCAATACCACCTGCTGCAACCAGACTATCTCTATTTTCGAATCAGGTCATTAAAGCTTGTACTGTATCAGTCTATAACGGATCATCCTGCTCTTTCTCTTTCTGCAATACCACCCGCTGCACCCAGACTACCTCTATTTTCGAATCAGGTCATTAAAGCTTGTACTGTATCAGTCTATAACGGATCATCCTGCTCTTTCTCTTTCTGCAATACCACCTGCTGCAACCAGACTATCTCTATTTTCGAATCAGGTCATTAAAGCTTGTACTGTATCAGTCTATAACGGATCATCCTGCTCTTTCTCTTTCTGCAATACCACCCGCTGCACCCAGACTACCTCTATTTTCGAATCAGGTCATTAAAGCTTGTACTGTATCAGTCTATAACGGATCATCCTGCTCTTTCTCTTTCTGCAATACCACCTGCTGCAACCAGACTATCTCTATTTTCGAATCAGGTCATTAAAGCTTGTACTGTATCAGTCTATAACGGATCATCCTGCTCTTTCTCTTTCTGCAATACCACCTGCTGCAACCAGACTATCTCTATTTTCGAATCAGGTCATTAAAGCTTGTACTGTATCAGTCTATAACGGATCATCCTGCTCTTTCTCTTTCTGCAATACCACCTGCTGCAACCAGACTATCTCTATTTTCGAATCAGGTCATTAAAGCTTGTACTGTATCAGTCTATAACGGATCATCCTGCTCTTTCTCTTTCTGCAATACCACCTGCTGCAACCAGACTATCTCTATTTTCGAATCAGGTCATTAAAGCTTGTACTGTATCAGTCTATAACGGATCATCCTGCTCTTTCTCTTTCTGCAATACCACCTGCTGCAACCAGACTATCTCTATTTTCGAATCAGGTCATTAAAGCTTGTACTGTATCAGTCTATAACGGATCATCCTGCTCTTTCTCTTTCTGCAATACCACCTGCTGCAACCAGACTATCTCTATTTTCGAATCAGGTCATTAAAGCTTGTACTGTATCAGTCTATAACGGATCATCCTGCTCTTTCTCTTTCTGCAATACCACCTGCTGCAACCAGACTATCTCTATTTTCGAATCAGGTCATTAAAGCTTGTACTGTATCAGTCTATAACGGATCATCCTGCTCTTTCTCTTTCTGCAATACCACCCGCTGCACCCGGACTACCTCTATTTTCGAATCAGGTCATTAAAGCTTGTACTGTATCAGTCTATAACGGATCATCCTGCTCTTTCTCTTTCTGCAATACCACCTGCTGCAACCAGACTATCTCTATTTTCGAATCAGGTCATTAAAGCTTGTACTGTATCAGTCTATAACGGATCATCCTGCTCTTTCTCTTTCTGCAATACCACCTGCTGCAACCAGACTATCTCTATTTTCGAATCAGGTCATTAAAGCTTGTACTGTATCAGTCTATAACGGATCATCCTGCTCTTTCTCTTTCTGCAATACCACCTGCTGCAACCAGACTATCTCTATTTTCGAATCAGGTCATTAAAGCTTGTACTGTATCAGTCTATAACGGATCATCCTGCTCTTTCTCTTTCTGCAATACCACCTGCTGCAACCAGACTATCTCTATTTTCGAATCAGGTCATTAAAGCTTGTACTGTATCAGTCTATAACGGATCATCCTGCTCTTTCTCTTTCTGCAATACCACCTGCTGCAACCAGACTATCTCTATTTTCGAATCAGGTCATTAAAGCTTGTACTGTATCAGTCTATAACGGATCATCCTGCTCTTTCTCTTTCTGCAATACCACCTGCTGCAACCAGACTATCTCTATTTTCGAATCAGGTCATTAAAGCTTGTACTGTATCAGTCTATAACGGATCATCCTGCTCTTTCTCTTTCTGCAATACCACCCGCTGCACCCAGACTATCTCTATTTTCGAATCAGGTCATTAAAGCTTGTACTGTATCAGTCTATAACGGATCATCCTGCTCTTTCTCTTTCTGCAATACCACCTGCTGCAACCAGACTATCTCTATTTTCGAATCAGGTCATTAAAGCTTGTACTGTATCAGTCTATAACGGATCATCCTGCTCTTTCTCTTTCTGCAATACCACCTGCTGCAACCAGACTATCTCTATTTTCGAATCAGGTCATTAAAGCTTGTACTGTATCAGTCTATAACGGATCATCCTGCTCTTTCTCTTTCTGCAATACCACCTGCTGCAACCAGACTATCTCTATTTTCGAATCAGGTCATTAAAGCTTGTACTGTATCAGTCTATAACGGATCATCCTGCTCTTTCTCTTTCTGCAATACCACCCGCTGCACCCAGACTACCTCTATTTTCGAATCAGGTCATTAAAGCTTGTACTGTATCAGTCTATAACGGATCATCCTGCTCTTTCTCTTTCTGCAATACCACCTGCTGCAACCAGACTATCTCTATTTTCGAATCAGGTCATTAAAGCTTGTACTGTATCAGTCTATAACGGATCATCCTGCTCTTTCTCTTTCTGCAATACCACCTGCTGCAACCAGACTATCTCTATTTTCGAATCAGGTCATTAAAGCTTGTACTGTATCAGTCTATAACGGATCATCCTGCTCTTTCTCTTTCTGCAATACCACCTGCTGCAACCAGACTATCTCTATTTTCGAATCAGGTCATTAAAGCTTGTACTGTATCAGTCTATAACGGATCATCCTGCTCTTTCTCTTTCTGCAATACCACCTGCTGCAACCAGACTATCTCTATTTTCGAATCAGGTCATTAAAGCTTGTACTGTATCAGTCTATAACGGATCATCCTGCTCTTTCTCTTTCTGCAATACCACCTGCTGCAACCAGACTATCTCTATTTTCGAATCAGGTCATTAAAGCTTGTACTGTATCAGTCTATAACGGATCATCCTGCTCTTTCTCTTTCTGCAATACCACCTGCTGCAACCAGACTATCTCTATTTTCGAATCAGGTCATTAAAGCTTGTACTGTATCAGTCTATAACGGATCATCCTGCTCTTTCTCTTTCTGCAATACCACCTGCTGCAACCAGACTATCTCTATTTTCGAATCAGGTCATTAAAGCTTGTACTGTATCAGTCTATAACGGATCATCCTGCTCGTTCTCTTTCTGCAATACCACCCGCTGCACCCAGACTACCTCTATTTTCGAATCAGGTCATTAAAGCTTGTACTGTATCAGTCTATAACGGATCATCCTGCTCTTTCTCTTTCTGCAATACCACCTGCTGCAACCAGACTATCTCTATTTTCGAATCAGGTCATTAAAGCTTGTACTGTATCAGTCTATAACGGATCATCCTGCTCTTTCTCTTTCTGCAATACCACCTGCTGCAACCAGACTATCTCTATTTTCGAATCAGGTCATTAAAGCTTGTACTGTATCAGTCTATAACGGATCATCCTGCTCTTTCTCTTTCTGCAATACCACCCGCTGCACCCAGACTACCTCTATTTTCGAATCAGGTCATTAAAGCTTGTACTGTATCAGTCTATAACGGATCAATTAGCTCTTTCTCTTTCTGCAATACCACCTGCTGCAACCAGACTATCTCTATTTTCGAATCAGGTCATTAAAGCTTGTACTGTATCAGTCTATAACGGATCATCCTGCTCTTTCTCTTTCTGCAATACCACCTGCTGCAACCAGACTATCTCTATTTTCGAATCAGGTCATTAAAGCTTGTACTGTATCAGTCTATAACGGATCATCCTGCTCTTTCTCTTTCTGCAATACCACCTGCTGCAACCAGACTATCTCTATTTTCGAATCAGGTCATTAAAGCTTGTACTGTATCAGTCTATAACGGATCATCCTGCTCTTTCTCTTTCTGCAATACCACCCGCTGCACCCAGACTACCTCTATTTTCGAATCAGGTCATTAAAGCTTGTACTGTATCAGTCTATAACGGATCATCCTGCTCTTTCTCTTTCTGCAATACCACCTGCTGCAACCAGACTATCTCTATTTTCGAATCAGGTCATTAAAGCTTGTACTGTATCAGTCTATAACGGATCATCCTGCTCTTTCTCTTTCTGCAATACCACCTGCTGCAACCAGACTATCTCTATTTTCGAATCAGGTCATTAAAGCTTGTACTGTATCAGTCTATAACGGATCATCCTGCTCTTTCTCTTTCTGCAATACCACCTGCTGCAACCAGACTATCTCTATTTTCGAATCAGGTCATTAAAGCTTGTACTGTATCAGTCTATAACGGATCATCCTGCTCTTTCTCTTTCTGCAATACCACCTGCTGCAACCAGACTATCTCTATTTTCGAATCAGGTCATTAAAGCTTGTACTGTATCAGTCTATAACGGATCATCCTGCTCTTTCTCTTTCTGCAATACCACCTGCTGCAACCAGACTATCTCTATTTTCGAATCAGGTCATTAAAGCTTGTACTGTATCAGTCTATAACGGATCATCCTGCTCTTTCTCTTTCTGCAATACCACCTGCTGCAACCAGACTATCTCTATTTTCGAATCAGGTCATTAAAGCTTGTACTGTATCAGTCTATAACGGATCATCCTGCTCTTTCTCTTTCTGCAATACCACCCGCTGCACCCAGACTACCTCTATTTTCGAATCAGGTCATTAAAGCTTGTACTGTATCAGTCTATAACGGATCATCCTGCTCTTTCTCTTTCTGCAATACCACCTGCTGCAACCAGACTATCTCTATTTTCGAATCAGGTCATTAAAGCTTGTACTGTATCAGTCTATAACGGATCATCCTGCTCTTTCTCTTTCTGCAATACCACCTGCTGCAACCAGACTATCTCTATTTTCGAATCAGGTCATTAAAGCTTGTACTGTATCAGTCTATAACGGATCATCCTGC
The DNA here is from genome assembly GCA_947471745.1 of Closterium sp. Naga37s-1. NCBI lineage: Eukaryota > Viridiplantae > Streptophyta > Zygnematophyceae > Desmidiales > Closteriaceae > Closterium > Closterium sp. Naga37s-1. The sequence goes on along the minus strand of CANJKZ010000497.1, from coordinate 254,381 downwards.
TCTTTCTCTTTCTGCAATACCACCTGCTGCAACCAGACTATCTCTATTTTCGAATCAGGTCATTAAAGCTTGTACTGTATCAGTCTATAACGGATCATCCTGCTCTTTCTCTTTCTGCAATACCACCCGCTGCACCCAGACTACCTCTATTTTCGAATCAGGTCATTAAAGCTTGTACTGTATCAGTCTATAACGGATCATCCTGCTCTTTCTCTTTCTGCAATACCACCTGCTGCAACCAGACTATCTCTATTTTCGAATCAGGTCATTAAAGCTTGTACTGTATCAGTCTATAACGGATCATCCTGCTCTTTCTCTTTCTGCAATACCACCCGCTGCACCCAGACTATCTCTATTTTCGAATCAGGTCATTAAAGCTTGTACTGTATCAGTCTATAACGGATCATCCTGCTCTTTCTCTTTCTGCAATACCACCTGCTGCAACCAGACTATCTCTATTTTCGAATCAGGTCATTAAAGCTTGTACTGTATCAGTCTATAACGGATCATCCTGCTCTTTCTCTTTCTGCAATACCACCTGCTGCAACCAGACTATCTCTATTTTCGAATCAGGTCATTAAAGCTTGTACTGTATCAGTCTATAACGGATCATCCTGCTCTTTCTCTTTCTGCAATACCACCTGCTGCAACCAGACTATCTCTATTTTCGAATCAGGTCATTAAAGCTTGTACTGTATCAGTCTATAACGGATCATCCTGCTCTTTCTCTTTCTGCAATACCACCTGCTGCAACCAGACTATCTCTATTTTCGAATCAGGTCATTAAAGCTTGTACTGTATCAGTCTATAACGGATCATCCTGCTCTTTCTCTTTCTGCAATACCACCTGCTGCAACCAGACTATCTCTATTTTCGAATCAGGTCATTAAAGCTTGTACTGTATCAGTCTATAACGGATCATCCTGCTCTTTCTCTTTCTGCAATACCACCCGCTGCACCCAGACTACCTCTATTTTCGAATCAGGTCATTAAAGCTTGTACTGTATCAGTCTATAACGGATCATCCTGCTCTTTCTCTTTCTGCAATACCACCTGCTGCAACCAGACTATCTCTATTTTCGAATCAGGTCATTAAAGCTTGTACTGTATCAGTCTATAACGGATCATCCTGCTCTTTCTCTTTCTGCAATACCACCTGCTGCAACCAGACTATCTCTATTTTCGAATCAGGTCATTAAAGCTTGTACTGTATCAGTCTATAACGGATCATCCTGCTCTTTCTCTTTCTGCAATACCACCTGCTGCAACCAGACTATCTCTATTTTCGAATCAGGTCATTAAAGCTTGTACTGTATCAGTCTATAACGGATCATCCTGCTCTTTCTCTTTCTGCAATACCACCCGCTGCACCCAGACTACCTCTATTTTCGAATCAGGTCATTAAAGCTTGTACTGTATCAGTCTATAACGGATCATCCTGCTCTTTCTCTTTCTGCAATACCACCTGCTGCAACCAGACTATCTCTATTTTCGAATCAGGTCATTAAAGCTTGTACTGTATCAGTCTATAACGGATCATCCTGCTCTTTCTCTTTCTGCAATACCACCTGCTGCAACCAGACTATCTCTATTTTCGAATCAGGTCATTAAAGCTTGTACTGTATCAGTCTATAACGGATCATCCTGCTCTTTCTCTTTCTGCAATACCACCTGCTGCAACCAGACTATCTCTATTTTCGAATCAGGTCATTAAAGCTTGTACTGTATCAGTCTATAACGGATCATCCTGCTCTTTCTCTTTCTGCAATACCACCTGCTGCAACCAGACTATCTCTATTTTCGAATCAGGTCATTAAAGCTTGTACTGTATCAGTCTATAACGGATCATCCTGCTCTTTCTCTTTCTGCAATACCACCCGCTGCACCCAGACTACCTCTATTTTCGAATCAGGTCATTAAAGCTTGTACTGTATCAGTCTATAACGGATCATCCTGCTCTTTCTCTTTCTGCAATACCACCTGCTGCAACCAGACTATCTCTATTTTCGAATCAGGTCATTAAAGCTTGTACTGTATCAGTCTATAACGGATCATCCTGCTCTTTCTCTTTCTGCAATACCACCTGCTGCAACCAGACTATCTCTATTTTCGAATCAGGTCATTAAAGCTTGTACTGTATCAGTCTATAACGGATCATCCTGCTCTTTCTCTTTCTGCAATACCACCCGCTGCACCCAGACTACCTCTATTTTCGAATCAGGTCATTAAAGCTTGTACTGTATCAGTCTATAACGGATCATCCTGCTCTTTCTCTTTCTGCAATACCACCTGCTGCAACCAGACTATCTCTATTTTCGAATCAGGTCATTAAAGCTTGTACTGTATCAGTCTATAACGGATCATCCTGCTCTTTCTCTTTCTGCAATACCACCTGCTGCAACCAGACTATCTCTATTTTCGAATCAGGTCATTAAAGCTTGTACTGTATCAGTCTATAACGGATCATCCTGCTCTTTCTCTTTCTGCAATACCACCTGCTGCAACCAGACTATCTCTATTTTCGAATCAGGTCATTAAAGCTTGTACTGTATCAGTCTATAACGGATCATCCTGCTCTTTCTCTTTCTGCAATACCACCTGCTGCAACCAGACTATCTCTATTTTCGAATCAGGTCATTAAAGCCTGTGCAGTAGATGATGCTCTCTACTTTCCAATCAGGTAGATGTGAGCCTGTTGTTGTTCATCTCATGCTTTCGTTTATTGTTGACCCATTCTGTGTCTCTGCCTCTCGGCCAATCAGGGAGCTGCAGAAGAGCTTCCGCCTGCGAATCGTGCTGTGCCACGTGGACGTTGATGACGTCACCAAGCCCCTGCATGACATCACCAAGACGGCTCTTTTGAATGATTGCACACTCCTGTGCGCCTGGAGGTGCGATTTCCCTCTCAGTTAGGCAGCCCCATTTCCCTCTCTTCCTGCCTTCCTTCCTGCCTGCCTGCCTGCCTGCATGCCTTCCCCTCAGTCCCATCCCAACGAATATGTTTGGTATATTAAGACGCTCAAGTTCTACGAGGAGGCAAGCCATCGGATTGCTCTTCTCTCTTCGTCATGCTGCTGTTACTTTTGAGAATTCTCTCAAGTAACCCTCTCCATCCGTCCTTTCAGTTTCAACGGATGTGCGCGGAATCTGGAGACCCTCAAGAGCTATGAGAAAAAGCCAAAAGATTGATTGCTCCCCCTTCTTCCCACTCTCTCCGCCTTCTGCATGCCTGCTTTCTCGTCGTCTGCCCTCTCTGTCCCAACGAGTGTGGTTGGTACCTAGAGGCCCTCAAGAGATATGATAACAAGTAATCCAGCTTATTTCCCTTCCGTCTCTCTCCACTCTCCCACCCTCTGCCCTCCTCCCATCCCTTGTTTCAGTCCCAACGAGTGTGCTCGGTATCTTGAGACTCTCAAGAGCTACGAGAACAAGCCGGCAAACGGCATTCAAGAGCGAGTCGACAGTGACTATATTTCCCGGGTAACTATTTTTGAACAGTGACAATGTTTTCTGGGTAACTATTAATATTTCCGTGGCCTGCCTCCGTCAGTTTTCAAGAGCAGGTAGACCGTGGTTACATTTCCCAGGTAATGGTGATGATAGGGGGTTTAACTGAGAGGCCTCGGTTACTTGTTCTGAGACATGTTGAAGTCAAGCAATGGGTAGGGATGATGCGAGGATTTTTCGAAGAGGCTTCAGCTTCTTGCCCCTGTTCCACCTGTCCGTACCTGCATGGGCACGATTGGACGGCAGTGACTATATTTCCCTGAGTCATGCCTTCTGACACGTCTCAAAAGCTGCCCTCTGCCTGCCGGTATGAATACAACTGGTTAGTGGCTATATTTCCCAGGTACTGATGAGTCTCCGGGTACTGATGAGTCTCCGGGTACTGATGAGTCTCCGGGTACTGATGAGTCTCGGGGTACTGATGAGTCTCGGGGTACTGATGAGTCTCCGGGTACTGATGACCCTACATGAGTGAAACTGCTGCTGCTCTCTCCCTCCTCACACCAACCCTCCCCCACCCTCCGGACCGCCCCTTCCCCTCTTCCCTCTGTCCAGCTCTCACTCTCTTGGCTCTCTCCCTCCTTTCCAACCCACTTCTCCCCCTGCTGTCCCGTTCTCCCACCCGCCTCTCCCCCCTACTCCTCCTGCTCTCCAGCTCACCAGCGCCCTCCCTCACGCCCATCCGCCATGTCAACTGCACCGATGCTCTCATGCCCTCTCCCTCCTTTCTAAACCCCCTTCACTACCCCCCATCTCCCCCTCCTCTTCAGCTCACCAGTGCCCTCACGTCCATCCGCCGTATCAACAAAACCGATGCTCTCACTCTCTCTGTCTTTCCCTCCAAACGCTCCCCGCACTCTCTCATCTCCTCCCTCCTCTCCAGCTCACCAGTGCCCTCACGTCCATCCGCCATGTCAACAAAACCGATGCTCTCACTCTAGGGACTAACTTTGGGGTGAGTGAGTGAGTGAGTGTGTGTGTGAGTGAGTGTGCGTAAGTGAGTGTGTGAGTGTGTGAGCGTATGTGCGTAAGAGAGTGAGTGAGTGAGTGCTCTCACTTTGGGGACTAACTTTGGGGTGAGTGAGTGTGTGTGAGTGAGTGTGTGTGTGAGCGTATGTGTGAGAGAGTGAGGTTACAAGATAGAAGCCCGCCATTCGAGGACGCTAATATCTTCAGTGCTTCCATTCCTTGTGTTTTTCTTGTACTGTCTATCGCCAAACCTTAGCCAACAACATGGGATGGTGAATTGGTCCCTTTTTTCAAGGCACCTAATAAATTGTGACTTGGTGTCTGGTGCCTTGTGTTTTTTCACCCTGATTTGTTTTCTTTTTGCGTAACTACATTGAGGCATTTTTATGTAGTTAAAGGTTTTGAGGCCTTGGTAACTTGGGCTTTCACGCACAATTCTGCCCTGTAATTTGCCATGCTCGCTTCGCACAATTCTGCCCTGTAATTTGCCATGCTCGCTTTAATCATACAAGTTTTGACACTGCAGTTACATCATGCCTTGTCGTTTCTTCTCGTGCTCTCATTTTGACCAGACTCTGGCTAACATCATGGGGGCATCGATGGACGAGCTCTCGCGGTGCCCTGGGATAGGAGAGAAGAAGGTGGGTGGGTGAGGTAAAGTGCTGTATGACTTTGTGGTGTGCGGTACAGAGGTGTATTTGTGTGTTGATGGTCAGGAGACAGTAGAACATAATGGGGGCATCAATGGACGAGCTCTCGCGGTGCCCAGGGATAGGAGAGAAGAAGGTGCGTGTGCCATGTGGTGGTGTGCGGTACAGTGGTTTATGTAAGTGTGTGGTGATGTATGGCAATGAGATGTTTGATGTGGTGGGTTGTGGTTATGAGGTCAGTAATTTGGTGATGGGACCGGGGACAGAAGAACAGCATGGGGTATTGATGGACGAGCTCTCGCGGTGCCCAGGGATAAGAGAGAAGGAGGTTGTGTCAAAGTGGTGCTGTGCGGTACAGAGGCATATGTGTATGGTGGTGTGCGGTACAGAGGTTTGTGTGTGTGTGGTGATGTGACAGGAGACAGAAGAACAGCTAGGGGGCATTGATGATGAGCTTATGGTTCTGTTCCCCAACACCACCAGATCAACTTACTGTTTGCTCTGCACGACCTGCTTGTGAGTTGACTCAAGAGCTTATGGTTCTGTCCCTCCCCCAACACCACCAGATCAACTGACTGTTTGCTTGCCTGTGTTTCCGCTCGCCTGTGTTTCATGTGTAAAAATGCATCATCATGTTGTTTCCACAACTCATCACCACCAGATCAAGTGGTTGCATGCTGCCCGTGAGCCAATCTTTTCGACACCGCAAAATCCAAAACTTCCAGATTCACTGGGCTTCGTTCGCGTTTCTCTGCTCCCCCGTCCTCACCAGATCAGGTGTCTGCACAGATTGTGAAAATCGCGATTTCCATGACCCGATCTTTGAGGCGTGCTCAGAAAGCGTAATCGCCAGATTCGCTTGCCTCCATTTGTGCTCCCACACCCCATCATCACCAGATCAGGTGGTTGCACGATGCTTTCCATGAGCTGATCTATGAAGCGCCTCAATGGCTGTAATTTCCGGGTTAACTTGGCTTCGTTCGTGTTTCCACACCCTGTCTGTCCTCACCAGATCAAGTGGTTGCACGATGCTTTCCATGAGCCGTCTCGGAGGCGTGGCTCCAAACAGGCAAAAATAGCCCTCCTACCTGCTGCTGCTGCTGCTGTTAGTGCTGGTGTTGCTGCTGCTGTTGGTGCTGGTGTTGGTGGTTCACACCCTGTGGTTACCCTGTTTCCATACCCCACCCTCACCAGATCAAGTGGTTGCATGATGCTTTTCATGAGCCGTTTCGGAGGCGCGGCTCCACACAGGCAAAAATAGCCCTCCTACCTGCTTCTGCTGCTGCTGCTGCTGCTGCTGTTGCTGCTGCTGTTGGTGCTGGTGTTGGTGGTTCACACCCTGTGGTTACCCTGTTTCCACACCCCATTCTCACCAGATCAAGTGGTTGCACGATGCTTTCCATGAGCCGTTTCGGAGGCGAGGATCCAAACAGGCCAAACTAGCCCCCCTACCTGCTACTGCTGGTGGCCCTCCTGCTGCTGGTACTGCTGGTGGTGGTGCTGCTGGTGTTGTAGCTGGTGCTGCTGATGGTTCTGCTGGTGTTGCTGATGGTGGTGCCGGTGCTGGTGCTGCTGCCACTACTGGCGCTACTGCTGCTGATGATACTGGAGATCGCGATGCTGCCACTGCACCAATAGATAAACCGCCGGCCCCTCAAGCTGCTAGCAGTGCAGTCAATATAGAGGAAGGCCTTGTTAGAATTTGAAGTGATTGAATAGGATCGTAGTCTTAGGATAGTAGCTTCCTGTAGCAGTGGAAGTCTTTATATGAGTGACTTGTAACAGGATCAAAAAGTCTCTGAAATCAAGTATATTATAAAATGACAAGCATACAGAATATATAACTAGACTAAAGTACCTGTTCGCCTACTGTGCTGTATTTATTCGCGCTATTCCTGTTCTGAAACGGTACGTGACTACTCGCGATACCTACAGCTACTGATGACGTCATCCTAGAGCGCGTAGCGCTTTGCTGACGTCAGTCTATCGGTACTTTTACTGTACTAACTATACTACACGAATTCCTTGAAGTGCATAAATCTCGATATTATCTCAACAGGCCTTACTCCTAGCGAGGAACTACCTCAAGGGCCTTCAGACCTCGCTGATTTTCGTGCCGCGTTTTCTCATATCCGACCTGATACTACCGATATGTGATTAGGTGGGAGTGAGAGTGATGTGTTCATTTGTCGCATTCGCTTGTACATAGCACTACAAAAATAAAGCATCTTGTGGTATTGGCATTGTTTGTTTCTGTTGGGCTAAGAAGATAGCCGTAGGATCTTTTAGAGTTTAGACTATGTAAAGTATTGCAGTGGAGCGGAAGACTTGAATTTCTGTGTTGGTATATTGTGAGAACAAGAATTGATTAATAAAGAGTGCAATCAGCTTCTGCTTGGACGACTGCCAGGAGATTGTTCCCACGGGCTCAAGACGAAATATAAAACCCGTGCGTGAGCGACTATTTTTTATGTCACCTGTGTGGTCGGCGTCTACATAGCCGAGTAGAGATAGTGGCGTTTTCGGCGACTTATGATAAGTCAGTCCGATAGTACCGTAGATGTCGATACGAAGTACGAAACTGCTGCCTCTAGTTCCCGTAAATTCTCCCCTTCAGGTCGCTTAAGAAATTGAGCGAGCTGACTAGCTGGGTAAGCCAAATCCGGACGACAGGTTACTGCTGCGAAGAGAAGACTACCCAAAAGTTGTTGATAGCGTGTTACTACCCAGAATGTAGTCGCTCAGAGTCAGCTGCGTGAGTAGATCGAAAAAAGTGTCGGTGAGATATGTCAAGCTGTTATAATATTTATATTGTGTAGGCTGTAGTGGGGTAGCCCGTATGGGGTACAATCCAATTAGGGTTAGTACTTGTACCAACTTTCTTCTCAATGGAATCATTCTCGTTCAGTTGTTTCAACATGGTTTCAGAGCAGGTCCTTAGGACCGATTTTTTCTAGGGCCCACCACAGCGCTGCCCCACTAGCTGCCCTATCGCCCTGCCCTACCTGACGCGCCGCCCTGCTGGCTCGCGCGCCACCCTTTGCTAGCCTGTCGCGCCGCCCCTTGCAGCCCGCGCGCCGCCTTTAGCAGCCCGCGAGCCGCCCCCGCAGCACGCTCGCCGCCCCACCATCCAGCGCGCTGCCCCTGCAGCCCGCTCGCCGCCCTTGCAGCCCGCTCGCCGCTCGCCTGCGGCCCGCTCGCCGCCCCTGCAGCCTGCTCGCCGCCCCTGCAGCTTGCTCGCCGCCCGCTTGCGGCCCGCTCGCCATCCCTGCAGCCCGCTCGCCGCTCGCCTGGGGCCCGCTCGCCGCCCCTGCAGCCTGCTCGCAGCTCGCCTGCGGTCCGCTCGCCGCCTCTGCAGCCTGCTCGCCGCCCGCTTGTGGCCCGCTCACCGCCCCTGCAGCCCGCTCGCCGCCCCTGCAGCCCGCGAGCCACCTGCTTGCGGCCTGCTTGCCACCCCTTGAAGCCCGCGAGCCGCCCTCTGGTGGCCCGCTCGCCGCCCCTTGCAGCCCGCTCGCCGCCCCTTGCAGCCTGCGCTCGCCGCCCCTTGCGGCCCGCTCGCCGCCCCTTGCAGCCCGCGCGCCGCCCTCTGGCAGCCTGCTCGCCGCCCCTTGCAGCCTGCGCGCCGCCCCTTGCAGCCCGCTCGCCGCCCCCTGGCAGCCCGCTTGCCGCCCCTTGCAGCCCGCGCACCGCCCTCTGGCAGCCAGCTCGTCGCCCTTTCTGCTGGCCGCCCTAGCCGTGCGCCACCCTGCCCTGCCCTGCGCACTTCCCTCATGCTCGTGCGCCGCCCTACCTGTGTGCTGCTCTGCTGGTCGCACGCCACCCCGCTCTGCCCGCTATGGCTTCTCTCAGTGTACTCACGTTCGATCATGAGGGCCGTCCGATCCAGCTCGATACGTGGCTCGACGACTTACAGCTGTATCAGCTGAGCGATTCTAGAGACATCGTTTCGTTGTTTGACCACACGTCTGGAGCCTCTCTCGCCGATCCCGCCACAGCTGACAGTGCGACTCGCTCACAGTGGCTTACCCATGACGCTGCTTCTCGCTTAGCCGTTCGCAACCACCTGTCGTTAGCCGAACGCGCTCACTTTGGCCAGCACAAGACTGCTAAGGCCCTGTACGACGCTGTAGTCGCTCGTTAATCTTCCCCTGCCACTGCTGCTGTCGGCCGCCTTATACTGCCCTACATGTTTCCCGATCTGTCAGCCTTTGCCACAGTCGAGGACCTCGTTACCCACCTTCGCACTAGTGATGCTCGCTACCGCTCTGCCCTCCCAGCAGAGTTCCTAGACAGGAACCCCCCCCCCCCGATGTACATCACTCTCTACTTCATAGTCGCCCGCCTCCCTGACTCTCTTCGCGCAGTCAGAGACCACTTTCTCGCTCTTGACCCCACTGACCTCACTGTCGACCTGCTCGAGAAGCACCTCCTTGAAGCTGAGACTAGCGTAGTCGCTGTAGGTGCTGCATGTGGCACTCCTCGCACACCCTTCTTTGAGGGGTGCTCCCCCTCCCCCCTTGCCCCCTCCTACGCTTCTGCTGCTGTTGTTGACATCCTTGGTGCTGAGGATGTTGGGGCTGCTTCTGCTCTTAGTGGGAAGCGCCGCAGCGGCAAGGGCAAGGATGGCAAGAGTGGTGGCGGTGGCAGCGGGGGTGGTGGTGGTGTAGGCGGTGGAGGTGGCGGAGGTGGTGGCAGCGGTGGGAGTGGTGGCGGGAGTGGGGGCTTCGGTGGTGGCGGTGGTGGCAGCGGTGGGGGTGGGGGTGTCGGTGGTGGCAGCAGTGGGAGTGGTCGCGGCAGCAGTAGTGGCGGTCGGGGCGGAGCTATTCAGAGGGGAGGTTCTGGCGGTGGCCAGAGGCAGCAGCAGCGGGGTCGGAGCGAGACCCCTACGCCTCAGCAGCTTCGTGAGTGGTTTGCTCAGCGTGGGGCGTCTGGGGGTAGTGTTCGTTGCCCGTATGTCATTCGCACAGGTGACTGCGTTGGTCAGACATGCGGGAAGCTCCACACTCAGCACCGCTGCTTCTCCCGCCTTGACGACGCTTGGCGCGCAGAGTTTGGCGACGAGGTTGAGAGCCCCCGCAGGCTAGAGCTGCTTAGGTCTCGTGTTGATATCTTTGCTCTTGACTATGATGCTATCCTTGCTGCAATGTATGCCTTGTCGGTTAGTGCTGAGGGTGACTGTTACCTGTGTGTGCTGCCCGACCCAGGTATAGAGGCTGCTGCTCTAGGTGGTAGTGAGTCTGCTCTCTCTGGTATTGCACCTGCTGAGGCCTTGCACATCTTCACACTTGACTCAGGTGCTTCCCGCTGTTTCTTTCGCGACAGTACCACACTCACTCCACTCCCTGCACCTGTTCCAGTCAGACTGGCTGACCCCTCCGGGGACCCAGTTCTTGCACGTTCCTCCACTGTTCTCCCGTGTCCGGCGGTTCCGTCCGGCTCACTCTCTGGTCTTCACCTCCCCTCGTTCTCTACAAAATTGGTGAGTACTGCTGCCCTCTAGAATGCGATGGTCACTACCACCACTCCTGGGGGTCAGCGTGTGTCGATCTGCACGTGTATATGGACAGGCCGTCATCTGGCCACCTTCACCCATCGGCCTGTGTCGAGTCTGTACACACTGACTACTGAGCCTCCTCAGGTTTCTGCGTCTGGTCAGGCGTCCGCGTCAGATCAGGTAGCCGCCTCTTGCTCGTGTCGCCTCCTGCCGCACCAGACTCTTCTTTGGCACCACCGCCTGGGTCACCCCTCCCTGCCACGCCTTCGTGGCATGCACTCCCGCCTCCTTGTTTCTGGTCTTCCCAGGTCTCTGCCTCCCCTACCACCCTCGCCTGCCCCGCCCTGCCTTCCTTGTGTCGAGGGGCAGCAGCGCGCCGCTCCTGACTCCTCGTTTCCCCCGACGACTGCTCCCCTGCAGACTCTCCACATGGACGTGTGGGGCCCAGCCCGCGTTAGTGGACAAGGCCGCGAGCGCTACTTCCTGCTGGTTGTTGACGACTACACGCGTTACACCACGGTCTTCCCCTTGCACATTAAGGGTGAGGTCCCTGATGTCTTGATCCCCTGGATCCGCGCAGTCCGTATCCAGCTCCGCGAGCGGTTCCGTGAGGACCTTCCGGTCCTGCGTCTGCACTCTGACAGAGGTGGTGAATTCTCCTCCGACCTCTTGCGGGACTTTTGTCGTGGGGAGGGCATTCTCTAGTCGTTCACGCTTCCGGCCTCCCCACAGCAAAATGGGATTGCTGAGCGCCGCATTGGCTTAATCAAGGAGGTCGCTCGTACCTCCATATTCCATGCGGCTGCTCCCCATTTTCTGTGGCCGTTTGCAGTCCGGTACGCTGCGCATCAGCTCAACCTCTGGACCCGTGTCTCCTTGCGGAAGACCTCGCCTACACTGTGTTGGACGGGGAAGGTTGGCGATGCATCGTTGTTCCAGTTCTGGGGCTCTCGTGCCTTTGTTTGCAATACTTCCGCGGAGAAGCTCTCCTCCCGCTCTATTCCCTACGTCTTCCTTAGCTTTCCCCCTAACGCGCCTGGCTGGCAGTTTTACCACCCCACCTCGCGCCGTGTCCTCCCCTCTCAGGACGTCACTTTTGACGAGTTGGTTCCCTTTTACCGTCTCTTCCCCTACTGCACTGCCCCTCTCCCCCCCCCCCCCCCCCCCCGTTGCTCTTCCTTGCTCCAGGTCCCCCTCCGGCAGACTCCCTCCCCCCTCAGGGTCCTGCTCCCTCAGGTGTGTCTCTGGTAGACCCACTCCCCGGGACTGTGCCTGTCGAGGTCGCTGTAGACTCAGGTGCTGCTAGAGGTGCTGCGTCTGGGGGTGCTGCGTCAGGGGGTGCTGCGTTTGGGGGTGCTGAGCCTGCGTGTGCGGAGCCTGGGGGTGCTGAGCCTCCGGGTGTGGAGCCTGGGGGTGCTGAGCCTGAGGGTGCGGAGCCTGGGGGTGCTGAGTCTAAGGGTGCAGAGTCTGGGGGTACTGAGCCTACGGGTGCGGAGCCTGGGGGTGCCGGGTCTGAGAGTGCGGAGTCTGGGGGTGATGAGCCTTAGGGTACTGCTTCTTCTGGAGGTCCTGCGGGTGCCTCGCCACGAGTGTCTCCCCGGCGGGAGCCTCTCTCACCGCAGCAGCTGGGCGAGTGGTTTGCTCAGCGCACACGCCTTCGGAGTGGCACTGCAGGAGCTGGAGGCTCTGCCGCTGGAGGCACTGGAGCTGGAGGTACTGGAGCTACTCGTCTTGGAGGTGCTGGAGTTACTACTGGAGCTAGAGGTACCGTTGGTGCTGGAGCTGCTGGTCCTAGAGGTGCTCGTACTAGAGGTACTGGAGCTGGAGACCCTGGAGCTGGAGGCACTGGCGCTAGAGGTGCTGGAGCTGGAGGCATTGGAGCTGGAGACTCTGGAGCTGGAGGCACTAGCGCTGGAGGCGCTAAAGCTGGAGGAGCTGGAGTTGGAGATCCTGGCGCTGGAGGCGCTGGAGCTGGAGGAGCTGGAGTTGGAGACCCTGGCGCTGGAGGCGCTGGAGGCGCTGGAGCTGGAGGCACTGGAGCTGGAGATCCTAGAGCTGGAGATGCTGGCGCTGGGGGTGCTGGAGCAAGCGGTCTTGGTGCTGGATGCACTGTGCAGCGGCGCCCGTTTTTCGTTCCGCCGCCGCCGTCATCTCTGCCGCCACCTGACTCGGTCCTTCGCCAGGTTCTTAGTCTCCCGTCTTCGACTGGCCTTACTCCTCCCTTACTGTGTCCACCGCATAACCAGTCGTAGCCATAGTTACAGCCAGACTCCCCATTGCCTGCTCCTTCTCCTTACGCTGAGCAGACAGACTCTCCTTCAGAGCGTCGTGAGCCTGCGTCTCGTCCTGCCTCGCCTGTTCGCACTGGTCGTCGTGTTCCTCGTCCGCGTCCTCCTCCTGTCCCTTGAACTCAAGGTATGGCACTTCGTCCTTCCTTTGTTCCACTGCGAGCTCCCCTGCCGTCTCCTACTACTACTGCTACTGCTGCTACTGCTTCTGCTGCTGCTACTGCTGCTATTGCTACTGCTGCTACTGCTACTACTGCTGCTCCTGCGTGCTGCGCCGCTATGGCTTCGCTTCGAGTTCTTGCATTCGATCATGAAGGCAGACCAATTCAGTTTGACACGTGTCTCGACGACCTGCAGCTGTACCTCTTGAGCGATTCTAAGGATAGTGTTTCGCTGTTTGACCTCTCATCAGGCGCCGCTACCGCCCCTCCAGCCACAGCTGACAGTGCGACGCGCTCGCAGTGGCTTACTCGCGACGCTGCTGCCCGCTTAGCCATTCGCAACCACCTGCCGTTAGCCAATGCGCTCAATTTGGACAGCACAGGCACTGTACGATGCTGTAGTCGCTCGCTACTCCTCCCCTGCCACTGCTGCTCTTGGCCGCCTGCTACTGCCCTACCTGTTCCCCGAGCTGTCCGCCTTTGCCACAGTAGAGGACCTCGTTTCCCACCTTCGCAGTAGCGACACTCGCTACCGCGCTACCGTCCCTGCTGATAATATCTCTTGTTTACAGGGTACAAAGAGGGCCACGGTTCGGGCAATCTGAAGCAGAAACGTGTGCCTCTGCTGCTGGGGGCGTAGGAACCAGCCCCCGATGTTCATCACTCTCTACTTCATAGTCACCCGCCTCCCTGACTCTCTTCGCTCTGTGAGGGACCACTTTCTCTTGCTTGACCCCACCTCCCTCACTGTTGACCTACTCGAGTAGCACCTCCTCGCAGCTGAGACTAGTGCAGATGCTGTAGGTGCTGCTCGTGGCACTCCGCGCCCGCCCTTCTTTGAGGGGTGCTCCCCCTCCCCCCTTGCCCCCTCCTACGCCTCTGCTGCTGCTGCAGACGTCCCTGCTGCTGAGGACGTTGGGGCTGCTTCTGCTAGTCCGAAGCGCCGCAGCAGCAAGGGCAAGGGTGGCAGGGTTGGTGGCGGTGGCAGCGGGGGTGGTGGTGGGGGCAGCAGTGGAGGCAGTGGAGGCAGTGGAGGTGGTGGCAGCGGTGGGAGTGGTGGAGGGAGTGGGGGCTCTCGTGGCGGCGGTGGAGGCAGCAGTGGGAGTGGCAGTAGTGGCAGCGGTGGGACTGGTGGCGGCAGGACTGGAGCTTGGCGTGGAGGTTCTGGAGGTGGCCAGAGGCAGCAGCAGCAGCAGCGTCGGAGCGAGGCCCCGTCGCCCCAGCAGCTTTGTGAGTGGTTGTTTCAGCGTGGGACGTCTGGGGGTAGTGGTAGCTGCTCGTATGTCATTCGCACGGATGACCGTGCTGGTCAGACATGTGGGAGGTTTCACACTCAGCACTGCTGCTTCTCCCGCCTTGACGACGCCTGGCGCGCTGAGTTTGGTGACGAGGTTGAGCGCCCCCGCTGGGCAGATCTGCTTAGGTCTGGAGTTGCTATCTTTGACCTAGACTTTGATGCTATTCTCACTGCTATGTATGCATTGTCTAATAGTGCTGAGGGTGACTGTTACCAGTGTGTTCCGCCTGACCCAGGTATAGCGGCTGCTGCTCTAGGTGCTAGTGAGTCTGCTCTCCCTGGTACTGCGCCTGCTGAGGCCTTGCACACCTTCACGCTAGACTCAGGTGCCTCACGCTATTTCTTTTGTGACAGCACCACCCTCACTCCTCTATCTGCACCTGTCCCGGTCCGACTGGCTGACCCCTCCGGGGGCCCAGTCGTTGCCCGCTCCTCCACTATTCTCCCGTGTCCGGCGGTTCCGTCCGGATCACTGTCACGTCTTCACCTCCCCTCGTTCTCTACGAACTTGGTGAGTACCGCTGCCCTCCAGGATTCGATGGTCACTACCACCACTCCTGGGGGTCAGCGGGTGTCGATCTGCACGTTTACACGGACGGGCCATCACCTGGCCACGTTCACTCGTCGGCCAGGGTCGAGTCTGTACACACTGGCTACCGAGTCTCCTCAGGTAGCTGCGTCTGCCCAGGTGTCCGCGTCAGGTCAGGTAGCACCCCCTTGCTCGTGTCGCCTCCTGTCGCACCAGACTCTTCTCTGGCACCACCGCCTTGGTCACCCCTCCCTGCCACGCCTGCATAGCATGCACTCCCGTCTCCTTATCTCTGGTCTTCCCAGGTCTCTGCCTCTCCTCCCGCCCTCGCCTGCTCCGCCCTGCCTTCCTTGCGTCGAGGGGCGGCAGCACACCGCTCCTCACTCCTCCTCGTTTCCCCCGACGACTGCTCCCCTGCAGACTCTCCACATGGACGTGTGGGGCCCAGCCCGCGTCAGTGGACAGGGCCGCGAGCGCTACTTTCTGCTGGTTGTTGACGACTACACGCGTTACACCACGGTCTTCCCCTTGCGCAGCAAGGATGAGGTCCCTGACGTTCTGATCCCTTGGATCCGCGCTGTCCGTCTCCAGCTCCACGAGCGCTTCGGCCAGGACCTTCCTGTCCTGCGTCTGCACTCTGACAGAGGTGGTGAGTTCTCCTCCGACCTCTTGCGGAACTTTTGTCGTGGGAAGAGCATCACCCAGTCTTTCACGCTTCCGGCCTCTCCACAGCAGAATGGGATTGCTGAGCGTCGCATTGGCTTAGTCATGGAGGTCGCTCGTACCTCCATGATCCATGCGGCTGCTCCTTATTTTCTGTGGCCGTTTGCGGTCCGGTACGCTGCGCATCAGCTCAACCTCTAGCCCCGTGTCTCCTTGCCGGAGACCTCGCCCACACTGCGTTGGACGGGGGAGGTTGGCGATGCGTCGGTGTTTCGGGTCTGGGGCTCTCATGCCTTTGTTCACGATTCGTGTCCTCTCCTCTCAGGACGTCACGTTTGACGAGTCTGTTCCCTTTTACCGTCTCTTCCCCTACCGCTCTGCCCCTCCCCCGCCCCCACCGCTCTTCCTTGCTCCTGGTCCCCCTCCGGTAGACCCCCTCCCGCCCCAGGGTCCTGCTCCCTCAGGTGTGTCCCAGGTAGACCCTCTCCGTGGTACTGTGCCTGTTGAGGTAGCTGACGACTCAGGTGCTGCTCGAGGTATTGCGTCTGGGGGTGCTGAGTCTGGGGGTGCAGAGCCTGGGGGCGCTGAGTCTAAGGGTGCTGGGTCTGGGGGTGCTGAGCCTAGGGGTGCTGCTTCGTCTGGAGGTGCTGCAGGTGCTTCGCCGAGACTGTCTCCGCGACCGGAGACTCTCTCCCCTCAGCAGCTGCTTGAGTGGCTTATTCGGCGCGCACGCCTTCGGAGTGGAGCTGTCGGAGCCAGAGGCACTGGAGACACTGGAGCTGGAGGTGCTGGAGCTAGTGCTAGAACTGGTGGTTTTGGAGGTACTGCGACTACTGGTCTTGGAGGTGCTCGTACCAGGGGTACTGGAGCTGCCGGGACTGGTGGTGTAGGAGTCGCTGGAGCGGGAGACCCTATGGAGCCTGGAGCTGCTGGGACTGGAGGCACTGGCGCTGGTGGCACTGGAGCTGGAGGAGCTGGAGCTGGAGGCCCCGGCGCGGGAGGCGCTTGAGCTAGAGGAGCTGGAGCTGTTGACCCTGGAGCTGTAGTTGCTGGAGCTGGGGGTGCTAGCGGTACTGGTGCTGGAGGCACTGTGCGGCCGCGACCGTTCTTCATTCCCTTGCTTCAGCAGGTTCTTGGTGTCCCATCCTCTACCAGCCTTACTCCTCCCCTATTGTGTCCACCGCCTGACTGGTCACAGCCGCTGTTACAGCCAGCCTCCCCACTGCCTGCTCCTTCCCCTTACAGTGAGCATTCCGGCGGTCTTACAGAGAGTCGTGAGCCTGCGTCTCGTCCTGTCTCGCCTGTTCGCACTGCTCGTCGCGTTCCTCGTTCGCGTCCTCCTCCTGTCCCTGGCACGCACGCTATGGCACTCCGTCCTTCCTCTGTTCCACTACGTGCTCCTCTGCCGCCTCCTTAGTCCTCTCTTCCTACTGTCCCTGACCCTGGGTCTGACCTGTGCGTGCTGCCAGTCCTACTGTCTCTCGTCTCCTTGCTAGTGTTGTCACTGACCCTTCTTTTGAGTCAGCTGTTGCGTCTGCCCTCGTTGCTAAGCTGCTTGACTTTGCTGCTGCCTGTCGTCTAGACTGCGCCACTGCTCTCGTTGCTGAGTCTGAGTTTGCCAGTCCTCCGTCCGCCGGGGGTGAGTGTGCTCTTGGCACGGACGTCCTTGAGGACAGGCAGGAGGGTTTTGAGTGTCTTACAACTGCTGTACCTCGTTTCGCTTCCATGCTGCTTGCTACTGAGGGAGACCCGGATGCACCAGACATCCCGACCCCGCGCTCTTATGCAGAGGCGATTACGAGTCCTTACTCCTCTCAGTGGCAGGCAGCCATGGATGCCGAGATGGCATCCTAGAAGTCCACCGGCACCTACGTCGACGCAGTTCCCCCGTCTCGGGCGAACATAGTCGATGGCATGTGGATTTTCAGGGTGAAGCGGCCGCCGGGTTCTCCGCCTGCCTTCAAGGCGCGTTACATTGCTCGTGGCTTCAGTCAGCGACAGGGGGTTGACTACTTCCAGACCTTCTCCCCCACCCCGAAGATGACCACTCTTTGGGTGTTGCTGCACGTCGCTGCTCAGCGTGACTACGAGCTGCACTCTCTTGACTTCAGCACAGCTTTCTTGCAGGGCAGCCTGCACGAGGAGATCTGGCTGCGCCGCCCACCTGGCTTCACTGGGTCATTTCTTGCAGGTACCCACTGGAGCCTGCGGCGGCCAGTCTACGGTCTCCGCCAGGCGCCTCGTGAGTGGCACGACACACTGAAGACTACACTTGCGGCTCTTGGGTTTGCTCCTTCTACTGCTGACCCGTCGCTGTTTCTACACATCATCTCGCTGCCGCCGTTCTACGTCCTCGTCTACGTCGACGACCTCGTGTTTGCCACTGCTGACACTGAGGCACTGACCCTTGTGAAGTCGGAGCTTCAGAAGAGACACACCTGCAATGACCTGGGTGAACTGCGCAGGTATCTTGGCTTGCAGATCACCCGGGACAGAGCACGGCGCACCATCACCCTGACTCAGTCACACATGGTGCACCAGTTCCTTCAGCGCTTCTGCTTCCAGTTCTCCTCGGTTGGACGAGTCCGTAGAGCCGAGTGGTCCTTACCCAGAGCTTATGGGTTGCCTCATGTACCTGATGACGTGCACACGACCTGACCTCGCGTACCCTCTTAGCCTCCTGGCTCGCTACGTGGCTCCCGGTAGGCACCGAAAGGTGTACTGGGATGCTGCAAAGAGGGTACTGCGTTACTTTTGTAGTACGTCGGGCATGGGGCTCATGCTTGGAGGACGGATTCCAGTTGTCCTCACCGGTCACGCAGACGCTTCTTGGGTTGACGACTCTGCTACGTAGCGGTCGTCACAGGGTTACACTTTCAGCCTTGGCTCTGGCTCTATTTCCTAGCAGTCTACCCGCTCGTCTTCGGTTCTCAGCTCCAGTTGTGAGGTTGAGAGCTACGCCGGGTCCATGGCTGCACAAGAGCTACGCTGGCTCACCTACCTGCTGACTGACTTGAGAGAGCAGCCTCATTCGCCTCTAGTTCTCTACGTAGACAACAAGGCCATGATTGCCTTGTGTCAGGAGCACAGAATAGAGCACCAAACGAGGCACATCGCTCTGCGATACTTCCTTGCTCGAGAGTTGCAGCAGCGTGGCCAGCTTCATCTTGCGTACGTGGCCACTAGGGCCAACACTGCTGATATATTCACCAAGGCACTTCCGCCTGGTGATCATCAGCGCTTCTCTACTGTGTTAGGCCTTGTGCCTACTTTGCCTCACTTGCTCACTGCTTGACTTGATTGGACTGTGATCTATATATATACCTGCATGCTTACACTTGCTAGGGTATGGTCACTTTATTGTTTGTTCTGATTTTTATATCTCTGCATGTGTGTGAACTGGCCTTGTGGCCCTTTGCTTGTGCTCAGACTGTGTGGTGACTTTGTGATCCACCCTGAGCTTGCTTTGCTTTTCTTGACTGGTCTTGTGACCACTTGTTCTCCCCCACTTTGCCTATGGGGGTGTGTCTGAATGTTATAGTGCTTACATTTATGTAGGCTATAGTGGGGTAGCCCGTAAGGGGTACAACCCAATTAGGGTTAGTACTTGTGCCCAACTGTTTCATAGTTCATTCATTTTCGTTCATTCTTTTGACACTGATGCGAGCCACCACCTCCACTTTGTAAGTGAGACTTGCCATTGTTACTATCCGTCATGACTGTAAGTTAGTCCTGATAATAAGGACATTTTGTTGATTGAGGATTCGTAAAAATAGGAGATCGTAAACTCTCATGCTCTCATACCAGGGCCTCAGATATCAGGAAAGAAAACCCTGAAATTCCTGATTTTGGCAGTCCTTTTTTTACCTACACTGAAAAATCGGTTTCGATATTTTTGTGGGACTGACCTTTCAGCCTTTTTTGTTAGGCCACACTGAAATTTCAGACTTTTTTTCCCAAGTACACTGATTCCACAGCGTTGTAACGAAACTAACACTGAAACCAATTCTTACTTGTTCCGTGTAGATTTGCCTGCAATTACAGGGAATCTCAGATTCCTGCGGTGCCAGCACTCGTTTGGGCAGTTTCGCTGCAGCATAAAGCGTTTGCTAATTGGAATGAGGCAACCATGTGGTGCTTGAGGGTTGCGAGGGTTCCTACACCGTTGGCTGTTCTGGCAAGCACTGATGCTCCCATTCCTTCCAATCCAATCTCTCGTGTTACTTTTCCTCCTGTTTCTCTCTCCCTCCCTCTCAGCCCAATTCCTCTCGTGCTTTCTCGTCAGCACTAATACATGGCGCCATCAGCACCAGAAACGGCGGGCTGTTGGGAATCGAACCCATCGCGAGCGCCGCCGAACCTCCTCTTGTCTCGCCGAACACATCGCTCCTGTTCGACGCGATCCGCAGCGCATGCTGCGAGATGGTCGTCGGCCACGTGGCAATTCCCGTCGGTGTCGTAGGCCCGGTACGACTCGACGATGCGTAGTTTTTCGTGCTAATGGCGACGACCGAAGGCTGCCTCGTCGCCAGCACGAACCGCGGTTGAAAGGCCATCTGCGCCGCGGGCGGTGCGCAGAGCGTCGTGCTGCGCGACGGCATGACCCGCGCATGACCCGCACGCCCGCCGTCCATTCCCCCGCTCCCTTTACCCCGCACTCCGTCCACTCCCTCTCTCCCCCAGTCGTCTCCCCCCCAACCGTGCTACGGTAGTCTTCCCTCCTCTCTCCCTCCTTTTCTCTCTTTCCCTGCCTCACCCTGCCTGTCAATCCGGTTCCTCCCCTTAACCCTGCCCCTGCAGCTTCAACGTGTATGTGTCGCAAGCAGAAGTGAAGCCGGGGTGTGTGTGTCAAAAAGCACTATCACGTACTGGTGTCCCACGCTGAGGAGGAGAGAGAGGAACCAAAGGCTTAAGGGCAATGATGATAGCACGGCTGGTGATGATTCATGAGGCATGTTAGCTTAGCAATGTTTCGGAAGGCTGCTACTGACTTAGTACATAAAATAGAGATTTCTAATTATAACAGCCTTTTATATTATTGAACACTGATGCATCAGCCTTTTTTCAAAGGCAACACTGATATTTCAGGCTTTTTTTTTTAGGAACACTGTCAATCATGGTTTCTACACAGGGGTACCCTGATGGGTCGACAACCCTAAAAATGAATCTGAGGCCATGTCTCATACGATGTTGGGCTGAGAAGATAGCCTTAGGATCTTTTACAGTTTAGACTCGGTAAAGTATTGCAGTGGAAGATTTGAATTCATGTGCTGGTATTTTGTGAGAACAAGAATTGAATAATAAAGAAAATATGCAAGACCTTTATAGTCTAAAGTACCTACTCGAGAATGTACCTATTCGTGAATAGAGATTTTACCGAGTCGACTCCTGAAGATGTACTTTTCCTGTGTCATGCGAACAGTCACGAGACTGTTCGCACTAATACCCGTAACGAGCACGAAGAGATGTCAGATGTATATGCCTTAGCCTATGTAGGCTGTAGTGGGGTAGACACTAAGGGGTACAGGTTTCATATTTGTATCTCACACTTTCCTAGTTCATTCATTCCTGTTTAATTCTTCACATGGTATAGAGCGGGTTCCCTCATGGGACCGTTCCTTCCTAAGGGCCCACCATAAGCAACTTTTTTTTTTAGCTGCCCGAAGCGCGTCTCGCGCCCTGCCCTAAATTTTTTTTTTTTTTTTCGCGGCCCCCTAGCGGCCCCTAACGGCCCCTACGCGGCCCCTACGCGATCCCTACGCCGCCCCTAAACGGCCCCGTCGCGGCCCCGTACCTGACGCGGCCCCGTCCCTGACGCGGCCCCGCCCCTACCCGGCCCCTACGCGGCCCCTACGCGGCCCCTACGAGGCCCCTACGCGGCCCCTACCCGGCCCCTACGCGGCCCCCTACGCGGCCCCTAAGCGGCCCCTACGCCGCCCCTAAACGGCCCGACCCGGCCCCGTCCCTGACGCGGCCCCTACGCCGCCCCTACGCGGCTCCTCCGCGGCCCCTAAACGGCCCGACCCGGCCCCGTACCTGACGCGGCCCCTACGCGGCCCCTCCGCCGCCCCTACGCGGCCCCTACGCCGCCCCTAAAAGGCCCCGTCCCGGCCCTACCCCGGCCCCGTCTCGGCCCCGTCCCGGACCTGCCCCGGCCTCGACTCCGTCCCGGACCTGCCTTGGCCCCGACCCCATCCCGGACCTGCCCCGGCCCCGACCCTGTCCCGGCCCTACCTCGGCCCCGTCCCGGACCTGCCCCGGCCCCGACCCCGTCCCGGACCTGCCCCGGCCCCGACCCTGTCCCAGCCCCGTTGCTGCCCCGTCCCGGACCCTGCTCGGCCCCGACCCTGTCCCGGACCTGCCCCGGCTCTGACCCTGTCCCGGCCCCGTTGCTGCCCCGTCTCGGACCCTGCTCGGCCCCGACCCTGTCCCGGCCCTGTCACGGCCCCGACCCAGTCCCGGACCTGACGGCTCCGCCCCTGGTAAGAGCCTAGCCGGGCCGAGCCGCGCGGCCGAGCCGCACTGCTTTGCCGAGTTGCCCTGCCAAGTCGCACTGTCCTGCCTCGCTCAGTTGCACTGCTGCCGCTGCTAGTCTGCTGCTGCTCCTATCATGGCTATTCCTAGTCTTCTCACCTTTGATGCTGAGGGTCGAGCGGTTGGCTTTGATGTCTGGCTAGATGATCTGCAGCTTTTCCTTCAGTGCGATAGCAAGGATGGTCTCTCCCTGTTTGATCTTACGTCGGGCGCCTCTACTGCCCCTGCTGCTGATGCTGACAGTACCGTTCGCTCGCAGTGGCTCACGCGCGATGTTGCTGCCCGCCTTGCTGTGCGTAGTCACCTACCGTCTACTGAGCACGCGCACTTTAGTCAGTACAAGAGTGCTAAGACTCTGTACGACGCAGTAGTTGCACGCTACTCTTCCCCTGCCACTGCTGCGCTTAGCCGCCTCATGCTACCGTACCTGTTCCCTGACCTCGCTGCTTTTGCCACAGTCACTGACCTCATTACGCACCTCCGCACTAGTGACACTCGCTACCGCGCTGCGCTTCCTGCTGAGTTCTGCGCCCAGAACCCCCCCCCCCCCATGTACATCACCCTCTACTACCTAGTCACTCGACTCCCTGACACTCTCCGCTCGGTCAGGGACCACTTCCTCTCTCTTTGCCCTACCACCCTCACTGTCGACCTCCTCGAGGAGCGCCTCCTTGCAGCAGAGACTAGTATCACCGCTGTAGGCGCCTCTCGTGGTGACCCCCGTACCCCTTTCTTTGAGGGGTGCTCCCCCGTTCCTCTTTTGCCCTCTGTTGCCTCTGCTGCTGCTGTCGACCTTGTTGGCACCGAGTCGGTCAGCGTTGCGTCTGCTCCTAGTGAGAGGCGCCGCATCAGCAAGGGCAAGCGGGGCAAGGGAGCTGGAGGAGGTGGTGGGGGCGGCGGTAGTGGCGGTGGAGGCGGAGGAGGGGGTGGGGGTGGGGGTGGTGGCAGAGGTGGGGGCTTCGGTGGCGGCGGTGGAGGTGGAGGCGGCGGTGGCGGTGGAGGGAGGGGTGGAGGAGGCGGAGGCGGCGGCGGCGGAGGTGGAGCTGGCAGAGGCGGAGCTGTGCAGCGGGGACCCCAGCAGCAGCAGCGCTCTCGTGAGACCCCTTCGCCCCAGCAGCTTCGTGAGTGGTATGCGGGGCGCCAGGGGTCTGGGGGTGCTGGTCCCTGTACTTACGTCCTGCGCACCGGTGACCGCACTGGAGAGCAGTGTGGCGGCTTGCACACCACCCAGCACTGCTTCGGTTGCCTGACGGACGCCTGGCGTGCCCAGTTCCCGGACGCCACTGAGATCCCTCGTTGGGGAGATCTGCTCAGGTCGGGGGTAGCTATCTTTGATCTTGACTTTGATGCTATTCTTGCTGCCATGTATGCTGTGTCTATTAGTGCTGAGGGTGACTGTTATGTGTGTGTTCCGCCTGACCCTGGTATTGAGGCTGCTGCTCTAGGTGCTAGTGAGTCTGCTGCTCCAGGTACTCGTGAGTCTGCTGCTCTAGGTGCTGGTGAGTCTGCTCTCTCAGGTACCGAGTCGGCTCAGGTCTTTCACACCTTCACCCTCGACTCGGGTGCTTCCCGCTCCTTCTTTCGAGACCGCACCACCCTTACGCCGCTCAGTCGGCCGGTTGCGGTCTCCCTGGCAGACCCCTCTGGGGGTCCTGTCCTTGCTCGCTACTCCACTCTCCTCCCGTGTCCGGTGGCCCCGTCAGGCTCCCTGTCTGGTCTCTACCTCCCCTCGTTCTCCACGAACTTGGTGAGTGGTGCTGACCTTCAGGATGCCGGAGTTGACCAGTTCACTCCTGCAGGTCAGCGAGTGACCCACTGCACGTGTGCTCAGACGGGCCGCCACTTGGCCTCGTTTACCCGTCGACCGGGGTCGAGCCTGTACACACTGACCACAGAGTCTCCTCCGGTTGCTGCGTCTGGTCAGGTAGCTGCGTCGAGTCAGGTGTTTGCTGCAGCGTCTCGGTCAGGTCCTGAGTCTGCCCCCTGCTCGTGTCGCCTCCTGTCCCACCAGACCCTCCTCTGGCACCACCGCCTTGGTCACCCCTCCTTGCCTCGTCTCCGAGGCATGGCCTCCCGTGTCCTTGTCTCTGGTCTCCCCCGGTCCCTCCCTCCCCTTCCCCCGGGGCCTGCCCCTACCTGCGTTCCCTGCGTCGAGGGGCGGCAGCGCACCGCTCCTCACTCCTCCGAGTTTCCCCCGACAGAGGCTCCGCTGCAGACTCTTCACATGGACGTGTGGGGCCCAGCCCGCGTCCGTGGACAGGGTCACGAGCGTTACTTCCTGCTGGTGGTTGACGACTACTCGCGTTACACCACTGTCTTCCCCTTGCGCAGCAAGGGTGAGGTCACTGAGGTGTTGATCGACTGGATCCGCGTTGCTCGTCTCCAGCTCAGAGAGCGTTTCGGCTCGGACTTTCCTGTTCTGCGTCTGCACTCCGACAGAGGCGGAGAGTTTTCCTCCGACCTTCTGCGAGCCTTCTGTCGTGCGGAGGGCATCCGCCAGACGTTCACGCTTCCGGCCTCTCCACAGCAAAATGGGATTGCTGAGCGCCACATTGGCATGGTCATGGATGTTGCTCGTACGTCCATGATCCATGCGGCTGCTCCCCATTTTCTGTGGCCGTTCGCGGTTCAGTACGCGGCGCATCAGATCAACCTTCAGCCCCGGGTCTCCATGCCGGAGACCTCCCCTACTCTGCGGTGGACGGGGAAGGTTGGTGATGCGTCTGCGTTCCGTGTCTGGGGATCTCGAGCTTTTGTCCGAGACTTGTCTGCGGACAAGCTGTCCTCCCGTGCTGTTCCTTGCGTCTTCCTCGGCTTTCCCCCTGATGCGCTTGGTTGGCAGTTTTACCACCCCACCTCGCGTCGTGTTCTGTCCTCCCAGGACGTCACGTTTGACGAGTCGGTTCCGTACTACCGTCTCTTCCCCTACCGCACTGCCCCCCTCCCCCCCCCGCCGCTCTTCCTCGCTCCCGGTCCCCCCCCGGTAGACCCCCTCCCCCCTCAGGGTCCTGCCCCCTCAGGTGTGTCCCAGGTAGATGCAGTCGAGCCTGTCGAGGTAGCTGCTGACTCTGGTGCGTCTGGGGGTGCTGAGCCTGAGCGTGTGGAGCCTGGGGGTGCTGGGTCTGGGGGTGCTGAGCCTGAGCGTGCGGAGCCTGGGGGTGCTGGGTCTGGGGGTGCTGAGCCTGAGCGTGCGGGGCCTGGGGGTGCTGCTTCTGGGGGTGCTGAGCCTGGGGCTGCTGGGAGTTGGGGTGTGGAGCCTGTCGGTGCTGGACCTGGCGGTCCTTCGGGTGCTTTGTCCCGGCGGGAGCTTCCCTCTCCACAGGAGCTGCGCGAGTGGTTTGCTCGCCGCTGGAGCCGTGCTGCTGGAGCTGGAGGTGCTGCCGGTGCTGGAGGTTCTGCTGCTGCTGGAGGTTCTGGAGCTGGAGGTGCTGCTGGAGCCGGTACTGGAGGTTCTGCTTCTGCTGGGGGTGCTGGAGCCACGGGTCCCGGAGGTGCTCGTACTGGAGGTACTGGAGCTGCTGGGCCTGGTGGTGCTCCTGGTGCTGGAGCTACTGGTGGAGCTGGAGCTAGTGGTGCTGCTGGAGTGGGTGCTACTGGAGGTACTGGAGCCGGAGCGGCTGTGTCTGCTGGTGGTCCTGCTGGAGCTGGAGCTGCTGGAGGTGCTGGAGCTGGTGGTGCTGCTGGAGTTGGAGCTGACGCTGGGGGTACTGGTGTTGTCCCTGCTGGTTCTGGAGGTGCTGAGCGGCCGCGGCCGTACTTCGTTCCGCTCCTTGAGCAGGTTCTTGGTCTTCCGCCTTCTCCTAGTCCTGCTCCTTCCTTAGAGTGTCCTCCGCCTGTCCAGTCCGAGTCACAGTTACAGCTGGTCTCCCCTCTGCCTGCTCCTTCTCCCTACGCTGGTCCTACTGGAGGTCTTGCTGAGCGTCGTGAGCCTGAGTCGCGTCCTGCGTCACCTGTTCGTACTGCTCGCACTAGTCGTCGTGTTCCACGTCCGCGTCCTCCTGCAGTCCCGGGCACGCATCAGATGGCACTGCGTCCTTCCACTGCGCCACAGCGTGTCCCTTTGCCGTCTCCTCAAGAGTCCTCTCTTCCTGCTCTTGCTGACCCGGCGTCTGACTCCCTTCGTGCTGCCAGTCCTGCTGTCACGCGTTTCCTAGCCACTGTTGTCACTGACCCTTCCTTTGAGTCCACTGCTGCGTCTGCCTTAGTTACCGAGCTTGTCGACTTCGCTGCTCACTGTCGTCTAGACTACGCCGCTAGTCTTGTTGCTGAGTCAGCGTCTGCGTCTGTCTGTCCTCCGTCCGTCGGGGGTGAGTGTGCTCTTAGCACGGACATCCTTGAGGACCGACAGGAGGAGTTCTAGTGTTTTGCTGCTGCTTTACCTCATCTCGTGTCCACGCTGCTTGCCCCTGAGGGAGACCCGGATGCACCAGACATCCCGACCCCGCGCTCTTACGCAGAGGCGATAGAGGGTCCTTACTCCTCTCAGTGGCAGGCAGCCATGGACGCAGAGATGGCTTCCTGGAAGTCCACAGGCACCTACGTCGACGAGGTTCCCCCACCTGGGGCGAACATCGTCAGTGGCATGTGGATCTTCAGGGTGAAGCGGCCGCCGGGTTCTCCGCCTGTCTTCAAGGCGCGTTACGTGGCTCGAGGCTTCAGTCAGCGGCAGGGAGTTGACTACTTTCAGACCTTCTCCCCGACCCCGAAGATGACCACTCTTCGGGTTCTGCTGCACGTTGCTGCTCAGCGTGACTACGAGCTTCACTCCCTTGACTTCAGCACTGCTTTCCTACAGGGCAGTCTGCACGAGGAGATCTGGCTGCGCCGCCCACCTGGCTTCACAAGGTCGTTTCCTCCTGGTACCCAGTGGAGCCTCCGGCGGCCAGTCTACGGTCTCCGCCAGGCGCCACGTGAGTGGCATGACACACTGAGGACTACGCTTGCGGCTCTTGGGTTTGCTCCTTCCACTGCTGACCCGTCGTTGTTTCTTCGCACCGACACCTTACTGCCGCCGTTCTACATCCTCGTGTACGTCGACGACTTGGTGTTTGCTACAGCTGACACTACTGGACTCGCCCACGTGAAGTCCGAGCTGCAGAAGAGACACACGTGCACAGACCTGGGTGAACTGCGCAGCTATCTTGGCTTGCAGATCACCCGGGACAGAGCACGGCGCACCATCACCCTGACTCAGTCACACATGGTGCAGCAGGTCCTTCAGCGCTTCGACTTCACGTACTCCTCGCCTCAGGCCACTCCTCTGTCTACTCGCCACTCGCTCTCAGCTCTGCCTTCGGATGAGTCCGTAGAGCCGAGTGGCCCGTACCCAGAGCTTGTTGGCTGCCTCATGTACCTGATGACCTGCACTCGACCTGACCTAGCATACCCTCTGAGCATTCTGGCGCGCTATGTTGCTCCTGGGAGACACCGACCAGAGCACATGGCTGCAGCGAAGAGGGTGTTGCGCTACTTGTGCAGTACTTCGGGCTTGGGGCTAGTGCTTGGAGGGCGGAGTCCAGTGGTCCTCACTGGTCACGCAGACGCGTCTTGGGTGGACGACCTGGCTACGCAGCGGTCGTCACAGGGTTACACCTTCAGCCTTGGTTCCGGCTCTGTTTCGTGGCGGTCTACCCGCTCGTCTTCTGTTCTCAGCTCCAGCTGTGAGGCTGAGATGTACGCAGGGGCCATGGCTGCACAGGAGTTACGCTGGCTCACCTACTTGCTGACTGACCTAGGAGAGCCGCCTCGTTCTCCTCCAGTTCTGTACGTAGACAACAAGGCCATGCTGGCCTTGTGTCGGGAGCACAGACTGGAGCACAGAACGAAGCACATTGCTCTTCGCTACTTCCTTGCTCGTGAGCTGCAGCAGCGTGGCCAGCTGCGCCTTGCTTACGTGGCCTCTCAGGCCAACACTGCTGATATCTTTACCAAGGCACTTCAGCCTTGTGATCATCAGCGTTTCTGTACTATGCTAGGTCTTGTGCCTACTTGGCCTCACTTGCTTACCTCTTGACTTTGCTTGTTCTGTGATCTATATATACCTGTACTTGCTTGTTTACCTTTATATATGAACTTGCATGTGAACTGGCCTTGTGGCCTTTGAACCTGTGCTCAGACTGTGTGGTGACGTTGTGATCCACCCTGAGCTTGCTTTGCTTTGCTTTGCTTGACTGGTCTTGTGACCCCTAGTTCTCCCCCACTTTGCCTATGGGGGTGTGTCAGATATATATATGCCTTAGCCTATGTAGGCTGTAGTGGGGTAGACACTAAGGGGTACAGCTTTCATATTTGTATCTCCCACTTTCCTAGTTCATTCATTCCTGTTGTTCCTTTCACAGAACTGCGCAGCTATCTTGGCTTGCAGATCACCCGGGACAGAGCACGGCGCACCATTACCCTGACTCAGTCACACATGGTGCAGCAGGTCCTTCAGCGCTTCGACTTCACGTACTCCTCGCCTCTGGCCACTCCTCTGTCTACTCGCCACTCGCTCTCAGCTCTGCCTTCGGATGAGTCCGTAGAGCCGAGTGGCCCGTACCCAGAGCTTGTTGGCTGCCTCATGTACCTGATGACCTGCACTCGACCTGACCTAGCATACCCTCTGAGCATCTTGGCACGCTATGTTGCTCCTGGGAGACACCGACCAGAGCACATGGCTGCAGCGAAGAGGGTGTTGCGCTACTTGTGCAGTACTTCGGGCTTGGGGCTAGTGCTTGGAGGGCGGAGTCCATTGGTCCTCACTGGTCACGCAGACGCGTCTTGGGTTGACGACCTGGCTACTCAGCGGTCGTCACAGGGTTACACCTTCAGCCTTGGTTCCGGCTCTGTTTCGTGGCGGTCCACTCGCTCGTCTTCTGTTCTCAGCTCCAGCTGTGAGGCTGAGATCTACGCAGGGGCCATGGCTGCACAGGAGTTACGTTGGCTTACCTACTTGCTGACTGACCTGGGAGAGCCGCCTCGTTCTCCTCCAGTTCTGTACGTAGACAACAAGGCTATGCTGGCCTTGTGTCGGGAGCACAGACTGGAGCACAGAACGAAGCACATTTCTCTTCGCTACTTCCTTGCTCGTGAGCTGCAGCAGCGTGGTCAGCTGCGCCTTGCTTACGTGGCCTCTCAGGCCAACACTGCTGATATCTTTACCAAGGCACTTCAGCCTTGTGATCATCAGCGCTTCTGTACTCTACTAGGTCTTGTGCCTACTTGGCCTCACTTGTTTACCTCTTGACTTTCCTTGTACTGTGATCTATATATACCTGCACTTGCTTGTTTACCTTTATATATGAACTTGCATGTGAACTGGCCTTGTGGCCTTTGAACCGGTGCTCAGACTGTGTGGTGACGTTGTGATCCACCCTGAGCTTGCTTTGCTTTGCTTTGCTTGACTGGTCTTGTGACCCCTAGTTCTCCCCCACTTTGCCTATGGGGGTGTGTCAGATGTATATGCCTTAGCCTATGTAGGCTGTAGTGGGGTAAACACTAAGGGGTACAGGTTTCATATTTGTATCTCACACTTTCCTAGTTCATTCATTCCTGTTTAATTCTTCACAAGAGACACCTGCTACAGTAACATGCATATATAATAATACTACGATACGATACTACTTTAGGTTTAATCTATCGAACGACTGAATTGCATAAGTCAAATTTTCTTTTCCCAACAGTTTCTATATATAAGGAGTTTTGTCTATTAGATCAACAAAACTAATGGATTTGTTCCAGAGTTGATTTCGCCTAAATGGAAGGTCAGGAAGAGATTCACGTACTGCCCAACAGGTGATATAGCAGCTGAATTCCTCACGAAGCGACTGCCGTGTCAGCAGTATCAGCACTGCGCAAACCTAAGTGGCATGGTCACGCGATTCAAGACTTGCTACGGCCAGGAATGAAGGGGGGTGTTACGATAAATGAAATGAGAGTGCATTGTATGCATTCCTGACTGTTACGAGTGCAATTGAGTGAGTGAGCGAGGATTGCACTATCGAGACAAGAATACAATGAGCGAAGGAATGAGCGAAGAATATATAGCGAAACTACAGTGGTAACGGTAACGTGGGAAATTGGGGTGTGCGACGGGCCTGGTGCCGAAGTTTGGGGAACTGTCGAGGCGGAGGTCCGGAGCGCGGGTTACCAATCGAACCGTGAGGTTGGGTCGCATCGTGAACAGTGGCAGGAATGATGTCGAGGCGAATGTCGCGAGTGGTAACGGAATATTGTGGGGTGCTGTCACTGTTGTACGCGCTGAGCAGGGACGCGAAGTAAGGAAAAGGAATTTTCCTTACACTACCCTCCCCCTCAAGGAGGCCTCCCTGACGAGAGTGCGTGTATATCCCAGAAATTTGTCCAGTGCAAGTACTCGTTGAGGAGTGCGTGGTTTTCGATTTTGTCCAGTGGAACCCAGTTGTCCTTGGTGGGCGTGCGGTCTCGCCAGCGTATTAAAAATTCGACCCTTCGGGCTCCTCGTGGGTCACGAAATCGGTGGCTCATAATCTTTTCGGGCGTGATGACTGGCTCGGTCGGTGGTCGGGTCATGCTGGTTGGGCAATGTCGGGCCAGTTGGCTGGTGGATGGGATGTAGGGGCGAAGCAGGCTGACGTGGAAGGAGGGGCTGACGTACCAGTCAGCGGGGAGGAGGAGGTGGGCTGTGACCGGTGTGATCATGTGGCTGATGCGAAATGGCCCGCAATATCGGGGGCGGAGTTTCGGAGTTATGGGCAGGCGGAGGTTTTGGGTGTCGAGTAGAACTAAGTCGTCGGGTTGGTAAGTGATGGGTCTGCAGTGGCGGTCGGCGTTGCGCTTAGCGATAACGTTCGATTTTTTAATTGCGTCTGCTACCCTGGTCTGTGCTTCCTGTAGGATTTCTGCGAATTGTTGCACTCGCGGCACTGGGTTGTCGGGATTCGGGGTCATGGGTACTGTAGGGTCTTGTCCGTAGTTCAGGTAAAACGGTGACTGTTGGGTCGTGGCGGATGGCGAGTTGTTGTACGCGAATTCGATTAGTGGCAGTTGCTGTTCCCAGGTGGTGGGGTCGTCGCACGTGGCTCGGATTAACTGTTCCATGGTCTGATTTGTCCGTTCTATCTGTCCGTCGGTTTCGGGGTGGTACGAAGAACTGAACTGCAGCCTTGTGCCGAACTGCTGCCACAGGTTCCGCCACAAATTGCTGGTAAACTTCGTATCGCGGTCGCTGATAATCGCTGCAGTTATCCCATGTAATCGAACAATGGTTGCGATGAAGAGGCGGGCCGTTTCTTCGGTGATTGATTTCTTGCAGGCTGCGAAGTGTGCCATTTTCGTCAATCGATCGACGACGACCAGGATCGCGTCGTTCCCACTTGCACCTGCCGGTAACCCCGTGACGAAGTCCATCGTCACCTGCTGCCAAGCACGCTCTGGGGGTGGTATCGGCTGCAATTGTCCTGCCGGCCGCTTCCGTGATGATTTCATGACCTGGCAGGTGGGACACGATGCCACGTATCGTTGCACGTCGGTCAACATTTCGGGCCAGTAGTAGTACCGCTGCAGCTGCTGCCGTGTTTTCTCTACTCCGAAATGCCCTGAGGTAACTCCGTCGTGTGCCTCCTGCAACATTAATTCCCGTAGAAGTGTGTAGCCCGGTACCCAGATGCGATCAGTGCCGGCTTTTACGTAATAGACTCCCCTTGCTGCTGCAAACTGCTGCGAATTTCCGCCTGTAAAAAATGGGTCGGTCTGATAACCGTGGGTAAATAGGCATGTTAACAGTGGGCTGGTCTGGGCGAGTAGTATGGCGTGAACTTGGGCTGTGGGCCGGGTTAATGCATCGGCGATGTTCGATGCCCCCTTTTTGTAGGTGACCGTGTAGTGAAAATTCGACTCGAGGTAATCGAGCCAGCGGATTTGTCGTGGGTTGAGGTGGGGTTGCGCGCGGAGGTACTGTAGCGACTTGTGATCTGTCCGTACTGTCACGTCAGCGCCGGTCAAGTAACAGCGCCACACTTTGAACGCATGCACGATCGCAAGCATTTCGCGATCGTGTATCGGGTAATTCTTCTCGGGCGGATGCAACTTTCGTGATTCGTATGCGATGGGCTGTAACCCGTCGCCGAAGTCCTGTAGCAGTATGGCTCCAATGGCGATGTCTCTTGCGTCGGTAACCACTTCGAATGGGTGGTGTGGGTCGGCGATGCGCAGTACGGGCGGTGAACAGAGAACATTTTTCAGGGTAGAGAAGGCAGCATGCTCTTTCTCCC
Organism: Closterium sp. Naga37s-1; assembly: GCA_947471745.1. Taxonomy (NCBI): domain Eukaryota; kingdom Viridiplantae; phylum Streptophyta; class Zygnematophyceae; order Desmidiales; family Closteriaceae; genus Closterium; species Closterium sp. Naga37s-1. Next base: position 222,060 of record CANJKZ010000497.1, on the reverse strand, counting down.
CCCACGTAAAAGTGACCCCCTTCCGCAGTAAATTTGTTAGCGGGGCAGTTAAGCGTGCCATGTCGGGGACGAACCGGCGCACGTAATTAACGAACCCTAAAAAACTTTGTAGTTCCGTGATGTTCGTCGGGGGGTGCCACGCTTTTACCGTGTCCAATTTTTTTGGGTCGATTTCTACTCCAGCCTCCGAAATAACGTGCCCCAAAAACTCTAGCCTATCCTGAAAAAACTCGCACTTGGAACCCTTGGTCAGTAGTCTGTGTTTGTCTAAAACTGTAAATACTTCTTCTAAATCGGCTAAGTGCTGCTACTTATCCCGACTGTAGACTAGGATGTCGTCGAGGTAGATGATCACACATTTATCTAAGAGTGGCCTAAACGCCTCGTTCATTGTCATCTGGAAAGTCGCCGGCGCATTGGTCAGTCCGAAAGGCATCACCGTGTATTCAAACGACCCGTACCTAGTCCTAAAAGCTGTCTTGGCACAGTCCGACGGTTCGACCCTAATCTGGTGGTATCCTCCCCGTAAGTCAATTTTTGAAAAGACTCGCGCTGTTCGCAGTTGATCTATCAGCTCGTCGGCGCGGGGGATGGGGTATCGTGATTTAACTGTAACCCTGTTCAGTGCTCGGTAGTCGATACACATGCGAAACCCGCCGTCCTTCTTCGGTGTGAACAGGATCGGTGCGGCGAATGGCGATGAGCTCGGTCGGATGAATTTCTTCTCTAACAGGTAATCTAACTGCTTCCTTAGCTCGTCGAGCTTGGGTTGTGTCAGTCTGAACTGTCGCTGTACGGTTGGCTATGCCCCGGGCTCTAATTCTATTTGGTGATCGTGCGCCCGCTGAGGTGGCAGTCCCTCTGGTAAGTCATCGGGGAAGATCCACGGGAATCGTTTCAACAGTTCCTGTAGTTACGATGGTACTGCCGCCAGTAGTTTCTGAAAATCACTCGGTTTGTCCGCTTCTTCCACTATCGCGATATCCATCGCGTACACGTCAGCTCCAGCGGCGACAGCCCGTTTCATCGTGATGGCGTTGACGTGGACCGTTGAAGACTCAGGCGACTGCCAGCGAGGTAGTTCCACCCAGTTACCGCTACTTCGCACAGTGCAGTTGCCCGTCGTCCAGTCGATTCGCGGGTTGTATCGTCGCAGCCAATCACGTCCTAGTAAAATGTCGTGCCCATCCAATGTCGTCGCGAGCATTTTCTGTGTAAACCCGAAATTCCCCCCACAGCGGACCTTTACTCTTTCCACTTTTTCCCGTATGGCCAGCGGCGTTCCGTCAACTAAGCGTGCATCGATCTCTGGTAAGCACCGAATAAGTGTCAGTTGCAGCTTCCTTGCAGTCGCGGTATTAACTAAGCTGTGACTTGCACCTCCATCTATAAAAATCTTCACTGCTGCTCCCTGTATTTTCCCTTGAATCAGTACTGGGCAATCCGTCGCTGTACCCTCCTTATTCGTCCGAGCCCGATCGATAGCGTGAATCGGTACTGTGACTCGGTGAGGGTCGGTGAAGTTGGGCAAGCAGGCAGTCTCGTTAGTAGTTGGCCCAACTTCTACAGACTGCTGGCGTTTCCCGGCCTCTGAGACTCTCGCCCCTGCTCTGTTCCGCGACGCCTCAGCTCCTCTGGGCATTCACTCTTGCGATGGCCCGGCCTATTGCAAGCAAAGCAGCGCCCCTTAAACGGTGCGGCAGCTGCATTCGTCGCAACGGCGTGTACGGTGGCGTGCTCGATCGGTCCCCGAGGACGTTGTCCGTAGTAGGACCCCGGTCTCGGTCGTCGTAGGATGTCGATTTTCTCGGAGAGCGCGAGGATCTCGTTGAAATTCGAGAGCCCGCGTAGCATAATTTCGTGCGATATGTCCGGCTTTAGCCCTCCGACGTAACGGTCCACCCGCTCCGCTTCGTGCATATAGCCGACTTGTTCGCATAGTGCGAGAAAGCCGCTAGTGTAATCTTGAACCGAACCGAGCTGCCGCCAAGTGCGCAGCTTCTGACGCGCCGAAATCGAAGTCGCGATCGGCTTGAAACGCGCCCGAAGCCCTGCGCACCACGCATCCCACGTGCTGTACTGGGCTGTCTCGCAGAATGAACTCCAGGTGACGGCTGGGCCCGTGGGCCCGTCTTCTTGCGACGGTGGCTCGTAGGCGCGTGGCGACGTCACGATGACTCGCCACCAGTCCATGGCAGGGCCCCTCAGCAGCGAAACAGCGTAGCGAATCTTAGCTGTGTCCGACTCGACGTAATTGGCGTCGAAAAACACCTTCATCGTGAAGACCCACGACTGAACCGTCGGACCCCCACGTTGGCTCGGGTCGAAACAGGGCGGACGCTGTGGCTTGAGTGGCATTGGTGCCGTGACGGCATACTCGCCACTTGTCGCCGCAAATTCCACGTGCCGACGGGACTAGCGGGGCTCCCGTGGGCTTGGTGCGGTCCTGTTTCTCTCCATGCCAGGCATCGAGTGAGCGGCGCCCTCACTGGCTGCACCTGAGCGCTGTCCCACGCTGTCATTCTGTGTCGGTGTGCCGGATGAGATGACAATCGGCTCCTCCGAATGTGCAAGTGCATGTGTTGGTGCTGGTGCGTTCACTGTCGATTGTTGGCGAGCGGAGTCGCGTTCCGCCGTGAGTGGCGATTTCAAGCGCCGATTCTTCGAGTTGGCGCATGAGCCGATCTAGTTGCTCCTGTGTCAGTGTCGCGACATTGAGTTCTGCCATGGCGGGGGTGTCGGGCAAGCTCAGCGAGAGCCTCTGTCGTGGCCGTGCGTGCTTACGAGAGAGCACTACGAGCGGCGGTGCTTGATCGCTGAGAGACGTATACCCCCCCCCCCCAAAAAAAATGATAGCGGGGAAACGAAGGTGTGGGTGCGGTCCGAGAGAAGATCGTAGGCTCTGATAACCAAGTGTTACGAGTGCAATTGAGTGAGCGAGCGAGGATTGCACTATCGAGACAAGAATACAATGAGCGAAGGAATGAGCGAAGAATATATAGCGAAACTACGGTGGTAACGGTAACGTGGGAAATTGGGGTGCGCGACGTGCCTGGTGCCGAGGTTTGGGGAACTGTCGAGGCGGAGGTCCGGAGCGCGGGTTACCAACCGAACCGTGAGGTTGGGTCGCATCGTGAACAGTGGCAGGAATGATGTCGAGGCGAATGTCGCGAGTGGTAACGGAATATTGTGGGGTGCTGTCAGTGTTGTACGCGCTGAGCAGGGACGCGAAGTAAGGAAAAGGAAGTTTCCTTACACTGACCAACAAAAGAAGCATGCACTACCGTAGCGAGAACGAATGCGAATGGTCAGAGTTACGTGAAACGTCGCGTACAGTTGGAAGGATCTGGACCATCAGCGGTAGAAGCATCGGGCAGCTGTGTCGCTCAAGGAATTGGCAAGAACAGGTTCGTAACCGGTTCTCGCGTAGCTGCAGCAGTGTAGCCCCCCAAGGGCCCTCAGTCAGAATACATCTTGGGAGAATATGCCACAAGTAACCAACTTGGGACTCGATAACGTGAATGGTAAAAAAAAAACGCGTACGGTCACTGTATCGGGTTTTCTGACGGGTTTGGTAAGCGGGGTCACGGATTCAGTCACTAACAACAGGTAAAAAATCACGCGAATGGTCACACATGTAACTCCCGCCAAAAAAACTTGAAACTCAACAAAATTCCCGCTCGCGCCCAACCAATCTGCGAACTTGTAAAAAAACTAAAACCCAATCGGAATCGGATGCGGTTTGGGAACGGATCAACCCTAAACACCTTGCGAGTTACGTGTTTAGGGTTGATCATCCGAAAACGCATCCAGGTTCTTTCTGGGTTTCATTTTGTTTTGGGGGGAGTTTCATCTGTGACCATTCGCGTTTTTTTTTTACCAGCTGATTGTGACTGATTCCGTGAAACGCTTTATCAGTCGCGTGAAAACACCCTTTTCAGTGACCGTACCCTTTATTTTTTTACCAAAAATGTTTTCGAGTCCCATGATGGTTACAAACGGCATATTTTCCCATGCATCTTTGATGGGGAAAAGTATACACCCATCGAATTTATCCGCAATCACACCCACCCAACTGCGAGCCCACCCACTCACTTGAAGCATAATGGCATGCCATGGTGAGGTAGCGCATAAGATCGTGGGGTTGGGTACATGGTATGGTGAAGCAGAAAGGCACATGTGATGGTGAAGCACGGTAATTTGTGAGATGGTGAAGCACCATAAGCACATGGTTTGACGGTAAAAAAACTTTTCAATTTATATAGAAAGAAATGTCATACACCATTGCCAGCTTTATTTGCCTCGAGGGCAGCTGCTGCTAACAGCACACAGCACGCTAACAGCGCTCTAAGCAAGAGCACATACCCACTAGGCTTCATGCATATGCATGGCAGATGCCTCAAGGGGACCGCCCCCCTTACTCGGCCCTCCCCTTTTCACCAAACCCACTGCCCCAATTCTCATTCGTAAGTAGACGACGCAACCCGGGTGGTACAAAAGCCCAAGACAGCCGGGTTTGCTGTGTGCCCAACAACCCCAGAAATATGAAAAGGTGTTGCTTTCCCCAGTGTGCCGTATCAACAATCCAGCCAGGCCCTGATTCTCCATGCCGCCGCCACCACCGTTTACTCCAAAGCCTGCTTGAGACCGTTGGGCCGCACATACAAGATGCTGTTGCTGTTCCACAGAACAAACTCGAGCGCGTTATTAGCAGCCTCGCTAGGGTTATAGTCGTCCCACCACACGGACTTGGCCGGCTCGTCGCACACTGATGCGGTGTAGTTCTTGCCTCCCTCCTCCACGGTCTGCCCGCAAGAAATTCTCTCGCCCTTGGGGGTTTCGCCCTGGCAGCACGGAGTGAGCTTGCTGGTGAAAGCTGCAGGGCAGGAGCAAGGAAGAATCGCAAGGCATGGAAAAAGGGCAGATGAGTATTCGAGAAGCAAGGCACAGAAAGCCACAGGTGTGAGCATAGCAGGAGGAAAGAGGAGCAGAAACATCAGCAGCGAAGTCAAGGCATGGAAACTGCATGAGCTTGAAATGCCATGGGGTATGGGGGGGCCCTTACCAGTTCCGTCCTTGAGCAGAAGATTCTCGAATCCGCTCGACATGCGGAACAGAATCAAATCCTTCACTCCCGCCGCCCGCAGCTTGTCCAGCTTCATCGACAGCGCCTGGTTGTGATCCGCCGCGATCTGATTCGCCGGCTCGTAGCACCCAGCGGACTCGCTCACGAGACGCTTAGCTAAGCGCACGGCGGGAATGCACCCGAGAGGAGGCAGATCATAAACAACAAACTTAGTGGCGCGCGTGGTCTTGAAGAGAACGAGAATTGCGTCGACGATGGCGTTGGTGGTGGAAGAAACGAGGTCTGCTGCCGCCTTGTCGCCTCCGTCTCCAAGAATCGAGTCGAGATAGTCGTTCGTACCGATGCTGATAACGAAGACTGCTGTGTTGAATTTCTGTAGAAAGGTGCGGAGTGGGGAGGGGGAATAAAGGTTAGGAGTGGCAAAGACAGACTACACAAGTATACATGGTGATGCAGAACTGAAATCTCTGATAGTTATATGGTCAACACGAGGAAGAGGGGAAGTGAGGGGGACAAGGAAGGGCAAGAGAAGGGAGGTGTATCAAGAAAGGGTAGCGGGCTTTATAAGAGCGGACAGGAAGTAGTAAGAGATTCAGCTCACCATTCCCCTGCGGTCGGCAGCGTACTGACTGAAAAACTCCAGCTGATGCTGCAGACTCCACGTCTGTTCCGGTGCACGGAAATCAAGGCAAGCAGGAGAATAATGAGACGGAGGGATACGACGATGGGAACGGCAAGGCAGTGGCGCCAGCGATGAGTGAAGCGAGAAAGGTTTGTGCTGAAAAGCTGAGCGGCGTGAAGATATGGAAATAGTGAAAAGAATGTCGCAAGAAAAAGCGATGGGGAAGCTAGTCTCGTCTGAGAGGAACGCTCAATGAGTCGCCTTAAAAGACAGAGAGGAACGCGGGCTCACCTGGTTGCTGTAGATCCAGGGCTTGGTGCCGGCACCTGCAGTGGCAAAGCTGGTGCCTTGTTTGGAGACGAGCGACTTGGTGATGTAGGGCATCAGGTAGTCGCTTCCCATGTCCTCGGCTGGTGAGTGAGGGGAAGGGAACAGAGAGGGAGCGAGTTCTCAGATACCGTCTACGACATCTGTGTAAGTGTTTATGAAACCGGCGACTTAGACTCGGCTGCGACGAATGACGAGTGTGACGAAAGCGATGAAGAGGAAAAGATGGGCGCGGACGTGGCGAGAAGATACCAGGCGGAAGACCAGCGACGATTCTAACGGAAGCAGGGATGCATGCACTCACTGATGAGGTCGATCGTGAGTCGGCCGTTGCAGAACCGGCCCGGAGCTGCCTTGAAGCCGATGCCGTACGGCTCCACGTCAGCCTTCCATCCGGCAGACTCGAGGTGGTTCGTCATGCCCGTGTCCAGGTACTGGTCTCCGAACGCGAACACCTGCGGTGGTCCCACGGTGCTTGCAGACGATTTGCTTGTATCGGAGGTGCTTGTATCGGAGCTACTCTTCTTGGCGTCGTCGACTGTGGACGACGCGCGGGCGAGATGGATGGACAGTAGTGCGACAAGCACGAGAGTGACTGTAGCGAAGGACTTCGCCATTGTGACAGTGGCTCTCTTTCGATGACTAGGTGAAAGGATATTAATCGACAGGCTTCAAGTCTTTCGATCCGAGATTGAAGTTGAATGTTCTGAAGCGGAGAGCAGTAGAATGGACTGCTGAAAGGCAACGCGAGTATGGAATATAAGATACTCAGTTGCTGGTTCCGATGATATTATGAAATTGAACCTGCAAGCGCTTTAGTAGTAAGGAGATGATTGTTATTCCAAGTGAACTGGGTCATTGGTCGCACTTGGGAAGGGTTGATCGTGGTCCGTGGACTCATGGGCAGCGGCAATGCGCTTCCCATGGCGGGACGCGTGATCGGAATTCAAGATGGGGAGGGCGCATTGTCATGGCAGCAGGGAAGGGCAAGGAGATAGGGATCGGAACGGGAAAGCTGGGGCAAAGTGGATGAATCTCGCCGCGCGTTTGCCAGCTGCTGCAGGCAGAATTGTGATGCGATTCGAGTCGCCATGTGTGGAAAGGGTGGGCAAATTCGTGCAAACCCATGGGTGAAGTGTGGGATGGGATGGGGGGATGGGCCAGGCAGCTTGAGCCAAGTGCTATGTCGAGATGTGAGCTCACGAAAAGAAAGAAGTGAGTGACCCGCTCGCAATAAGAATTCGTCGATATTCGGAAAGTATTGCGACGGTGTGCAAGCAGCATGTTGGCGTGCGACTGATTCTCGCGAGGGTGGCTCACTTTCGCAGAAAACACAATGCAGTGAGGTGGCCATGGGTTGCCAGCGGATTTTGTTGCAGGTCTGTAATGAAATGGGTTAGATGGCTCTACACTAAAATATCATATAACCGCCTGGAAGTACCATACATCCAATATCCTACAAAATATGTGATTTCTTTTCCGAGCAAGGTGATTAGAACTATGTTTCGCTGATGCTGTTCAGTAAATACATGAATGACGAACTTTAATATGTGAGAGGGATCCACAGGGTTTGCAATGTAACTTGTTCAAAGGTGCTACCATGTTCCAGCAGTAACCATTCAAAGCGCACCAAACATTTGCACTCTAGAAGATCCTACAACGCTTTTCATGTTTCTCTCTGCTACGTACAGGCGATCGAAGTGCAAAACCTGCCAAGGGCAACGAATATATATCAGTTGCAAGCTGGTCAGGTTCAATTGGCCAATATCAAGCTGGCCAGAGATGGGGCAGCATTTTAAGAACAAGACACACGGGACAGGAAACAAAGAAGCAAGGAAGCAAGGATGCAAGGAAGAAATAATAGCAAGGAAGGAAGTTCGCGCACTCTCTGAGCAGGAATAGCCTACAAATAGCTCTGAGCGGCACACGGGGAGGTGGGTTCTGCAAAACCAGAAGGGTAGATTGGGAAGATTGGGTAGACTGGGTAGCTTGTGTAGACTGGGTAGGTTGTGTAGATACGGTATGCTGGGTAGACTGGGTGCAAGGGGCATGCAACGCACCCAGGCAGGCCGGCAGGACTTCTCGTAGAGCGAACGAGCGGACTGGCAGCAAGGGGGGTACTCGAGGGCCTTTGACTGCGATCGTCGTGAGGAGGGTGATGCGGGTGACGAAGGTGATGTGGATGGTGGTGGTAGTGTGCTGTTGGCCAGGCTGCTGTTGCCTGCTCCTGCTGCTGCTTCTCCTGCTGGTTGCTCCCGTGGGGCAGCAGCAGGAGCTGCAGCCTCTGCCTCCGCAGCTGGTGCTGCTGCTTCCACGCATGCATAGAACGCATCCCGAGCCTGTGAGGACAGGGTGGTAGGGCAAAGAAAGGGAACGTCGCAGAATGAGGCGCCGCTGCTGCTCCTGCTGCTGCTTCTCCTCCCGGTTGCTCCCGGGGGGCAGCAGGAGCTGCGGCCTCTGCCTCAGTAGCTGGTGCTGCTGCTTCCACACATGCATAGAACGCATCCCGTGCCTGCAGGACGGGAGCAGGGGGAAGGGAGGGAGCACGGGAAGCGAGGAGGAGAGGATTGAGTTGATTCTAAGGTAATATTGCGCAACTGGTGCTGCTGCTTCCACGCATGCATAGAACGCATCCCGCGCCTGCATGACGGAGGTGGCGGGAAGGGGAAGGGGGGAGGGGGGGAGGGGAGAGTGCGGGTGGGGGGGGAGGGGATGGGATTGAGTCCGATTACAATGCAGCTGGTGCTGCTGCTTCCACGCATGCATACATCGCATCCCGCGCCTGCATGACGGAGGGGTGGGGAAAGGGAGGGGGGGTCGAGGGAGGGGCCGAGAATTGAGTTGATTTTGATTCAAAGATGTGACTTCGCAGCTGATGCGGCTGAACAGGAGAACAAAAGAAGGGGGTGCCGTTGCAAGTCCATAGCGGGGGAGAAAAGTTTCTAGCATCGGCAAAAGAATACAAAGAGAAGAACAATCGCACAGGTGCCGCTGCTGATTCTACGCATGCGCAGTACGCATCACAGAGGTGATTTCTGAGGCGCCTAAAAAACCCGCGTGCATTGAGGTGATTTTTCAGGCGCTTAAAAGATCACCTCCATGCCGCTGCTGATTCTACGCATGCGTACAACGCATCACCGTGCCTGGAGGTTAAGAGGAGAATTAAAACGGGTTGCCGTTGCGAGAGTTGTGCAAGTGCGTGCTGATGCTGTTTGAAAGAAGTTAAAAACTAGACGTGCCTTATAACAACGGTCACGCGCTGCAGATAATACTTCCGTTACCACCGCCGATCCCGGCGCTAGCGGCGGCGTTGAGCGAGGCCGTTCTGCGTCTGTCGAGGACGAGTTTTCCCCCATCCTAGTAACGTAATCAGCGCGTCGGCCTTGTCGAGAAGTGGTATAACGCGGATACTGAAGCAGTATCGCTTTTAGCCGAGAAGGCGAACAGGGAGCTGTATACCGTAAAGGTGGGGACTAGAAACGTCAGAGTTTCGTGCGAACTGCCTCCAGGTGGTTAGGCGCAGTATTCATGCTCTAGGCAAATCTAGGCCACGGATCGTACGCGTTGACGTTACAGATTCGTTTTGCAACAACACTCTGATCATTGTGTTAGATACACAGAAACATATTCTGTTTTTTTTCCAAAAGTATTTCTGTTCAACCCAAACAACACAATGGCTCCTTTATCGGATGTCGGCAGCATCATCACCCCATGTTTTGACGTTTGTCCACATTCAGCCGCCAATCCACGTGTATGATTTCGGTCGTATCGCAGGTGAATGAACAAATGCGCAGCGTGGCTCATGTGGAAAACTGAGGGATGGCGGGTGGGAGGGAAGTTTGCGTCTGCGACCCCCTTTTTCCAGAGAGGTTACACTACAGTCACGAAATGATTTTGGAACACACTGCGTGTAACGGTAAGCACAGCTAAACAATAATCCACGGCTAAGTGTGATTGAATTCGACGTTTTGTGGAATTTTCGCCCGATTACCCATCACAAATTTGGGCGACTTTCGCAGTTTCTACACTCTCCGGAAGCAGACCGTCACTGCTAGTTTTCTCATGTCGGCCAAAGAGCTGGATGACAGTTAGTGGTTTCTACACTCTGGAGTCGCATCGCATCGCAAGGAAGGTACGCCATCCGCCAATGAACCTTGCCTTCTACCAATACTCGCTAGCTGCCAAACCTACCCATCTCAAACCATTTGAAACCAACCTAACCTACCTGAAATATTCCTTCTCTCCCTCCGTACAGCCTTTCTCCAGCCTCCCTCGCTTTCTTCCCCATGCCAGCCTACTTCAAGAAGTCATTCGAAGGAAAACCGCAGAGCTCTCCGTTGAAGCCGTTCTTGACCTTGTAAGACGTATTACTTTAGACTAGTAAGCGCGAGCACTGCGATACTGGCCCGACGCCTCGCTATACAATAATCCAGCGTTGTCCTGGTCCACCTCGCGTAGTTCTTGAAAACGAAAAATATCTTTGAAGGGTTGCGCGACTCGCGCTGAAGGGACAGAGAGTCGCCAAAGAATCGCCGTGAACCGCTCAGAGAAACCAGGCCGTGAGTCGATGATACATAAAAACGTCAGTTATTCCTGAGAATACACCCGAAAATACGCCTAAGCATCCACCTGAGTACCACCTGAGACCTGAGAGTATACTTTAATTAAAAGCCATGGGGCCGTTTAGGAGCAACAGCCGCCGCCCACCCGCCGTCCTCGCGCTCGTTACAATCACATTCGCGACGCTCGCCGCGTCGCCAGCATTCGCGGGGAAGATCAGGCAGGTTTTCGCGTTCGGCGATCAGGCATTCGACACGGGCATGAGCCGCTTCTTCAGCCAGTCCATCTGGAAGGCCACCGCGCCGCCTTACGGCCAAGATTGGGGCAAGATATCGGGCCGCTTCAGCAACGGTCGTCTCGTACTTGACTTTATCAGTGAGTGACTAATTAGAGAGCGGTTGTACAAGCGTGACTGTAGCCAGTGCTCGGCTCGGGCGTGAGCCGCAATTTTCGCCGCTCTTGACGGCCGCCGCCGCACTTTTCGTCATTTCCCCACCTTTCCCATACCCAATTTTCACAATTACCCCATCCCCCACTCTTCCCCCTCCCCCTCCCTTCACCCCCGCCTTCCTTTCCCCCCCTTCCCTCCCCGCTCTCAAGCGTTCCCGTCCGGGTCTGCCGATCCTCTTCGCGTACCATCGCAAGCCGCTCGTGCTGAAGCTCCGACGTGACTCACCTTTTCTCTCCCCCCTCCCGGCCTCCATTTCCCCCTCCCCCCTCCCCCACATCCCCCCTTCAGCGTTCCGCCTGGGTCTGCCGAGCCTGTTCGCGTACCACTGCAAGCCGCTCGTGTCGACGCTCGTATGCGACTCACCCCCACTCCCCCACACCCCCCTATTCCTCCCCATTCCCCATGTCTCCCCGTCCCCCCAATCCCCCCTTCAGCGTTCCGCCTGAGTCTGCCGAGCCTCTTCGCGTACCATCGCAAGCCGCTCGTGTCGAAGCTCCGACGGGACTCAAACTTTCTCCCCTCCCGGGCCCCATTTTCTCTTTCCCGCTCCCCCACATCCCCCCTTCAGCGTTCCGCCTGGGCCTGCCGAGCCTCTTCGCGTACCATCGCAAGCCGCTCGTGTCGAAGCTCCGACGGGACTCAAACTTTCTCCCCTCCCGGACCCCATTTTCTCTTTCCCCCTCCCCCACATCCCCCCTTCAGCGTTCCGCCTGGGCCTGCCGAGCCTCTTCGCGTACCATCGCAAGCCGCTCGTGTCGAAGCTCCGACGGGACTCAAACTTTCTTCCCTCCCGGGCCCCATTTTCTCTTTCCCGCTCCCCCACATCCCCCCTTCAGCGTTCCGCCTGGGCCTGCCGAGCCTCTTCGCGTACCATCGCAAGCCGCTCGTGTCGAAGCAGGGAACGAGCTTCGCGACTGCCGCGGCTGGCGCCCGAAACTGGGTGTATGCAGGGAAGGTGCGTGCGAGAGTGTGACTGTAAGGAGGGGGAAGGTGCGTGCGAGAGTGACTGTAATGAGTGGAAGCGGTAATAGTGTGGCTATAGCGAGGGAGAAAGACGCAGTGAGCGACAGACGCGCTGCCTGGCGCAGATAGCGTACATGCGTGAGAGTGCAAGGACACGCCTTCACCACTGTTATCCGCTCTCCACCCTCCCTTCCTCTGGCTCCCATCGGCCCTCTCCTTCCCCTCTCTCCGCAACTACTCTAAACGCGCTGCCTGACGCAGATAGCGTACATGCGTGAGAGTGCAAGGACACGCCTTCTCCACAGCTTGAGTCTCAAGGCTTCATCACCCCTTCCCACCTCTTCCCACCCCTTCCCATCCCTTCTCAACCCCTTCCCACATCCCTTCCCTTTGCAAACGCGCAGCCTGAAGACGCAGATAGCGTGCATGCAGGAGCACAAGGACAAGCGCAACTCGAAGCTTCATCACCTCTTCTCACCCTTTTGCACCCCTTCCCATCCCTCCCTTTTCAGACCCGCAGCCTGCAGACCCAGATAGCGTACATGCAGGAGTACAAGGACAAGCGCAAGAACGACCCGCCGTTTCATCACCGCTTCCCATCCCATTCCACCCGTTTCCATCCCCTTTCCCCCGTCCCCATTCCTCTCCAGACCCATAGCTTGCAGACCCAGATAGCGTACATGCAGGAGTACAAGGACAAGCCTTCACCCTCAACTCACTCCTTCTCACCCCTTCTCACCCCTTTGCACCCCTTCCCATCCCTACCACTTGCAGACCCGCAGTCTCCAGACCCAGATAGCGTACATGCAGGAGTATAAGGACAAGCGCAAGAACAGCCCAACGCTTCATCTCACCCTTTTGCACTCCTTCCGATCCCTCCCCGTCCCCTCCCTTTTCAGACGCGCAGCCTGCAGACCCAGATAGCGTACATGCAGGAGTACAAGGATAAATGCAAAACAACCCAACGTTTCATCACCGCTTTCCATCCCTTCCCATCCCTTCCCATCGATCCCCATTCCTCTCCAGACTTGCAGCCTTCAGACCCAGATAGCATACATACAAGCACAAACGCAAGAACAACCCGACGCTTCATCACCCCTTCTCACCCCATTCCACCCGTTTCCATCCCCATTCCCCCTTCCCCGTTCCTCTTCAGACTCGCAGTCTCCAAACCCAGATAGCGTACATGCAGGAGTACAAGGACAAGCGCAAGAACAACCCGCAAGTGGTGAGATGAAACGGCGGGTGTTGAGATGAAACGGCAGGTGGTGATGAAACAGCAGGTGGTGAGATGAAACGGAAGGTAGTGAGATGACACGCCAGGTGGTGATATGAAACGGTAGGCAGTGAGATGAAACTGCAGGTGGTGGGATGAAACGTCAGGTAGTGCAATGTGATGGCTGCTGGTGAGATGAAATGGCAGGCGGTAAGATGAATACCCTTCCATACACTCCTAGATTCCCTTGCTCACCCCTCCCTTTCTTCTTTCCCAAATGCTTGACCAATCACTGATTCTGATCTGCACCGGAACCAACGACTACGCGTCAGCCATTCTCTTTTCGGCCCTCATCCCCACTCCCTCCTATCCCTGTTGTTCCCTCCCTCTCCCCCCCCCCTCCCTCCCTCCACCCCTCCTTTCCTGTTTTACATTTCCCAGATGCTGGATCAATCACTGATTATGATCAGTGCGGGAACCAACAACTACGTGTCGGCGATTCTCATTCCCAGGCGCTCATCCCCTCTCTCCCTGTTCCTTTTGTTTCCCCTCCCCCCCGCCCCTCCCCTTTCCTGTTCCACTCTTCCCAGATGCTTGACCAATCACTGATTATGATCAGCGCGGGAACCAACGATTACGTGCTGGCACTTCTCGGGCAGTCGGACGGGCAGAGCGTGGAGCAGGTGTTGTCTGCTACTACAGGAGCGATAGTCAAAGCAGTGCAGGTGAGTCAAGAGAAGTCAACGGGAGTCAATGGTAGTCAACGGGAGTCAATGGTGGTCAGCGGGAGACAATGGGAGTCAACGGGAGTCAATGGTAGTCAGCGGGAGTCAATGGGAGTCAATGTGAGCTGCAGCAGTGGGACGGGCAGAGCGTGGAGCAGGTGTTGTCGGCGACGACAGTGGCGATAGTCAAAGCTGTGGAGGTGAGTCAAGAGAAGTCAACGCGAGTTAACTGGAGTCAACAGGAGTCAAGGGGAGTCAACAGGAGTCAATGGGAGTCAATGGGAGTCAATGTGAGTCAATGGGAGTCAGTGGGACGGGCAGGGCACCCACCTGCGGGGCATGTGCACTCACCTCATCTCTCCCTGACCCCCATGTCTCCCCATCCCAGGACCTCAACGCAATGACTAAAACCACCAAGATCGTGGTGTTCGACGTGCTGCCTCTCGGGTGCATCCCTGCTGTTCGTTACTTCAAGAAGACCCCCTCCTCACCCCCTTGGGGCATTTGCACTCACCTCACCTCCCTCCCCATCCCCCACCCAATTCCTCACCAGGATCTCAACGCCATGACCAAGACCACCAAGATCGTGGTCTTCCCCCTCTCGGGTGCATCCCAGCTGTACGTTATTTCAAGAAGACCCCCTCCCTTCCTCCTTGGGGCACATGCACCCACCCCCCCTGTCCTCACCCCCTCTCCCCTTTCCCCATCCCAGGACCTCAATGCAATGACCAAGACCACCAAGATCGTTGTATTCGACGTTCCCCCCCTTGGGTGCATCCCAGCCGTTCGTTACTTCAAGAAGACCCCTGCAGGGCAGTGTGACGCGGCAGCGAATAAGATAGCCGACCAGCACAACACGGGCGTGCGGGTGAAACTGGAGAAGCTGAGGAAGCAGGGGGTGACCAACCTGATTCTGTTTAAACAGAGCACTGTGTATCGAGTCAAGGGCACCACTGCAGGTAAGGGTTTGGTGGGTGGGTGGGTGGGTGGGTGGGTGGGTGGAGTGGGTGGGTGGGTGGGTGGAGTGGGTGGGTGGGTGGGTGGAGTGGGTGGGTGGAGTGGGTGGGTTGGGGTGGGTGGGTTGGGGTGTGTGGGCACACCCACACCGTGTGGGAGTGAAACCAGGCCGTGACCAACCTGATTCTCTTCAAGCAGAGCACTGTGTATCGAGTCAAGGCCACCGCTGCAGGTGGGGGGCTATTGGGTGGAGTTGTGTGCGGTTTTGTGCGGTTGTGTGCATGTGTATGAGGCAGCGAGCAACAAGATAGCCGACCAGCACAAATACGGAGGTGAGGGTGATAAGCTAACGCAGCAGGGGGTGACCAGTTTGATATCGTTCAAACATAGCCTGCACTCCGTGTCAAGGGCACCGCTGCAGGTGCGTGTGAATGCGGTTGTGTGCGGTTGTGGGTGGTTGAGTGCGTATGTGTGAGTGAGTGTTCTGTGTCAAGGCCTCCGCTGCAGGTGAAGGGCGGATGGGTGGGTGTGTGTGCGTGCGTGTCAGTATGTGTGCGCGTGCATGCGTGTGTGTGTGTGTGTGTGTGTGTGAGTGTGTGTGTGTGTGTGTGTGTGTGTGTGTGTGTGCGTGCGTGTGTTGGGGGAGAGGGTGTGGACATGCGTGTGTGCACACACGTCTGTGCATTTAGCTTCGTCCTCATACCTTCTGTGCTCTCCACCCCTCCCCTTTGCTCACCACCAGGTGGCTTTATTGACCAGACATCTGTTTGCTGCGAGGGTAAAACACCCAGCGGAAAGCTGATAGCATGTGGGCAGACGGTGAAAGAGGGCGGCAAGAGCTACAGTGCAACCGCATGCAAGGACCCGACTAAGTACGTGTGGTGGGACTGGTACAATCCCACTGAGGCGTTTAACGAAGTGCTGTCGGGGATTTTGTGGCACAGCAACAGTGTTTCATATGTGTCTCCGTTCGGACTTAAGGCTATTGTTGACAAGTAGAAAGTAGAGAAATTAGAAGTCTAACATTATTCGAGGCCATAGTATTTTATGCAACTAGCATTTAGACTGGACGATTTTCTGTTTAGAGCTGCATTGGAGTTTGCAGATTCTGTATCTTATTACCAATTATACGGAGAAGTTGGAATCATGGACCTCTTGGATAAGGAGTTCACGCAGCAGCCGGTAAGCGAGAACCCAAATCCGGACAGTTCCGGCCTTTAGGTAACAATCCCCTTTCTGCGTCATGGCTTGCTGATGATTTCCAGTCGTGGAGAACGGGTCTGTATTGTAGCCGTGGGTGAATAGTCCCATAAGTAATGGGTTTAAATGGTTAATGAGTGCTGCAGCGGATTGTACTGTCGGTCGGGTCAGGGCGTCGGCGATGTTATTTGCCCCTTTCTTGTACGTGATGCGGTAGGTGAAGTGGGTCTCCATGTAGTCCAGCCATCGAATCTGTCTAGGGTTGAGGTTGGGCTGAGCTCGCATGTATTTTAGGGACTTGTGGTCCGTGCGAACAGTGACGTCGGCGCCCACCAGGTAGCAGCGCCACCGTTTAAAGGTGTGTATAATGGCGAGCATCTCCTTGTCGTGAATCGGGTAGTTGCGCTCGGCTGCCTGCAGCTTGCGTGACTCGTAGGCTATCGGCTGCAGCCCGTTCCCGAAATCTTGGAGAAGTACAGCTCTGATGGCGAAATCGGAGGCGTCGGTGACGACTTCGAGCGGCTTCGATCGGCGATGCGCAGCACAGGAGGGGAAACAAGGAAATTCTTCAACTCCTGGAAAGCCGCCTCTGCCTCCTCCCCCCACACAAAATTATTGTCCTTGTGCAGCAGGTTGGTCAGCGGGCCGGTTATCCCCGCCATATTCGGGATAAACCACCTGACGTAATTCACAAACCCCATAAAACTCTGTAGTCCCGTGACGTTCGTCGGGGACTTCCACTCCTGTTTGGTCTTGATTTTCGCCGGGTCGATTTTAATGCCGTCGCGGGAGATGATGTGTCCCAAAAACTCCAACTCCTGCTTAAAAAACTCGCACTTAGAGCCTTTGGTGATGAGGCGATTCTCCTGCAACCGTTTAAACACTGTCCAGGTCGCGGAGATGCTGCTCCCGTGTCTTGCTAAAAATGAGGATATCGTCCAAGTAGACGATGACGCATCGGTCTAGGAGATCCCGAAAAACCCTGTTCATGGTTAACTGAAAGGTCGAAGGCGCGTTCGTGAGGTCGAAAGGCATCACCGTGAATTCGTAACTCCTGTAGCGGGTGCGAAACGCAGTCTTGTGGCAATCATCGGCGAAAACTCGGATTTGGTGGTAACCGCCGCGTAAGTCGATCTTCGAGAAATAGCGAGCGCCGCGAAGTTGGTCAAGGAGGTTGTCGGTGCGTGGGATTGGGTAGCGAGACTTGATTGTCACCCGGTTGAGCGCGCGATAGTCGATGCACATGCGAAGCCCGCCGTCTTTTTTCGGAGTGAACATGATCGGTGTTGCGAAGGGAGATGTACTAGCTCGGATGAATCTTTTCTCCAACAGTGCGTCAATTTGACTCCGCAGCTCCTCGAGTTCCGGCTGGGTCAACCGCCACTGTGTTTGAACAGTCGGCTGCGCGCCAGGTTCTAGCTGGATTTGTGGTCCTCAGGTCTCTCGGGTGGTAGTCCAGGTGGCAGATCGTCGGGGAAGATGTCGGGGTACGGTCGAATCAGCTCCGCTAAATCCGGTGGTACAACTGCACACAACTTCTCGATGTCCTTTCCGTCGGTGTCAACCGCCAACTCGCGTAAGCAAATAGCGAACAGTTGCGCGCCCTTGTTGAAGTGGCGAGCTACAGTAATATCTTTGACGCACGGGGCTTGGATGTAGTCAGGTGTCCATGCAGGCAGTTTGATTAGCCCCTCGTGCTTGTTGATGCTGCACGATCCCGTTGTCCAGTCGATGACGGGGTTGTGCCGTCGCAGCCAATCACGTCCCAGCAGTACGTCGCAGCCATCCAGTGTCGTCGCGAGGAACTTCATGCTGAAGCCGAAATCGTCGCCGCATTCAATCCGAACCGTGCGTGTTTCTTCCAATATCGCCAGAGGCGTCCCATCCACGAGGCGAGCGTCAATTTCGGGCAGACACCTGTCAAGTTGCAGCTTGCATTTTTTTGTTGTCGCCAAGTTGAAGAGGCTATGGCTGGCCCCTCCATCGACGAACATTTTTAAATGATTTTTTAACACCTTGCCAGCGACCAGCACAGGGTGATCCACATGATTATCCCCGCTATCCGGCCAAGTGCGATCAATTGCATGAATCGGAACCACGACTTGGTGGGGATGGTGGGGTTCGGGCGACGGAGAGCAGTCAGTAAAGGGCCCTCTAATTACTGACTCTTCCCATTTCCCTGCTCCTTCCTGTTGTTCCCCGTCAGCGGCGTTTTCTCGTGGCAGTCGCGCATATAGTGACCCGTCTTCCCACACTTATAACACGGTCCCTTAGGAGGGCGGTCGGGTGTACGGACGGCGTTGATCGTGGTCCGATGGGTCTGGCCACGAAAGCGGATTCCCTCCTGGGAAGCTGCTCTCGCATACTTCATCAGCGCATCTGTTGACACCGCTAGCCGTACTGCTTCTAGGAATGATGTCGGGCGGCTCCTGCGAACCTCGTATTGAATCTTGTACTTGAGGCCGTTGATATATTTATCCAACCGCTCTACTTCCGACATGTCATCCACTTGGTCGGCGAGGCCCATAAATGACGCTGTGTAGTCTTGGACAGATGCCATCTGCGACCAGGCACGCAGCTTCATGCGAGCTTGCTCCGATGCGGATACGTGCTCGAAGCAATCTTGTAAGGCTGCGCCCCGCTCTCTCCACGTGCATATCTTGGTCACTCCGAAGATCGGTTCCGCCACTTGATTAGTCACTGTTGAGGTCCCGTCTGCCGCATGTGTCACACCTGTCGGGGTCCCCTTTTCCAAGGTTCGGCGCCACCACTCAAGCGCTGCACCTCGGAGAAGCGAAACCGCGTAATTAATATGCATGGCATCGTCGTTCACACCTGCTGCAATGAAAAAGACTTCGACACCTAACACCCACCCCTTCACAGTAGTCGTCTTGTCCGTAGGATTAAACGGGGGTGGGTTGACGGGTTTAATCTTGATCGTCATTACTGCAACTGGAGCTGCTGCCGCTCGCTGCCTGTCTTCCTCTTCGAAGTCACGTGTGAGCGCGTCCAACGGGTTGCTCACCGCTTGACTGTTGCCCTTGCCTTCGTCATCGGGCGACTCCTGGCGTGCTTCTCCTCCGACCTCTTGCGGGACTTTTGTCGTGGGGAGGGCATTCTCCAGACGTTCACGCTTCCGGCCTCCCCTATGAAAAATGGGATTGCTGAGCGCCGCATTGGCTTAGTCATGGAGGTCGCTCGTACCTCCATGATCCATGCGGCTGCTCCCCATTTTTTGTGGCCGTTTGCGGTCCGGTATGCTACGCATCAGCTCAACCTCTGGCCCCGTGTCTCCTTGCCGGAGACCTCGCCCACACTGCATTGGACGGGGGAGGTTGGCGATGCGTCAGTGTTCTGGGTCTGGGGCTCTCGTGCCTTTGTTCGCGATACGTCCGCAGACAAGCTCTTCGCCCGCGCTATTCCCTGCGTCTTCCTTGGCTTTCCCCCTGACGC